>CM051024.1:101186904-101744404 GCA_027627225.1 Congeria kusceri
GGTAATATTATTGTTAATGGCGAATATTAATGTGATGGCTACCATTGGACTGTTGATTAATCTTTGTTTTATTTTTTCAATGCATTACTGTTGCCATTAAAACAGCATAGAGATATTTTAATCAACTACATACCGAGGGTTGAGCTTGAAACTATTGTATCTGATATAGAAATGTTGAGCAGATACAATAGTTTCACACTTAACCCTCGATACATAGATACCTTATATTGAGACCTGGCTTGGGATGCATATGGGGTGGGTGGGGTCAAGGTCACCATTACTAAAAATAGAAAAATGGTCTCCGCTCAATAACCTGAGAACGCATCAAGATATTTTAATGAAAGTTCGTACATAGATTCCTTATATTCAGACATCGCTTGGGATTGCATAAGGGGTGGGTGGGGTCAAGGTCACCGTTACTAAAAATAGAAAAAACGGTTTCAGCACAATAACTTTAGAACGCATCAAGATATTTTAATGTAACCTCATACATATATACCTTATATCCAGACCTCACTTGGGATTGCATATGGGGTGAGTGGGGTCAAGGTCACCATTGCTAAAAATAGGAAAACGGTTTCCGCTCAATAACTTGAGAACGCATCGAGATATTTCAATGAAACTTCATACATAGATACCTTATATTGAGACCTCTGTCGGCATTTCATATGGGGTGGGTGGGGTCAATCACCATTACTAAGAATAGAAAAAAAGTTTCCGCTCAATAACTTGAGAACGCATCGAGACATTTAAATGAAACTTCATACATAGATTCCATATAATGAGACCTTGCTTGAGCTTGCATATTAAAAACATTTCTTAACAATTGCACATATTCATAACATCTCTTGTTATGAAAAGGTTGTCTCTGTGACACTTCGCGGGCGCGGGAAAATTAATAGTAGTATTAAAATCGATTTTAATTAAATGGACATGAAGTAGCGCTACACGCATGTGCACTATTGGTAAGTGAAGTCTAGCGAAGGCTAGTTTCTATTAGAAGTAAGGAGTTTTGTAGGCTTGAGTTTGAATCCTTTTTGAACCGTGTATCGGGAAAACATTTTTGGCGCTGTTAATTGTTTCACTTAACGATTCCATCAATGTATTGTTGCTAATAGAAAAATATATTCGTGAACGATGGGAGTATGTGTTGTTTTGATACGTGTATATATTTATGGAAAGTACCGTCAATACGCCCCTTTAAATTATACAAAGTAATTTATGTTAATGCCATTATCCGAGTAATTTGTTATCATAGTGTAATTGATTTATAATTTCTGATGTTGGTAGTTTTGTCTCACTTCACATAAATTTGTACACAGATTCGTGGATGATATGATTGTAGCATTTGGGTTCAATTTATACGTTGATTTTAGATCAAGTATCAATCTGACAATCAATTTCGATTGCAGCTGTATTTGCACCTCACATAGAGCTAATAGCAACACGCCACGAGACTGACAGAAGCGTGGAGCTGAACTGTGCGTTTGAAAGCGACATGGGTGTTGCTGTTGGTTATTATAGAAAAGGGACTCCTGAACAATCTTTCACAAGAACGATAGCAATTGGAGGGAATAAGAGTGATTGTCAGATGACACATCTACCTGACAACATTAGTTGTCAGTGCATAACAACCAGAAATGTGAGTTGCACAATCTTTGATATAACGGCTGCGAATGAAGGAGAAGAATGGAAATGCGCCATACCTTTCAATGGGATAGGCCTGTTTAGCAATGCCGTGAGAATATCCGATTGTGGTATGTATACAACTACTAATTAAACTACTGCTTCATGTAGATCTTAAACTACAATAATCTACAACTATAAGTACTACTTTTACAATAACAACTGCTACTACTACTACAACTTCTACTGTTGCTGCTACTGTTACTACTGCTACTGCTACCTCTACGTACTAATACTGTTACTTCTACTATTCCTACTACTACAGCTACTACTACTACTACTACTGCTACTGTTGCTGCTGCTACTACTACTAGTACTACTACTATTACTACAGCTACTACTACTTCTACTACTACTACTACTACTACTACTACTAGTACTACTACAGCTACTACTACTACTACTACTGCCGGCTGTTGCATTTTATGGTAAGGGTATGCTATTTCGCAGTTTTGATTACGTCCATAGACCCATGAGGAAAACAAAATGTAATAACATAATGACAAATTTACCATCTTTATCTCAAGATACAATATGAAGGTGAAAAATAAGCAAACATACAGGGTTTTGTATATGGACGAGACGGCTTTTATGGAAGTGAAAATAGTATAACATTGCATGAAGAACTATATTCATCTGGTTTATTTTGCTTTACGCTATGGAGAAGTCTCCATTTAATTCTACCTGTCATATTAAGTTACTTTCACAAAATATAACTTTCAAACCTTATACCAAAACGATAAGCAGAGTGAACCATTTACAAACATGGCTTATTTTAAAAATATGTTTATTTTATACATAGCACACATCTGTAAGTCTTATAAAAATAAGCACAGTCATGACATACATTAACTTTCTTTGTTTCGAGTAATAACTCCATTTTAGCATATTTGGTCTGGCAAAAAATATGTGTAAGTTCATTCACATCAAACACATTCTAACGTAATATTCTTCAAAATGAAATCTATTAAAACAAATATGATATCAGATAATATTACATATATATATATTTGAAGTTGAAAATTAGCCATACCATGTTGCCCATCAATAAATACGTCTTGCGAAAAGGGAGTGTTAATCAAGCACTATCAAAGTTGATACTACAAATCAAGAGATCACCTATGATACCTTTCTACAATAATGTAAATATGTATCTAACAGATTACATTTTGCTACCTGTCATCAAGCAACTAGGCACCTATCTGGGGTAGTCAGCAAGTTCCTGACATGCCTCAAATGCAGTCACATGCATTGCATTTTTTACATAACACTGTTGTTGTTGGGGTTTGTTTTGTGTTGTTGTTTTTTAAACATCCATTCCGGGAATATAGCATTAATAAAACAGTACTATATATTTTCATATTGCATGCGTAGTGGAAAAATCATTCAATATTGTAGGCGATGATCTCCCGGAAGAAGTGAAAACAGACAGTGAATACAAATACTTACCATATTTGTGTTTGATGGTGATTTTCTTCATTCTTCTTGTCGGAGTAAGAAACGCCGTATCAGGTAACCAGGAAAATTATTCTAAATTTATTACATGGTTCGACTGTTTAATACGTAGCACCATCACGCCAGCAACCATGTTTTGAAGGCATCTCATTCTTAAGCAGTATAGTTCTGCATATGATTTCGATTAATTTTAACGTTTTCAAACAATTCAAGGTGTCAAACGACAACATCAGAAGAGTGAACCTGAAGTAAAAGTGATTTCAGTTATGAAACGTCTGTGTTTCGTCATGATCTCGAGGTACAAAATCCGGGCGCCTGCAAAAGGTATGAAAGCGTAAAATACAATGTTATGAACTAATTTTCGATTAAGAATTGTTTATCGGCTAATAAACGACGATTTTGAGTTCTGATGCGTAGGCATTAAACCACGAGGGCGCTAGCCCAAGTGGTTTAATATACCGCATCATAACTCCAGATCGTTGTTATTAGCCGATAAACAACGATAATGCCAAATTATTTCGATTCTAACATGACCTGACCACATTTTCTGCAATTTTAATGCGAACTATATTTCCAGTTTCGGAAGTATTTTTCGAGTTGTTTATTGATAGTTTGACAGCGGCCAATTGTGTTCTTTGTCTATAGAAAACTCTGCATGTGTCATGTTAGTATAACTTATAATATGCACATATTTCTTAGAGAACACTTTTTTCAAGATAATGGGACATTACTCTTCAAAGTTTTAATTACACCGTATACGGGCCAAGGAGTACAGGAATGTTCATCGAAACTGATAAACTGCTTACAGCTGGTATGTTAAAAATGATAATTAAGCCGATATAATTGCTGTGATTTCAAATATAGTGCTTTAAAGAGATTTAAGACGGGTAAAAAGAGTTGGCACATTTATACTTTGTTAAAGAAATTTACGCATTTCAAGTTTGGCGACAACAACTGACGTGCAATATATCAAGATAATAACAAACGTTAAAAAGCGACCCTTCTTTTTACAGTTTTGTTTAAGTATATTTAAGTAAGATCTCAATCTTTCTAACAAATTTACTCAAATTATATAGTTATCATAAATATTCATTCATCTTCTGATGTTATGATTATGAATTGTAAGGTATCATTAAGAGATAATTAAATTCATTTTTAAACAGTTTATGCTTTCACTGCAAGAATAATAACAATAACATTATATCCGACCCTCATATGTGATATGTTTATTTTGACAAATCTTCTATTTGACAATGGTAATATTATTCTTAACTGCGAAGATTAATGTGATGGATATCATTGGACTGTTGATTATATAATTTATTTTATCTTTGTTTTATTTAATCAATGCATTACTGTTGCCATTAAAACAACGAATTCTCTATTCAGGTAAATTTAAACCGGACACGGAAGCCTGCATGGAATGCATCCTAAATCGTGATACAGATTCACAAGTTGTTTAAACTGACAACTGTGTGCGCAGCGGTACACCAAAACACGGGCCGGTCGCGGTATATGACAAGGCATACGGTCAGGGGATCTAATTTACATGCACACAATGAACGGAATTATGTATTTATGGTTGTAACATGCTAACAATAGTATTTAGTTCAAACGCACACGGTCGCGTATCGTTTGTCTTAAGTATTTGCAAGCGTCTATTTAAGCTCCAAAGCATCCATGCTAGCAAGTACGTAAACTTATCTTGACTTCTTAATGTTATGTGCATATGTATTATTCGAACGATTGTTGTATGAATAAGTGAGACAAATGGTGTAATTGGTACAGAGGCTGTTTTGACTGGTATTGGATACCACTTTTATAATGATTTTATGTCGCCTTTTGTTTTCTTTAATTTGTTCCAATTTGTAGAATCTAACAATGTTTTTGTTATCTTGTGCTCATTTGTACTATATGTAATGATGGTTGTTACAGCATAGTCCCTGTATTTATTTTGTTCTGTAATCAGAAAGTGTTGCACATTTCATATGCATTGTTAGGTACTGCTTAAGAGGCAACAACTTCCTGGTTAGCAAATCTTTGTTCATGAAGCATAAAGATGTGCATGTGTATAAAATGTGTAGTAATTATACTATTGATATATTAAAAATGTACATTTAATGTTATTAATTACACTCGTGTATACTGATAAGAAAACTATATATGAGGCGCGTCGTGGGAAAACCGGTTGTAATGCATGTGCGTAAAGTATCGTCCCGGATAAGCCTGTGCAGTCCGCACAGGCTAATCCAGAACGTCAGTTTCCGCTTTGATGGTATTTTCTGTTTCAATTAAGTCTCTTCTTAACATAAATCCACTGTAGACGGAAAGTGCCGTCCTGGATTACCGGTAGCCTGAGCGGACTGCACAGGCTAATCCGGGACAACACTTTACGCACATGCATTAAGTCCGGTTTTCCCATGACGCGTCTCAATTATGTACTTAGATGACATTTGTACATAATGTTTTTAAGTTTTAGTGCTGTCCAATGACTTTGTTAAAAGGCCATATGATTCACAACCTGTTTAACAATTAATACATCCTGACAAGTGAATTAATAAAAGTGAATGAATGAATAATATGTAAACACATGTATAAACATGCTTATCAGGGCCCCGCAAATTTTTTTGCGGGTGCCCTACAGTAATCACCCAGTCTGTCCATCCGTCCACATTTTTCATGTTTTCCTTTCATAGCTTCAAAACCGTTTCAGCTATTAATTTGAAATTTTAAGGTTGTATAGATTTCATTAAGGGGAAGTGCAGTGCTCAAGAACCATTAGTCTGCACTTTATGTTTCTGGAGTTATTGCCCTTTGTTAATTTTTCATACTTCGTTTTTGACTTGAGCATGACTCTTAGACTATAAGAGGTATTAACTTGAAACTTCAAAGGTGGATAGATCTCATTGCGAAGAAGCGCAGTGCACAACAACCGTTACTCTGCACTTCATAATTCTGAAGTTATTGCCCTTTGTTATTTTTTCTTTTTCAGGCGGAGTGAAATTTTGGTTTCAGCTCTCTAACTTGAGAACAAATTGAAATATTTTAATGAAACTTGATCCATAGATACCTTATATCCACACCTGGCTTGGGATTACATAGGGGGTGGATGGGGTCACTGTCAATGTCACCGTTATAAAAAATAGTAAAACGGTTTCCGCTCAAATACTCGAAAACGAATTGAGCTGTTGTAATTCAACTTCATATGTAGATACCTTTATCAAGACATTTTTGGGATTGCATAGGGGTGGGTGGGATCACGGTCAAGGTCACGATTACTAAAAATAGAAAACAGTTTCTTCTCAATTACTCAATAACAGATCGAGCTATTGTAATGAATATAGAGGGAAAATTCCTTGTGAAACTCCTCCAACAGTTTCCAACAGACTTTCTTAAAACTTGTTGTTAAGGGTAACGTGTAGTTGTGCGTAAAGATGGGGATATGAATGTGTTTTCTCCAGTCGCAAATTATGGCCCTTTGATTATTTGTCCTCTATGGAATGTATATGGAACATTTCTTGTGATCGCATTAAGATGGGGATTGTAATTTTTTATTAAAAAAGCACATTCTTTTATTTGCTGGCCCCCCCCTTCAAACATGCTATAATTCGGGGCCCGTTTTCACCCCTGTGACAAAGTTCTAGGTATGTTTTGGTGTGAGTGTGATATATTTTTTAGCTCACCTGAGCACAAAGTGCTCATGGTGAGCTTTTGTGATCGCCCGTTGTCCGTCGTGCGTGCGTGTGTGCGTCTGTCCATCCGTCGTCAACTTTTCATTCAAACAATATCTCCTCCTAAACCACTTTGCAGATTTTTACCAAACTTCACAGGAATGATCATAAGGTGACCCTCTTTCAAAGTTGTTCAAATCGTTACGGTCCACTGTATATGTAGGTCACCAGAGCTAAAAATAGATTCAAGAAGTGTAAACTTTAAACTCTTCTTCTCTTAAACTGCAGGGCCCAGAGGTTTCATATTTAGTATGTAACATCATTGTGTGGTTATATAGAATGTATAGCAAAATAACTTTAAAAATCTCCGCTGAAACGACAAGGCTCAGAGGTTTCATATTTTGTATATAGTGGTCCTCTACAAAGATTGTTCAAATTATGCCCCTGGTGTAAAAACTGGCCACACCCCCGAGGGTCACATGGTTTATATAGAATATATTGCAAAATGACATTAAAAATCATCTCTGAAACCACAAGGCCCAGAGGTTGCATATTTGGTATATAACATCCTATGGTGGTCCGCTACAAATAATGTTCAAGTTAAGCCCCTGGGGTCAAAACTGGTCACGCCCCGGAGATCATATGGTTAATATAAACTTAAATAGCAAAATATTTTTAAAAATCTTTTCAGAAACCGCAAGGACCAGAGGTTTCATGTTTGCTATGTAACATCCTCAAGTGGTCCTCTACAAATAGTGTTCAATTTTTGCCCCTGGGGTCGAAACTAGCCACGCCCCGGAGGTCACATGGTTTATAAATACTTAAATAGCAAAATGTCTTTAAAAATCTTCTCCTCAGAAACCGCCAGGCCCAGCGGTTTCTCATTTGGTATACACCATCATATAATGGTCTTCTACAAAGAGTGATCACATTATGCCCCAGGGATCAAAACTGGTCACGCCCCTGTGGTCACATGGCTTATATAAACTTAAATAGCAAAATGTGTTCAAAAATCTTCTCTGCAACCGCAAGGCCCTGAGGTTTCATATTTGGTATGTAACATCCTATAGTGGTCCTCTACAAAGATTGTTCACATTATGCCCAATAGGTCAAAACAGACCACACCCCAGGAGTCACATGGTTTATATAGACTTAAATAGCAAAATGACTTTAAAAATAATCTCCTGAAACCGCAAGGTCTAGAGGTTTCATATTTGGTATGTACCATCTTATAATGGTCATCTATTAATATTGTTCAAATTATGCCCCTTGGGTCAAAACTGGTCACGCCCTGGGGGTCACATGGTTTATATAAACTAAAATAGCAAACTAAAACGTTTATCCTATGAAACGGAAAGGACCACATCTTTCCTATATTAGGTACATTGCATAGTGGTCCTCTCGAAAGATTGTTCAAATTACGCCCCTGGGGTTGAATCTGGCCACACCCCGAGGGGTAACATGGTGTATATAGACTTAAATAGCAAATGACTTTAAAAATCTTTACCTGAAACCGCAAGGCCAAGAGGTTTGTTCAAGATTGTTCAAATTATGCCCCTGGGATAAAAATAAGCTGAGCCTCGAGGATGAAAATTCTAAGTAGGTTACAAGGTCTCAGGTGAGCGTCCTAGGGCCCGCAGGGCCCTCTTGTTGCAAAAATTCAGCACAACGTGCTCATAGTGAGCTTTAGTGACCACCTTTTGTCCGTCGTTTGTCGTGCGTTGTCAACATTTACATTGTGAAATCTCTAAAGGCCAACTTCGTGAAACTGCACAGAAAATTTGTCCAAACGATATCTCGGACAAATTCAAAACTCATATTGGGTCTAATGGACGTCACTGGGTGAAATTAAAGAAAAAGCTTGTGATCATTATAGAATTCACATTTTTTAGAAACTTACTCAAAACATTTGTTCTTGTGTTATCTCGGCCAAGTTTGAAAATGGTTGCACTCCTTTAAAAAAACATGGCCGCAACGGGGCGGGGCCGGTGCATTTGTTTCCTTATACGGCTATATTGGAAACTTTGAAAACCAACTTGTCAGAAACCACTGGTTGGATTTTGAAATAATTTCACACAAATGTTTCTTAGGTGGTCCTCTAGCGAAATACTTAAAATTATTTTGATTCGCTAAAACACATGGCCGCCAGGGACGGGGACTTTATTACTTATATCTGCTGGTTATAGTGAAAATTTCTTGTAGGAAACCAGTGGTTCGATTTTAAAATAATTTCAGACAAATGTTCCTTGGGTGGTCCTTTATTAAAATACTGAAGATTATTTTGATTGGTTAAAAAACATGGCCTCAAGGGGGCGGGGTCTTTTTGTCCCAATATGGCTATATATTGAAAAAAATAGAAATCTTGTCAGAAACCATTGGTTTGATTTTGAAATAATTTTTAATAATTCATAATTTCCTTGGGTGGCCTTTGTACCAACAAAATTCAAACTATATTGTATATGGATTCGTAAAAAAACATAGCCGCCAGGGGCGGGGTTTGTTTTAGCTCACCTTTTGTCCGTCGTGTATCGTGCATTGTCAACATTTACCTTGTGAATACTCCAGAGGCCAAATTTATTTCCGATCTTCCGATGAAACTTGCCTAGAGCATTTTTGTATCAATGATATATCAGACGGGTTTGGAACTGGGTCATGTGGTCAAAAACTAGGTCACTAGGCCAAATGGAAGAAAAAGCTTGTGAACACTCTTAAGGCCACATTTGTGCCATTCATTATGAAACTTGCACATAACATTTGTCCCAATGATATCTCGGACGTGTACGAAACTGGATCACGTGGGTTCAAAAACTAGGTCACTAGGCCAAATTGAAGAAAAAGCTTGTGAACATTAGAGGCCACATCTATTGCCCACTAATCACGGAACTTGCTCAGAACATTTGTCCCAATGATATCTCGGACGAGTTCAAAACTAGGTCATGTGAGGTCACACACAAGGGCAGATTGAAGAAAAAGCTTGTGAACACTCTAGAGGCTACATTTATAGCCCAATAATCAATAAACCTGCTCAGAACATTGTCCCAATTATGTCTCGGACAAGTTCGAAACCGGGTCACATGGGGTCAAATACTAGATCACTAGGCAAAATTGAAGAAAAGGCTAGTGAACACTCTAGAGGCCACATTTATAGCCAAATCGTCATAAAACTTGCTCAGAACATTTGTCCCCATAATATCTCGTCACGTGGGGTCAATAACTAGGTCACCATGCCAAACTATCTGGTGAGCGACCTAAGGCCTTATGGCCCTCTTGTTTATTTTTTAATCCGGCTTCTAATTTGTATTTTGTTATATTGTATTTCCATGTGTGTAGTGTGCCTTTCATAAAATGTTGTAGTGGTTTGGTAATAAAATTGCCTACTCAAGAACAAACTCTATTTACTTGGATCGGTAGTGTGTGTATTTCAATGTTTTTATGTCCTTCCGCGCCGAATTAGCATAAAGTGTGTTCCTGCACTCCAAACTAATTTACTCACTAGAGACTTAGAAAGTTAGAGCAAATTTAGATTCATAGTTGTAATCTCCAGCTACATATGTATTTATTTTTAATGAAACATGTTTTATTTTGGTGTGTTCTATTGCTGTTAGGGGAAATCGGAGTACATGGAGGAATTCCCACCTGTCTATTATGGTGACCACCAACCAAACTCACATGCGTCGGGTCGGGTTTTTTAACCCCAACCGCAGCGGTGAGAACCACTGTGCGAGCCGGATAACCATGGTTGTTGTCGATCATTGTCGTGTCACATAATGTCATAAAGAAAACGGGAAATAGCTGCGTCTAAGCGTTCATTTGTTTCTCAATAGATCTATGGGAGTCAAATCAAAGGCAATAACATACGACATATTGATATATACTATCTTAAACGCCTTTAAACACTAAACAATTTTCGGCTTTTAAAAATAAAATTTACCCATAATGTCCACACAACTTGTAACACCTCTTACATGTTTATAAATCTTATGTTTCCAAATAAACTATATTTTACGATTCTTTCTGTGACTTCGTTACATATATTAGTTGATCTTTTTAACAGAAGTTCTATTTTTTAAGGTTAGTCCATTTTTAGTTCGACTTTTGGAAGAAAAGGCAAGCTATTCTACTCTGCGTTGGCGTCGGCGTCCGTTCTAGGTTAAAGTTTTTCGGTAAGCTAGTTTTTCAGGAATAGCTTGAATTTCTTTAGTTCTTATAAAAAAAGCTGTTCGTAATTCGCAAAATAATCTTCATAGGACACTATTAATGGGTGAACTGAATGCTGTCAAATATAGATACTTCATGGATTACAACAGAATTGTAACAGTTAATCTGCCTTTCCCATACAAGGACCATACATTCCTTTCACCGGATGGGATATTTTATGTCTTTATTTACAAGTCGGCAACCTTTAGCTCTCCCATAGGCGATCTCGCTAGAAATAGTGTAATTCAGCTGAAAAAAATCCCTAAACCTCAATAAGGATCGAACCCAGGACCTTCTGGTTCCAAGGCAAACTCTACGGCGTCGCTATAAAAGCTAGCTAAAATAGCAAGGCAGAATAAGTGTCCCATATACGTCGCCCTTCTACAATATCATGCCAATGAAAAATGTGTCAGAGATAAATGTGACATGTAGAAAAGTTCAGTGTGACGACCACAATATCGTATTCTAAAGGTTTCGTTAAGTGCAAAATACTATCTCATTTTACCGAGTCTGAAACTGTGAATAATTGTTTTTGGACATGTAACGGTGGTATAAGTAATATTTAGACTCAGTCGGTAATTTACCGTGTATTATTTTAAAACGCTAAAAAATGACTTTCTTCTTTTTGAAATTAACGATGAAAATTGACCCGACTGTAGTTGATCAGTTATCAGACATCCTGTCCATACATTACACATAACTACTATATAGTCACCAAATTTACATAATATAGACTTAAATAAGCATACGGAATTTGCAGCTACGTTTGGCAGAGAAGGAACGAGCGGAAGAATGTACATAGTAGGAACATTTGGAAGAGAATGAAGAAAAGGAACACTTGGAAGAGAAGGAAGAAGAGCAAGAATGTCAAGAAGAAGAGCACAATGAAGAGAAAAAAGAAGAGCAAGAATGGCAAGAAGAAGAGCATAATGAAGAGAAGGAAGAAGAGCAAGAATGGCAAGAAGAAGAGCATAATGAAGAGCAAGAATGGCAAGAAGAAGAGCATAATGAAGAGAAGGAAGAAGAGCAAGAATGGCAAGAAGAAGAGCATAATGAAGAGAAGAAAGAAGAGCGATAATGGCAAGAAGCAGAGCATAATGAAGAGAAGGAAGAAGAGCAAGAATGGCAAGAAGAAGAGCATAATGAAGAGAAGAAAGAAGAGCGAGAATGGCAAGAAGCAGAGCAAGAATTTAACGAATGAAAAACGTCAGAATGCATAATTAATTTTTAAACTAATACTGTTCCATAGCACTACAAAATGGCTTTATTTTTTGTAATCTAACATAAATTTGCTTTGTGGTTTCTGGATGGACTCATTTTTGTCAAAATTGCATTACTGCACACAAACCATCATGTCCCACATTTATTTGTGTACTATATTAGTACGAACCGGGAACCAGGCTAACCGCGCCCGTTATTTAATGATCCATCAACGCGTGAAAATTTGACCCTCGTTGAAAATTAATTTCAGATCATATTTCGACGTTGAAAACTGATCCAAATAATCTTATACGCAATTTGCCGATACCATGCAGATAAAAAATGAAACGGGTTGTATATTTGTCAGGACTATAGTAATAAACGTTAAGTTATACATTCAAGCGCGTTAAGTTATAAATTCAAGCGCGCCGCAAGCTTATAATACTGTTTTTCCTTATGTTTGGGTGAAATACTACTACTACTACTACTACTACTACTACTACTACTACTACTATTACTACTACTACTGCTGCTGCTACTTTTACTACTACTACTACTACTACTATTACTACTACTACTACTACAACTACTACTACTTCTACTACTACTACAACAACTACTACTTCTTCTACTACTACTTATCATTATTATTTTTCTTTCTTTTTCTACTACTACTACTTTTACTACTACTACTACTACAACTACTACCATTATTATTATTATTACTACTACTACTACTACTGCTGGTGCTGCTACTACTACTACTACTACTACTATTATTATTATTACTTCTGCTTCTTCTTTTTCTTCTACTACTACTACTACTACTGCTGCTGCTACTTCTACTACGACTACCACTTCTACTACTACTACTGCTACTACTACAGCTATTACTGCTACTACTACTAAGACTTAATGTTCACAGGGCGTTTTTACCTTAAATACTTCAGGCTGATCTTCGGCTTCTTCACAATTCCAAAAAGTTATGTTTTATTCACAATTCTGAGAAACAATTCACAATTGGAATGAATAAATTCACAATAAATACGATTTTTATAGTCACGGTATTGCTATTGATATCCGATCTGACGGACATGTTTGTTTATTTCAGCAGGTCTCGTTTGATCACGATCGTTCATTTACGTCTAGTTACGGAAGAAGTCAATCGGGAGCAATTTGTATATTACGACAATTGTCGATTAGCTACGGAAAATCACATGTTATAAACAACGAAATAAAATATTTTTATTTGATAATATTAAAAATTAAGTACGATCTAAAATTAGTATTTTGCACATTCCTTTTGAATACGGTTGAAAAACGTTTCCAATTTATCAAGCTGACCATTTGTTTTTACATTTGCCAAAACTGGAGTTATGTCAAGAAATTCGAATTATTACGCAAAAAAAAATCCAAAGAACAAAGATCCTAACCAAAAAGGTTTGTTTGAATTTGCATTAACTGATAAACGAAAATATACCACTTAAGTTGAATCACACAAGAACTTAAAAACATTAAAAACCATTCTCAAAGTGAAACCGACTGTGTTTGCGAGTCTTATAAAAAGTGAAAATATTACAATTCCCATTTGATGCATTATAACTTTTGTTGAGGGTATTATACATTATACTATAGGGAATTATGATTGTCATACAATGTAGTGAAGAAAACAGTCCCTGTAATATGCATTTGAAGTCACTTTTAATATAAACAATTGTTAAAATATTATATGTACTGGTTTTGTTTCTAGGTTTACATTACACTGTCACAACTAAGTTTTTCAAAAGTGGTAATATTTTCACTGTTTGACAAAAACACGCGCTAAGTTTCACAAAATAACAAGGCTAGGGTGTCTTCACACCTGTAAGAATAATTATTATTAACTTTCCATGTGCAGTATACATAAATAACAAAATCTGAGGACTCCCATTCAAGTTGTATATGCCATCACAGTGATTATTCTTGCCAATTGAAATGTTGAGGCGCATGTCTAACGTCCTTGTTTTTTTTTATGAAGTTGTGCATATCAACTACATTTTACGAACACTTGTCTACATGTTTTAAAAACCTCATATTGTATTGTTCTGTGTGAGATCCAATGATAATTCATCAGAAGCTGATACACAATGATGAGATAACCTTTTACAATGATGTTCCAACTAAGTAATTGTTCTTACAAAGAAGGGCATTTGATTTAATTTTTTTTTTGCAATTTTGCATCATCTGCATTTGTATGTATTTTTGTCTCATGCTCAAATACAGTTTTGATACGGTAATTTGACAATTACTTTGGTATTGTATTTATGGTGAGTTTTAGTTTTCAAAAAAATATCTGTCATTATTTCTTGCCCGTTACTTGTCAGACTACAGTATTGTTATTATTCCTGCAAATATGTTTTACATCGCTAAAGATATTGACTTTAAACATATATTAAACGTATAAAAAAGGTGGAAATGTGTAACATTCTGTTACATTGTTCTTGATTTTTTCCTCATTGGTTTTTTTTTCCATATGGATTATTGCTGTTTTCTATGTAAACTGAGTGTGCAGTGTTTATTTTGTTGTCACAACTATTTTATTTACAATTGAAGTACAATTGAAATGACGGATATGTTTCGTTTAATATCCATCAAATTAGATGGTTGTAATTAACCTTTATTTGCTCTTTAATTTTAACGAAATTTCCCCTAAAAAGTCTTTATTTTGCAAAATTAAAACCTATATAAAAACCTTTATTTTCATTTAGGTCTTCTGGGAGGGCTGCATTAGCAAAACACAGACTTTGTGTAACATTGACACAGCATTTTTTATCTAATCTTGATCAAACTTGCTTGTGTATGGTCATACGATGTTATAATAATCCAAATCAAACAGATTTGTTGGAACTTACTTGTTTGTGAAAAAGGCAACAAAATGGACTATGCTCAGGATAGATACTTCATTTTTCACTAGGGATGGAAACAAATAGTATTTCAGCAACAGGTTAATTGGTTTTGGTATTTGAGCTGCTAACTGGTAAGATAAATATCATTCATAAGACCTTAAACACAATTTAAACGCAAATACATGCACTTCCGGAACGATGATTTGTTTCGTTGGCTAGTCCATATTGATGATAAACGTAACACTGGCATGTGTCTTTATTGCTGTCACTGTTTTAATTATTGTGTAAAAATAAGAAACAAAACACCGTAAATCAGCTGAATGTTTGGACCTTTTGGGATTGTAGCGGTAGGATGAACCTCTGTTTTATATAAGTGTGATTGGGCATGGTAAACAAGCTTGAGCCCTGTTTCCTATAAATTTGACCCATAAATGCATCTGTATTGCACCTATAAATTACCAGATCATTAACAGAACTAGGTCGAACAGGCATCTGTTTATCGCCTATCGATTGGCAGGTTAACCACAAAAGAAGGAATGACAGGCATCTTTATATCGCATGTCGATTGCCAAGTTGAATACAGCAGAAGGCAT
Organism: Congeria kusceri; assembly: GCA_027627225.1. Classification (NCBI taxonomy): domain Eukaryota; kingdom Metazoa; phylum Mollusca; class Bivalvia; order Myida; family Dreissenidae; genus Congeria; species Congeria kusceri. The sequence continues at coordinate 101,202,592 of CM051024.1, forward strand.
GACAGGCATCTGTATTGCGTATGTCGATTTCAAGGCCAACAACAGTAAGATATCTGTCTAATGTGGGTCAGTTTGTTGGCGATGACATTCAGATGTCAAAGCTGGTCTCTGTCATTACCTGTACTTAGGTGAGCACTTTGGGCCATCATGGCCCTCTTGTCTAATCTTGACCAAACTTGCACTGCTTGTGTATGACCATAAGGTCTCAAGTCAATGTCTAATATGGGCCAGAAAGGACCAGAAATACCAGAGTTATTGAACCTTGTTTTATTACAAAAGGACTTTGTTCTTGAGAGTTCGTTTTTCACTTGGGATGGCAAGAAATAGTATTTCAGTAACCGGTTAACTGGTTTTGGTATTTGAGTTGTTAACCGGTGAGCTGTAAATGTCATTTATAAGACCTAACAAGAGTGCCATAGTCATGAAGATACGCCCATCAAAGAAGCTTCTTTGAGGTAAAGATTCAATTACTGAAGAGAAACAATTGAAAAATTAATAAGGTAGAGCGAAGGTATTTGTGCATCTAATTCATCTCCATAGCCTCTCTCTGTGTGGTGTGTGTCCATAGCCTCAACTATTCTATGTATGTTCTGAAATCTATATCAAGACAACAACATAATCAAGGTGGGTAACTAAAACTTTGGTAATTTTGAGTTATAGTTCTTGTAAGATTTACTTCCCCATCTCATGATTGCGATTATTTCTTCAAACTTATTTAAAATCCCTGTTTGCATGACAATATTATGCTCTGGCCAAATATCTGACATTTGACCTTAAAATGTGACATTGACCTTGAACCTAGGGGCCTGGTGCTTGGACGTGACATACCACATCATGATGGTGATTATTTATGACAACTTACATTGTATGTGGAGATCCCTCCATGGGTTACAAAATTATGCTCTGGATAAACATTTAATCTTGATTTGTGAACTTGACCTAGGGAATTGATTGTTGCATGCGACATACCGTCTTATGCTTTTGCTTGGCACACAAAATTAACAACATGATATCACACAATTTTGCTCAGGACAAAGTTTAAAAAATAATTTACCGTGACCCTGACATTGGATCAAGGGACCCATACCCGACCCAACTTCTCATGATAGTACCTCCATGTATGAAAATATTGGTTCTGAACATACATGTGACCTTTGGCATTGAATATGACATTGATCTTGGACAAAATGACCTGGTTTTTGTGCATGACACAATTTCTCCTAAAGCTTATCATTTCTGGAATGTTGTTTGAAAATTCTTTCGTGATGGACAAAGATATGATACAATATTTCTTATATTTGACCTTTGACGTTAATCGTTGACACAGGGACCTGGTTTTTCATGTGTGACATCGTCTTACAATGCTTATCACTTCTGCCAAATTATTTGAAAATCAATCGATGCTGGAAAAATATATGCTTGACTTTAAATTATGACCTTGACCTTGGATCTAGGGATCTGGTTCTTGCGCGCGACACTCCGTCTCACCATACAAATTACTTCAGCTAAGGTGTTTGAAAATCCATTATGCTGAACAAAGATATGCTCCGGACAATGTGTTCAGATTGATTTCTTATGTTTGACCTTTGACCTGGAATTATGATATTAACCTCACACCTAGGTACATTGTTCTTGCGCGTGACACTCCGTCTCACCATGCTTGTCACTTCTGCCAACGTATTTGAAAATCCATCCATGCTGGACAAAGATATGCCCCGGACAAAGTGTTGAGGATTGATTTGTTTATGTTTGAATTGTGACCTTGACCTTTGACCTAGGGACCTTGTTCTTTTGCGCGACATTCAATCTCACCATGCTTGTCAATTCCGCAAAGTTTTTTGAAAATCCATTCATGCTGGACAAAGTTATGCTTCGGAGAACATGTTAAGGGTCGATATCTTATATATGAACCTTGACCTTGAATTGTGGCCTTGACCTTGGACCTAGGGACTTAATTCTTGTGCTTGACACTTTGTCTTAATATTTTTGTCATTTCTGTCAAGTTATTTGAAAATCCATCCATAATGGACAAGCTATGATCCGGAAAAGCTTTTATAGCCCAGAATTTGCAGTTTTCGTCCTTTATGGCGGCATTCTTGTCCGCCATCTTGTTTCTACGAAAATGGTCAATGATGACAGGGTGTCATGACGCGGATTCGTGTTTAACAATGTCTTAGCTACATAAAAATGCAAAAACATTTTGTATATAAGCTATCGCACGGTTATCAGGAAATTTGCTGTTTATCTGCCGGACTATTATCCTTAAAATCAGATTAAAGATTTTAATATAATGTTCTGTACATATTATGTTATTATCAGATACGAGGCACTTTCAAACATTTAACTTATTGTCAGTATTTCCCTCCGACGATTTAAATACAGAGATGTAGCTTGATGTGCCGTATAAGCTGGAGTCAAGTTCGGTTCCTGCATGATCCCCACGCAGACATCATACACATCACGATCACAATCAATAACACAATCAATCAATAAATGTTTGACCTTTGACCTTGAATTATGATATTAACCTCACACCTAGGTACATTGTTCTTGCGCGTGACACTCCGTCTCACCATGCTTGTCACTTCTGCCAACGTATTTGAAAATCCATCCATGATGGATAAAGATATGCCCCGGACAAAGTGTTGAGGATTGATTTGTTTATGTTTGAATTGTGACCTTGACCTTTGACCTAGGGACCTTGTTCTTTTGCGCGACACTCCATCTCACCATGCTTGTCAATTCCGCAAAGTTTTTTGAAAATCCATTCATTCTTGTCCGCCATCTTGTTTCTACGAAAATGGTCAATGATGACAGGGTGTCAGCATGATCCTCACGCAGATATCATACACATCACGATCACAATCAATAACTGAGCAGAATTCGGCTTCCGTGTTGCATAAAGCTACATCATTGTCGGAAACTGGCACAATCTGATCCACAATGATGGGTAATTGTACATGGCGTCGGGTCTTCCGATTGGAACCATGACATTTGTCGAACGTCGTATGTGGTAACTGTTCCACATACGAACGGCCATGTCTAGCTCGTCCTGCAACATTACAGTACATATATATTGACTTATATTAACGCATATTAGTATGTTTTAAGGGTTAAAGAATAATATACTGTCAAGTTTATACATGTGATGGCCCGATGTTAATTCTATTTAAGACATATGACATCATCACATATAGTACATACATATAACAAATGTTTACATGTTACAATTACATTTCTACAACACGCGGAACAAAAATAACGGTGTCTTATTGGCAACAATCTGGGGAAGATTTCTGTTCTGTTAACGTCCTTGTCCACTACAATTTACGGTCCTTATTTTCATAACTGCCTAACTAAATATATAGATATAGTTAGTTATTTACCATACCCCTTCTTTTGCTAAACACATAAAAAAACTGACAAGTTATAAGCATATTTCGTGCGTGTTGAAAATCCCCTAAATAAAAATCAAACGTAAAGAATATTCAAATAACATTTAAATAAAAAGAAAATGTGACATGCGAAAGCGCTCGTGAAAATATTAATTGTCTCCCTTTCCGGTGACGATATCACGCGTTATCACAACGAAACAAACAAATATCCTCTTTATATACATCGTAACGGTAGTTTAATATATTCATGCATAAAGGTCAGTGTCAGGTTAATGTTGGCGAGCTATACCATATTAAGGTATTCAACCCATCATACTCAATGTCTAGAACCCTACAAATCATATTATTTTCTTGGAGGGCATCCATATCTGGACTCTTCTGCAAAATTTTAGGAGATTTTACCGTTTAGTTTGTCAGATATAGTTAGTTAATTATCATACCCCCTCTTTTGCTAAGCACATAAAAAACTGACAAGTTATAAGCATATTTTCAGGTGAAATACTTTATTAATATTTCATAAACTCTATATAAATATACATTTATAAATTGTATGTTGAACACATATTATGAAAATAATCAACATTTTATTCTTGAATTAATTTATATGGAAGTAATATGTACTCATATTGCTAATTACATTTATCATCGATGAGAATTTTCATGTTATATTTTTTGAAAGCCATAAACACAATGTGATAAACTTGCTTATTTTATGCATGTTCTGAATCTAAACCATGATATATTTTAGTCTTGGACTATAAGCTACAACATAAAGGCAAAAGAAATAAATTTTACCATGCAAATTTGACAAATTATGACAGTTGTTAACACTACCCCCATAACATTTAAGCCATTTTTTTTTTTTTCAGAAATAGCTTTTGTTAATATTTTTCAATTATCATTGAGAACTTAAGAAAGATACTTCCATAAAACTTTCAAACATTCTTGGCTACAAAATATAAGCAATATATAAAATAAGTTCCAAAACTTTTTAACATAAAACATTCAAATTAAACTTTGTTTCATCATTGTATATTCTCTAATAAACAATATAAATTTAAAAAAGTCTAAAACACATAATCTAGAACTGTGAACAAAAGAGTTGCATTAACTAAATCAACATTTACTTCATTTTATAAATGCAATAAATATTTACATGATAAACAAAACCAATATACACTGCATTAATACAATTTCATCTAAAAATTTAAAACATCCCAGGCCATGCTCTTCGTGAACTTTCCAACATCCTTTTTGAAACTGTAATATAGGGCTGCCCATCTATTATATTTACATGTTTAATCATAAATGCTTAATAAACTGTCCGTTCCTTCACAGTTAAATGTTTCATGGGTACATAAACTGGAGCCAGCGATGTCCTCTGCCATTGTATTTGTATCACGTCACGTGACGTCAGTATAGGCAAGAAGACCCAAGGAATCAATGTTTCTGACCTTCACATTTTTGCACCCAGCTGTTGATAAATATGGGAATGCGACTGCTACTAGCGATGTGGTTAAACACTGACAGCCTGGTCGCCATCCAACATGTCGCCCATCGTAGTGGATGTGTGTTTTCTTTTCTGACCAGCAGCATCACTGAAAATAATTTTCAGCACACAGTTTTACAGTAGTTTCTACTTATAGACAGATATGAATTTACACAACAATCATTGCTTTAATAATTGTTTGATAAGGCACCGATGTAAGTTGAGCAAATGTTGAATTTTTAGACATGCTTTAGTAACCGACATATGAAGTTGTTATAACGATGTCAGTTAGATAATAAACACATAGGGTTCAGTGTATAATGCATATGATTTTTAAAATACAGTTTAAATGATATGTTTTGGTATCAATTTAAAGGTATATATGTAAGAAATAAAAAAAGACAGTTTTAGGCACTACTTTATCTAATATGGTTCGCAGCTTCATAACTTTTGGCCCATGTATTTATGCACAAAATGGCAGCCCCCATGCCTGTCAAAACCGGTGTGTTTATTCTAAGGTAAATATTTTGAGTTACAAAGTATAGAAATTTTTGACATGCTGTTTTTTCAAAAGGTTATGGCCTTATCTGTCCAACAATGTATGGTGATATATTGGGAAGTCGCTTGGTCATGGTGAAAATTGAGATCAAACATTGAATATTTTATATGTAACAATGAAGGAATTTTATTTGCGCATGCGTAACCTTTAGTCAAAGTCAGAATGATTTATATCAAGATAAATAAACGCTGTCATATGCACATACAATTGAATAAACGTTCAAATGATCATGATTTCCAAAGGGAACAAACTCTTATTCCACTTTTGTTTTAATTATAATCGTTACATTTTAATAGTTCTTTTATATCTAATTTGCATTTAAAAGCAACGGTATTAAAATCTGAAACAAATACTACGGTGTAGCTAAAGAAAGATATACTTTTAACAGATGTTTTAGCTTTATTCCGAACGCAAACGGTAATGTACGGACGGCTACGGCCTTCGTCGAAATTACACGGAAATTAACGAGATAATGATGGGTCGAATACCTTAATGTCAATAATGCACAAAGTTGCTAAAGTGAGCTTAGTTATCTCGTAATCAGTGCTCCAGATAAGTGTTTGTGGAGGGGCTAAATGTACACAAGAATTTATGGGGCTAAATGTACACTCAGTCTTTTTTGGGGTGGGGGGGTAAACATACATTCAGTCAGGAAATGGTCAACTTAAAAGTGCAAAAACAAAGCAATGCGATAATTATAGGTAACGAAGTAGACATTTTATTTAGATAATAACATGTTTTAAATAAGGAACAGTTCTAACAGTTGCAGTTGGATATTTTCCATGCGTATCTTGTGATTTGTATGCGAAAATTATTAAAGTGTTTATTGTGCATATATAATTATAGATATAAACTATACATGCATCAAAAATAACGAAAGTTATATGGAATACTAGTATATTTTAAAATACATACATTCCCGAAATACGACCTCGTTAAAATTTAAAGATACTTCCTATTCATTCCATACGGTTTATAAACCAAAGCATGAGTAAATGTTTAAAACATTAATGTGCACAAGAAAGAAAGAATGTAGAAAGCATACACGTAAAGAAGTAAACATCAACAGGTATTGTTTTGTATTTGATGAACACAGGATATATAACATACATATGTAGATTTATATTGCGTAGAGGTCACTTTAATATACATTGGTAGATCTAATATTTGTGGACTGTGTAGTTAAAGTTATATGTAATTGGTTTCGTATAAGGGCAGCTTCAGTGAGTATTATTTAACGGAGTCTAATACAACTATGTTGAAAGTCATGTCTATACAATCAATATAGAAGAATAAGGACACACATAAACTACTTAGTTGGTGAGTTCTTAATACATTCCAGTGATTCAGAAACTAGCTAATGATTTGTGTTGAGAGCATAGTATGTGCTAAAACATTTTTCCATGCAAGTTCAAAGCTTTCAATTTTATTTAGACAGATTGCTAGATTTTCATATTTTGATTATATAAAATTTATTCCATTTGCAATAGTTGGCTGTATTGAAGACATTTTGCATTTATATAGATAAATTTTACATACATAAAAGCATTGTTGACAGCATCATAGTTCGTTTCTGTATAGCCAAGAAGAAAATTTGTCGTCTTACAAAATGGAAACAGCAGTTTAGGAAAAATGTGTTCCATAACAGTTTTAGAAATTGGACATTCCCAGAAAATGTGTTCAACAATAATGAGTAATTTTAAGTTCTAAGATTTTATTTCATCGTTTAGTAAGAGTGTATTTTTGTTATTTACACATCTTTATGATTTCCTGGCCCTTTTGTGTGTCTTTTGCAATGCGATATAGTATATTTAGTTCCAATATGATTCAATGTTTACTACAGATCAGGCGGAGGTTAAATAGCCAAATATTAAAACCAGAAATAGTGTCTAATACTGTTCAGCTTCTAACGATAAAGTGTTTCAATTAATGGGTACAAGGACGCATTTCCATTGCTTCAGATGTCGGATCAATTGTATGTAACGTATTGTAATCGTTATGTGCTGAAACGGTGAAATACAGTGAGCTTTTCCGATCGGTCGATGACTGAAGATCGCTTCTAAAATGTACGATAATAATGTATGGATAATTGATGGCACACAGACGCTCGATTAAACATAATTTAACAAAAAAACAGCATCAGTTGTTTTATTATCTACACATTAATGTACGACAAGGCAGCTTAAATTCCTATAAACTGTATGTGACAGTATATTATATCTTTTTTTGTACCAAAGTCTACATCAATTTTTAGATTGACTGCAATGCTCTCCTTTTGATGGACGATCAAACAATAAGAAATTACATCCCCGCATAGGGAGACAGGATCACAGTAATTGCCTTTTGCAAAGCAAAGACCGGACCACAAAACAGTGGCTTTACAAGCACTCTCACAGAGCTCAGAACAAAATGGCAAAAAGGCGTCAGGTTCCTGTTCAGGTTTTCAGAGGGGTAATTCGTATGCCAAGACGAACACCAGAAGAATAGAGTTAGGGTGGATGAACTATAATAAGTCGTCAGAAAGCTACAAACAAGTCAAACATAATCATGGAGGAGGTATCAGACATTTAACTGTAGAAAAAAAACTCTTCCCACTGAATCTCTAATCAAATATGCTCTTGACACATTTTTTCCACATGGACAATCGCATTTAGGAAATGCAGAGGATTTTCATACCGACCTCAACGATTTCAATGGATGCTGTCTGGATATGGAGAAAACCATAAACCAGATTTATGAGGAATCAAAATTAAAAATCTTGAGGGTATATCTGTTTACAAAGAAGAAATAGAAAGGAGATAATAAGAAGCATGAAATGGTAAACTTACAAATTGATGTTTCACAGAATGTAATATATATGTGTCAATGAGTGTGTTGTGAGCAGGGAACTGTAATACCAGGTACTGGGTTAATTGATTATGCAGCTAATAATTAAAGCCGGTACTATTTACTCCATACTTCTAGCACAGATCGTGAATGAGCTAATATTTTAGCAATGTAACAATCCAATTATAATTATTAAGATCTATACATAATTACATGACGTAACAAAACGTGTAAAAGTATTTGAACAAAATACGTGTATATATTTTTTTTTAGAACAACAACCAAAGAAATACAACGTATTTGATAACAACTATATACTATATATTTAATTGTTTTTTCAGGGGAGTTCCTCAGATGATATCCAATTAGGTATTCCGACAGTAGTAACAAATAGACGTACATACACGGTAAGATTTATATCCTAAATAGACATTAGTTATGTGATACTGTTAAACTTGACACTACCCATCAAAATCAAAATTAAAAATTACGAAACATGTAACATAAAGATGCAAAAATTATGACGACAGTGTATGGAAGTCAGAATAATACAAAGATATTACTTTGATTTAGCGTAAACAACTTGATTTAGTTTTATACGCAATGAAAACGCACGTTGAAAGGACGATCCTATATCTTTCGGTGTTGATTTATATTTTCCATAACAGATTCAGTCTACCATGACACAGATGCTTGTCACATCATGATGTAAGTGTGCCGCAATAACTGATTTTCAGACTGTTTTAAACTTGTGTATGTGTGTACTATTGAACTATAATGTGATATTAAAGATTTATTTGCTAGTTCACGTTTATTTGTGATGCCAAGGGTAGCCTCATTGCTTTGCATGTGATATCATACCCTTACAAATAGTGTCTGTTTTTGCACATATTGTAGGCAAAGTGCAGTGATTTCTGGATTGCAAACACAGAACCATCAGTTTCCCACCAAAGAAGAATACCTAGTTTGGTGTGTAATATTTTCTGACACCCGTCTATTATTCTGTGTCACAGCTGCAGTATATAAATAAGTACCCTTTATGTAAGCAAGCGGCCAAGATACTAGCAAGAAAAATACGCATTTAATAAAGACATATAATATAACAGCTAAAAAGGATATACCTTCGTGTTGAATTTTGTGTTCATAAACTTATTACAGCACTAAGAATAAATACTGAATAGTTGCTCCAAACTCACATTACACTGGAGCTGCAATGTCAATAGTAAATGTTCGAAATGCAGTTAACAATGCCATAACTTGTATAAAATTCCATGAAATTGTTTGTTTTCCAGAGTACCCAGGCGGTTGCTCCGCAATGTCAGTAGATAATGATAATGATCTTCCTGCAATTCCACCCATGCAACCAACTTATCGATTAACATCATTGTCAATTTAAACGTGTCAGAGGATGTGCCTGAGGAATATACGCCAAGTGTAATTGGTACTGTGTTAGGAAACGCACAGTGTCAGCTGGAGCCAGTGCGAAACGACACTAGTACTGTAGCATCAGAGAGATCAAACGTTGTGACGGCAGAAATAACGTCATTTGAATTCACATCTTTAAGACCCACTGGTGTTGTGAATGAAGAAGCGCATGATGATTTGATGTCAATGTTAGATGATTCTGAATTAGATGAAAATATATTTGAACAAGAGGACGTCCAAGCGGCGATTGAAGAAAGTTTAATATGTGACACTAAATGGTCATTATTTTTTCAAAATGCACTGCCTATACATGTATGTTCGAAACCAGGTCACATGGGGTCAAAAAATAGGTCACCAGGCCAAATTGAAAAAAAGAAAGCTTGTGAACACTCTAGAGGCAACATTTTTAGCCGAATCTTCATGAAACTTGCTCAGGACAGTAGTTCCGTAGCCCATCAGGTTAGCAACCTAAGGCCTTATGGCCCTCTTGTTTCTTGAAATTATAGTTTGTATACCGCTGCATAGATAGCAATAAAATTGTGTTAATACATACATATTATTGCACGTTTCATAAATAAAATGGTCACAAATGACCCAGAGCGAAAAGATTAAATGTTATCCTTTAACACGATCCATGGTGAAATAAAGTAGGTGATGAATATATTGTAACTATTATTACGGTATTGGAAAAAAACAACATTCTTATGATAAATTATTCTTAAAGTTTGGGAACAATTTCACGGGTGACTATCTGCCAAGATATTTAGCACAGTTTCGATGCATCGGAACATTGGTCACTGTTGCCAGTGTATATTTGTCGCATTCTAGTCCTTTCATAAAAACAATACAAAACATACACGTAGTATGATATGCACATCCACAGATGACCATAATTAAACAATGACTCTCGTCAGTTTATGTTGTTGAGCAAGGCAATCGCAGAAGCTATAGTATGTGGTACTGCATGAAATATGGTGTTCGGTCATGACGGTGAAAAACTTGAAGGCAAAATGTATGAAACTTGTGCTCAATTGACGGCATATATCATTCTTAATGGTGGACTAGGATTACCCATGATCAACCCAATGTTGTATTCCTTCGCGACCGACAAGAACATACATCCTGAAGTGGACATTAACGCGCTTCCCCAATTGGAAAACATTGCCAATGTGAAAGAGGTTAGTTACATGTTTGCGACTACGTAAAATAACAAGTTCATATACGAGTATATCACTACAAAAAACGCGTAAGTAATGAAAAAAAGTCATTGATCAGCAAACTGAGTGTCTCGCGCAAAACCAATATATGTTGCTTTAAGGTCACTAACCAATCGAGACGTTAATTGTATAGTTGTATAAAGTTACAATTATCTTAATCGTTAATATGGAAATACCTTAATATATATGTTCACCACAAGTAACCGTTGTAACGTACAACGCCCTAGGCCGATGTTTTCTAAATGTTTACAGTCATTTAAGATAGAAGTCGTTATATAAAATACAAATGATCAAAGGGGCTTAACTTTTCCATATAAACAAATATATCATATGTTCTATTACTTATATTATATTTATGTTTTATCTGGTCTTAAAATGAAAAAAACCTAAATGCTCGCTTAAAACTTTAATCGGCCATTTATGGAGGATAAACAGTTTGGTTTCATATTTACAGCTAAACGTGAAGGTCACATTTGAAAGTAAATTAAGGTCACAAAAGAAACACTTTCGTCCACTCTGTTACTATGATCGATATACTTAAAGTTTGAATTTCACAAGATAATGTGAAAATGTGACATATCTCCCAATATAAAAATCTGGAAACTACATGTATCCGGTACTTTATCTAGGTTAGGTTCTATGGTTAGGTCATATGTTATAAACAAATTATAATGGTTAACTACGTCAGTTAATAATGAGCAATAGCAATACGCTATATGTATCTCTTCTTCTGATATTTATAGGCGGAGTAGACATATCTGATGTATTCACGTTTTAAAAACCGCTATATCAATTCGAGAAAATTAATAATTCCTTGCTCAACTGCTTCATTAAAACATTTCTGTGACGTCATCACATTGTTCTCAGCGTATCGTCATTTTAATATTAGACGGGAGCCGTTCAATATGTGGCGTGTTTTGGTAAGATATTGGCGTGTAGTCGGTTAGTATTATATACCTATTTATATCCTCCAATTAGAGGTCGTCATTCGTACTACGTTATCCACGCGTGCGTACAATATATTCCATATTGAATGGTCCGAGGATACGAATACGATGTATACTCGTACACAGCTTACATAGTCACACTGGACTCTTAGTATAAGAACTCATAAGTATGTGCACTTAGTACTGGTAAGCCAGCTTACCCAGGACCAGGGTGAGTAGGTTAACTGATCGCCGTTATATGACTGAAATACTGTTGAAAACGGCTAAAAATCCAAACAAAACAAACAAAAAACAAATATTACTTCTATAACTTTAGTATGAATACACGATGTATAAATTTGCATAAATAGTTTAAAATAATACACAAATATAGAATATTCACCTGGATCAGCGCAACGAAACAAAACAGGAACAAATTTCTATCCAAGAAGCTGCCACTGAAATTCCCTCGATGTTGCAAATCGTGGAACAATTCGATCCAATAATGCATATGATGCCGTCGTAGATATCCCCACCAGCTTTTAATGCTTTGGTTAGCCGTGCTTGCTCCATCTATATATGCTGTGTGACCCTCAGGTAGGTGACGCATGAACAAGTTTTGAAAATTACGGACATGTCCGTTCTCTGTTCCATAGTCACCTCTAACAAAGCGAGGGCAACCACCAAATTGTGTTACAGCTTCGAGAAAATAGCAATCGATAACTCTCGGGTTGTTGTTTGTGTTATATACATTAAGCCAAATCATTCTTCGAGAGAAACCACTAATGCACCCACTAATACAAAGGCCGAATGGCTTTGCCTTGCTTGTCGTACTCATCTTAATGCCAAATGAAGTTTGGACCGCTGGCGTTATATGCTCGTCTACGATGGCACCTTGCCGTTCGAAGAGAAACACCCTCTGGATCCAAATGACGTAAAATGATGCGCACATTTTCGGACCTGACATTCAAGCCATGCTCTTTACACCGAGTTCTCATCATGCGGTATCCATGTAGCTGTCCGATTGATTCATTTCACTTCTAATACATGCAATAACGTCACCAATATCAGAATAACGTCTTCAACCAAGGTCTAAATAGTTCAATATTCTTTTAAATGTCAGAGACTGATGGCTATATCGTATTCCGTATTTAAAATATGCTGGATTTCCTTGTATTTTAATCCCAATTGAAACAAATCGCTTATTAATCTTCCGTTATCAGCGGCCTCCATTTTCCATGACAATGGCAGCCATTAGTGTTAATTTCATTGGTCAGCTCCTGCGTGCGCACGTGATCGTCTTCACGTGAAGACCTTCACGTGCGCACGTTAAGACGATCACGTGCGCATGTAAAGACGATCCAGTGCGCACGTAAAGACATTCACGAGCGCCCGCAAAGACCTTCAAACGTAATTTTTTTTATCATGTCACCTCCATGCTACCGTTACACGTTGACTACTGAGCTAAGGTTAACTTGCACTAAACAATTTACGTGAACAATGACATAAAAAAAATGTGTGTTCATAAAATATTTTAAATATCTCTCATTTTCTGATTCCACCTATTTACATGTACTTTTCAAATTCATAGTTCATAGTTAAAATTGCAAGTCATGTTTTGTATGTTTGTGTATGTGTGCATTCCATTGCTTTTTCATTCCATGTTTTGTGAATTGTTATGTGAATAAATAAATAAAATATTGAAATCTTGCAATCGCGAAGTAGCTTCCCCTGATTCGCTGTGTTATGACTGTCTATCAGGTGAGGCCACTGAGTATTTTTGGATTCACATTCCTATCTATAAATAGATTTCCTTCAAGTTTAACGAAAATATTTGTACACATACTCTGCCTGTATTGCACTATTAGAAATTTAGGATTACAAACGAAAGATGGGTTAAGTACTTAAATTACGTTCTTGTTTGTAAAATGTTGTGTAACCTGTAAAATGTTGATTATTTTTCCGTTAAGAATGGAATTTGCACATTCACTTGGTTAAAGTATTCCCCGTTCTGTAATTCGTTTAATGAGCGACTTTAGCGATTTATCTCCCCTGTTTCCCAATATAGGTGGCGCTCTGGTCGAGTAGGTGTCCCTCTATGCGGATATGTTCGGATTTTATCATTAGATTATCGCCATTGTTAATAAGCGAAGCGTTTGAAGCTTGACAAAAGAAAGATAAAATAATGCCTGAAACCACGTGCTGCGTTCCATTGTGTTCACGAAAAGGACGACACAACTTCCCGAAAGACAAACAACGTCGAGCAGCATGGGTACAAGCTATTCGACGGGTGAAAACAAAGTTCGAAATATGGACTCCATCCGAATACTCGTACGTGTGTGAAAACCACTTCACCGAAGATGATTGCCACACAATTACATACGCTGGTAGGTAGTTTGCTTTTCTATTGAGTTGAAAAACATCATAAATATAAACAATTATTACGCTTATAATGTTGAATTTGGGTTTTCTCTCCATTAGATAATCATGACATATGTATATGTACAGTATATGGAACTGGTTTACATGTATATACTAAATATCATCATTTGTTACTTGGCTTATTTTTCGAAAAGTTCTGCATCAACAACGACAGTACTGCTTCAAAAATTAAATGTAATGTTGTTGATTAATTAAATATGCATTATGTGATATTGTGTGTCATAACCTAACACTATATCATATGTTGGTGTTTCTTAATCTTACTTGACTGAAACCAATAAAATGATAAATCTGTCACCTTCTGAACACTCATTCTCTTAATCCATTTAACCTTAAAGCTGCAACAACCAAATATATGCATTTGTTTCTAGCACATACTTATTTTTTCAGTATTTATTTTTTCAGGTAATGAAAGACGTAAGCGGGCTCTGCGAAAAACAGCTGTCCCCAGTATTTTTTCCTGGACAAACAAGGCGACTGTTGCGAAGAACCAGGAGAGAAAAGAACGTCGTCTAGAACGAGAAAACCGGAAACGTAAGTTGTTTGAAGATGTGACAAATATGGAACAATCTGGAGAAAACATGAGTTTTGAACCTGAGTTCATTGCAACCAAAATAGACATTGTTACTTCTGATATCGATGTGGGTGCCAGCGAAGAAGTTGTAACCCAGCAGGAATGTGTGGAGCAAATAATCTCAATCACGGATGAAAAAGTGACATTTATAGATTCTTGTGTACAAACAGAGTGTGTATTGGAAGATGCGGCGATGCAAACAACAACAACACCTGCATTTAGCATCCACAATTTTGACAATGATGCGCCAGCCGTCCACTTCTATACTGGACTTGGAAATTACATGAAGTTCTTTTTCGTGTTGAACACACTTGGACCAGCAGCATACCATCTTAATTATGTGTATCATTCTGTTTCGAGTATATGTGTTGCTGATCAATTTTTTATTACTTTGATAAAGTTAAGGCGACACATGACAAACTTTGAACTGTCGCGATTATTTAATGTTTCTGAAAGTGTGGTGTCGAACATTTTTATTACTTGGGTCTTGTACATGGAAAAACAGTGGAAAGAAATTAACATATGGCCATCACAAACTTTAGTCCGCTATTTCGCTCCAAGCAGCTTCAAGAGGCTATACCCCAAAACACGCGTCATAATTGATGGTACTGAGTGCCCAATTAAAAAACCGAAAAATCCAACGGCTCAACAAGCCACTTTTTCGACTTACAAAAACCGAAATACAGTTAAGGTTTTGATTGGCAGTACCCCTGGCAGTCTTATTTCTTGTGTGTCCCCAGCCTATGGAGGTGCTACAAGTGACAGGCAAATAGTTGGAGTTCACTGACCAGGCTTTGTTCCAAAAATGACAGTATAATGGCTGACAAAGGTTTTAATGTACAGGACATTTTTGCACCACATGATGTGCATATTAATATACCAACCTTTTTTAAGAAAAAAGAACAGAATGTAAAATGATACTGTTATTAAAGATAGGAAAATTTCTAGCAAACGTGTGCATGTAGAAAGAATCATTGGTCTTGGAAAAACATACAGAATTTTAACTGAACCTCTGACTGCCACAGAGACTAAGTTGTCATCAGAGATAATTTTTGTATGTTTCATGCTATGCAATTTCAGAAATGGCATTGTGTCTACATATGCTTAAAGAATTGCTACAATCACGGTTGTACATGTAGCTAAGTGTAGTAAAAAATGTCATTTTTATGTTGTCATTTACCATTCTGAATAAGAAAATGTCTGATGATCATGTGTATTAGTCTACGGTTATCAGTATTAGAAAGTACATGTTATTACAGTAATACTAGACATTTGTTTCTCAATATGACTGTTCATTATTCATTTTTTATGTTGAAGTTGATGTATTACATGTGATTGCTTAATAAATAAAGTTTTAAAATAGTGATTTGTTACTTTTGCAGCTGAAATTAAACTCTGGTACGGGCTGGTATTCATAAAGCTCCTAAGCGAAATCTTAAGTTTTATTTAAGTAAAAATTTCAGATACAATTTGCTATAGAAATTATTATGATTTCTGTTGTTTTTTTGCCAAAATACTATAACAAAAGTAAATAATTTACAGCAGAAACAAATTTAATACAAGAAGACATCTATATAAAAAAGCAAAAGACTAGGAATTCTGATAATTTAAGGAATGTACTTAAATTTTTCCTGAGGTGCTTTATGAATGCTGACTGTAAACAACATACTTGATATTTATGCAGTTCTGTTCAAACAACACAATTTTCAATAAAACAATTTATTTGAATACATATATAATGACAAATATAATAACAAAAAATACATATCATGATAATTCATACAACATTACAAAATGCATTTATTTTCAAATGAACTTTTTGTTTCATTTCTTTTGCAGAACATTATTTTACACATTTTTATAAAACAACTTTTCCAAAAGTGCTGGTTTGAAATGTGCCTCAAAAAATAATTCAAGTTTGTGCACCATATCAGAGATAAACGCCTCATTTCTTGTTACTCTGATGTACACAATGTCAGTGAGAGTATACACAATTAAATCACAATATTTTCGTTCAGAGCAGAACAACTGTCCCTGTATCTGAAAGTAATATGGATTTTTTTTGCTTAGAACAAGTTTTCCATTGATTTCTTTTAAATATGGCACAGTAACTGAGTTTATCTCTTTATTTTTTGCATTGAAAGGACATTTTACTTCTACAATTAAATCCTTGCTGACAATTCCATCAGGAGATGCCCCTAGAAATGGATGGGTCTTAGAAACAGTGATGCCACATGCCTGAACATTAACATTTCGCGCACTTTCATATTATGTGAATTGCAGTTTTTTCATATTTACAGCCATGGCGCATCGCTTCATTTTGCTTAGTTACATGTCCAGATACCATTGTGGAAGCCAATGCTGCTAAATTGGCCTTTTCTGTTGCTGTACATATCCGGTGGTAGTTGGATGACTGGATTCTTTTTCCACGTTCCTCGAACCAACGATCATTTGTGTTTTGTCCCCTTGTCAAAACTTCCAGTTCACAGCACTCTTCTGTTGTTATTTTAGTTATTTTACTCTGATTTAGAAAGTTTTCTTCATGTGTCACTTCAAAATAGTCATGATCATTGTTGACTGCATATATATTTGCTGGTGCAAAGGTCTGAAATATTGGCGTTTTAGAAATTCCTTTAAAGTTCATACATGTATTGTAAAAATGATCCTGATAATTAGGGGCATTTCGAAAACTAACAGGTCGGGGATCAAAGTCCTTAATATCACAAATATCTGCCCCAACCATGTTTAGGTCTCTGGCCTTCAGAGGGGACCCGGTATGTTTCTTGGCTCTATGGAATGCCTGTAGTTGCTCGGTACATGACAACTCTACCTTCACATCTCCTGTTTGAACAAATTTCAGGCATGCATACAATACAGTTCTTATATGCTTGCAATGTCCAAAGGGACCCTCGCCAGCTCCACATTCGCACTGCGCCTCGTGCACTATTCCATGTTTTGTAAAGGAAATGTCTACCACATAATTTATCTTTTTCTTCATTTCTGCTCTACACGCACTTTTTACAAAGTCAAGACTGTCTGATGAAAACAACCGAAGATACATTAAAAATTTGTCATTGTACAGTGCAGTTACAGTTTGGTCGAACTCAACTTGAAAGCGTTCCAGATAGTCAGTGGCTTTCTGACGGTCAATGGGGGCCATCTTCATGTCACTGTTGATGTCCTTGTAGCCACTGGTTACTGGAAGGCTCATCCTAAATTCTGGCATAAGGTCCTCACAGTTGTTGAAATTTTGGTTTCTGTCATAGGCCTCTAGTCTGAAACAATTATGTAATACATTTGTTTAATAATCATATACTGCCTCATCTTTAAGAAAAGAATGAAGAAAAGACGACTTTGCAAACAAAGAACATATTGTATTTATTACTACAAACAAACCACACATAGCGCATTACCCCACCCACTAATTCCAACGTATGGACATGTACACATTTTGAATTTAATTTGCAATGCTTCCTGTGGAATTTGGGACAATTAATAATAATGAACTGCAGACATTAGCGATATAAGATTGCATCAATTGCTGTTATTACATTTAACTATTTAATGAAAGAACTTGTTTACTTCGCTAATCGTCAACAACAAAAGTGAAAAGAAAAATTCATGTTAGCCTACCTCTCGATTAACTCCTTTTTTCGTCCAGATAACTTAGCATTTCTCTTTCTTAACTCTGTCCTAAGTTGTCCTAAAGATAGGCTGCAAAACTTTGAAGCCATATTTACACCTTTATCGAAGAAATATAATCAAATCGTGTTAAAACTCTGTTTATCAACTGTCAATCTTAGCGGAAGTAAACAATGGAAGGGAAAATAAATAACAATGGACCTATTCGACAACAGCGCCGCCTATACGGGCACCTGCTAGACAAGGGAAGATAACCCACTAAAGTCTCTCATTGGTTTCAGCAATGAACATAAATGCGAGTGTCACTATTCGGATAGCCAACAATTCGGACAACCTTACTATAAATTTATATATTAATTAAACAGATAGAAAGTAGAGCTAATATCTTTTTTGACACTTTATATAATGAACATTTATATGAGAATTTTGCCATATATTTCTATAAAGATACATTGTATTAAAATAAGTTAAAACATAGATCTAAACTGGCTTCTTGCAATTTGAATTTGCTGAGCAATTTTTCATACTGTAAACATGTTGTGACGTTCATCCATTGCCCGGCCCAGTTTAAATCAATTAAATCGATTACTTACACCCATTTAAATAACTGAGGTTTACATTGTGCACATTCAAATTATTTCGCCAAAATAATCGATGCAATGTATGTAAAAATAACATATTTAAAGGGACCTATTCACAGATTGACAAATTTGACATTTTCCAAAATGTTTGTATCCGATTCCAAAACGAGCTGGTAATTGGTTCAAGCCCCAACAGAGGCATATTTTACTCTCTGTTTATGTTTTCTTTGACGAAGGTTACACAGGTTTGTAAGTCTAGATGCTTAAGTTATTGAAGGCAAGACATGTAAAGACAGTTTATACAATCTTTTTATCAGCCACTTTAAAGCTGAGCTTAAACCAAGTATACATTACAATTTTAGCCATCTCATACATGACACAGTTGGCGTATTTCCATGGCAATGATTATCAACAAACAACAATGAATGTAAGAAGACGGTGTATTTACGACAGAACAGGCACAATTATTTTAGTATTGAGGTAAGCTAGACAAATATGCATTGTTGATAATGTTCACACATGTTAGAGTGAATGGTTTTAATAACAAAATAAAAAGAGATACTGTGTATTCTGATTAACAGCAATATTCAGGGAACATCCAGCGCATTCGAAATAATGATGACTTTATTTTGTTAACAAACAAACAATTTCATTAGACTTTGTCGATTGAAAATTATAATCGGTAGGAATATGATGTATCAATGGTTTCTGTGTATAATTAGTATTGCAAATAATGTGTTCATGCTACGCAGATGAAGTGAAAGTAACAATGTTAACAATTCGAGGAATTCCCCATTTATTCCCCACGGATGTGTTTTCGCCTACAAACTATCGACGCCATTTTTATACTTAAATATTTTAGATATAAATTCTCAATAGGTAAACTCTGCACACAGGTATTATCAACACTAGTTTGATACTGAATTTTGGTTACTCGCCGACTTGGTATTTTGCTGTCGATTTCGTATGCTGGACGCCTATAGTTGTTATTTTCATTGAAAGCGTATTTTGGGATCCCACATTACGGTGATATGTCTTCCACAAGGTTTTGAATTTGAAAATCATACAACCAATATGCGTCTTACTATGCTTACTGAGTACGAAACGCTGCGCCGTTATTGATTTCGCTGCATAGTAAACACTACTCGCCAAAAATCACACTTATCTCGGTGTAACCCAACACTGATTACTACAATAGTCTGTTGACCTGGTCAGCTGGCCATTTATATAAAAGGCAAATAATTCATGAAGATATACGACACCCGAAATTTTCCCTCACAATTGAACAATTGTTTGGCGTCTGAACAAAAATGTAGCCTTAATCACTGAATCAGTTCCTGTAAACTGTATATTATTTCATGTTTGTTTTACAAAATAGCAAATGTTGTAAACAATAATTAGGAAATGCATACTTTTACGGCTATGAGGTTGATTAATCTTTCAAATTGTCTACTTAAATTTAAATATTTAGGTACTCAACCAGTTATTCAAATTCCAATCTCCAATTTTTTATTTTTATGTTAATGTGTGTCTGTGATTGTATTTTTCCTTGGTAATGATATTGTTCTGTTTACCAAATATTTATTCGATTCAGAATAATCAATAACAAGAAATGTCTATAAAAAAGACAATCGGCGTTGAAATTATAATACAAGAGAGGACCCTAGATTTTTTCGTCCCCACCTACCGGTATATAAGGAGACTTCTCGGACTCCAGTTATTTTCAGAATATTTCTATCATTATTAATATTTGTACCGTGAATACACCGATCATACCACCTCATGTGTTATTCAGTTAAACATAGATAACCAAAATAATTTCCGTTAACATATTTGTTATATAAGTTTGTTAGGTAAATTTAACTAATTAACAATGTAAGAAAATAATTGCGTGAATGAATGTAAATTATCAGTATCAGACAAGTGTTGTTATATACCTAGGTTCATCTAAAACCTACAAAATAAAAAGAGAAGTCAAATATAAATAATTTATACTGTGTATCCTGATTAACAGCAATATTCAGGGAACATCCAGCGCATTTGAAATAATGATGACTTTATTTTGTTAACAAACAAACAATTTCATTAGACTTTGTCGATTGAAAATTATAATCGGTAGGAATATGATGTATCAATGGTTTCTGTGTATAATTAGTATTGCAAATAATGTGTTCATGCTACTCAGATGAAGTAACAGTAACAGTGATAACAATTCGAGGAATTCCTATACTTCTTTCACCACATTAGTTATAGAAAGATGCAACATATTTTTATAGATTGAAAAGCATCTACCGGAGAAGCTGATAGAAATGTGCAATTCTAAATAATTCTTAATAAAACGTAACCGCAATTCAAATTCAAGTTAACATGCACAGCAATTTTATAAATAATATATGAATTCCCCATTTATTGAAATATTCTGGCGGCTTATGATTCTTTGGAAGCTTATTGATGCAGCTATACACCGGCTGTAAATGCGCGCTATTTTTAGAATCATCTGGAATGTGTTAAACCGGAGATATTAAACTCAATGCTACTTGTTGATAAGTCTTGCCTATTTTTGTCGAAAGTAGATTGTAAGCCTCGCCTGCGCGAATCAGTTACAAACGCCCCCATCAAATTTAGTCTTAGAGAGTATGTGTACAAGCTGTCCGTCCGGGTGTCTGTCCACCACAAAGCTTGCCCGCTCCGTACCTTTTAACCGCTTTTAAAAAGGTATTCAAGGAAATACTAAGATTGACACTGCTGTGTTTAAATCGATAACCTTTGCCTTTATATCGTATTTTCTTTATTGTTTCATATTTATTTTGTTATTTCAACTAACTTTTAGTATTCATTTAATAATAAATTGCTTAGTACATGATTTATACACGAAATGTACTTTCAACAAAACTGGCTGAGACTCTAAAAATGGCATTTCTACAAAGGCAGTCCACAGTTTGAGCATTGTACAATCGATATTTATAGAGCGTGCCGTAGGGCTTAACATAATAGTTATTTCTTTCTGGGAATGAATGTAATATTCTATTAATGACAAACAATGACATATTATGTTCATACTTATGCTCAGTTCTAGAGTGTATGATGAGGATATGATTGCAAACTATTTTAACTGCTATGTAAACAATTCTGTACATTTTAATCCAAAAAAATTATGCAACAATTTTTTGGTAGATATTAAACCAGTCTTGTAAGTTTGCATTCCCTAAAATTCTCCCGCGCGAGAAAATTTGCCCAATAGAATATGATATTAAATTTTACTGCTGCATAATAAAGTTATTTATAGCTTTTAATTGGTAGTTATTTACAGAAATCTAGGTCAAAACTGATCTTAGACAGCTACGCCAAAAACTAGAATACAGGCAAAACATATGTTTGAGTTTATATCAAGTGGCGTAATAATAATTACAGTATATTGTCATTTGTAATAATAACTTTTAGTTGTAGATTCCCTATTTTATCCGGCAAACCGCGTCACGTTATAAAAATATGCACTTTACGTGTATGTGTCTATGTATTAATCTATGTATCTGTTAATGGTATTATTTTGCTTCTATTTCGTTTAATTATATGTATAGTATACAGACAACGTTTTTAAATTTTATTCTATATTCAGTTATACATGTTTAGTCTAGATAAAGATCATGTAAAGCTTTATTTGCCAACTAATGCCTCAATGCATCAATGTCAGTAGTGTTGTATATCATAACTAGAGCTACCAGTAAAGGTGATTAATACCCACACGTGTCGCTCTGACGCAGATTAAGAGGTTTGCAGTTGTGGCGCTTTGACATAGAACAATGTTTTGTCTAACAAGAAGACCTACATAGGAGGAAAAATGGGCTTGACATGCAAAAGAATAGTAGGCTTCAGTAAATGCCCACGACAACTATTTGGACCTTTGACCTTGAAGATTGACTTGTAAGATTCAGCTACAAATGATATCATTCCTTCGGAAATGTTATTAAAAACCAACCATTCCATGTCGGACAAAAAAATTTCCTTCAGAATTTTCATTCATATATTTGACCTTTGAATCATCTTGTTCATGCCTGGGACATATTCTCGCACTTTGTTCCAAGTTATAGCAGAATCCATCTTTGTAGCGACAATACAATACGGACCACTTACACTATTTCTTATTAAATTATGCGATCTTTGACCACCGAATTTGACGTGACCTGTAAGCTACAGGCCTCCGTCTAGGCATTACTAAATTATTCGTAGGAAACGAAATAAAGGACGGTCGTACGAACGAATGGACAACACGCGCGATTCCTATATAGCTCCCACTTTGTTCTCAAAGAGTGGGGGTATAATTTTCATTTGTGGAAACGGTATTTCTAAATATGATCTTTTGACTTGAAGCCAATGAACTTAAACTAAACAATTGCATTTATTTTTAGCTCACCTGAGAAAAGCGTGCTCATGGTGAGCTTTTAGGATCGCGTTTTGTCCGTCGTGCGTCGTGCATCGTCCGTCGTGCGTCGTGTGTCAACATTTTAATTCAAAGAATATCTCCTCCTAAACCACTTGGCAGATTTACACCAAACTTCAAAGGAATGATCCTTGAGTGGCCCTCTTTCAAAATTGGTCAAATCGTTCCAGTCCGCTACATATGTAGGCCAATAGAGCTAAAATAGATTTAAAAACTGAAAACTTAAAAAAAAAAAAAATCGTCTCTGAAACCACAAAGATTGTTCAAATGCTGCTCCTGGGGTCAAAAGTGGCCACACCCCGGGGTTACATGGTTTATATAGACTTGAATAGCAAAATGACTTTAAAATCTTTTCCTCTGAAACCGCAAGGCTCAGAAGTTTCATATTTGGTAAGTAACATTGTATAGTGGTCCTCTACAAAGATTGTTAAAATGATGCCCCTGGGGTCAAAACTGGCTACGCCCTGGGGCTCACATGGTTTATTTAGACTTAAAACGCAAAATAATTTTAACAATCTTCTTCTCTGAAACCGCAAGGCCTAGAGGTTTCATATTTGGTATAAAACATTGTATAGTGGTCCTCTACCAAGACTGTTCAAATGATGCCCCTGGGGTCAAAACTGGCCACACCCCGGGGGTCACATGGTTTATAAAACCTTGAATAGCAAAATGACTTTTAAAATCTTCTCCTCTGAAACCGCAAAGCCCAGAGGATTCATATTTTGAATGTAACATTGTATAGTGGTCCTCTACAAAGATTGTTCAAATGATGCCCCTGGGGTCAAAACTGGGCACACCCCGGGGGTCACATGTTTTATATAGACTTGAATAGCAAAATGACTTTAAAAACCTTCTCTGAAACCGTAAGGCCCAGAGGTTTCATATTTGGTATGTAAAATTGTATAGTGGTTTTCTGAAAAAGATTGTTCAAATAAACCCCTGGGGTCAAAATTGGCCACACTCCGGGGGCCACAATGTTTATGTAGACTTAAATAGCAAAATGACTTTAAAAATCTTCTTCTCTGAAACTGCAAGGCCCATAGGTTTCATATTTGGTCTGTAATATTGTAAAGTGGTCCTCTATAAAGATTGTTCAAATGATGCCCATGGGGTCAAAATTGGCCACACCCTTGGGCTTACATGGTTTATATAGACGTAAATAGCTAACAATGGCTTAAAAGTTCTTCTCCTATGAAATCACAATGCCCAGAGGTTTCATATTTGGTTGGAAACATTTTATCGAGACCTCGAGTGGGATTGCATATGGAGTGGGTGGGTCAAGGTCACTGTTCCTAAAAATAGAAAAACAGTTTCCGCTCAATATCTTTAGAACGCATTGAGATATTTTAATGAAACTTAATACATAAATACCTTATATTGAGACCTCGCCTGGGATTGCATATGGAGTGGGTAGGGTCAATGTCAAGATCACCGTTTTTTAAAATAGAAAAATGGTTTCCGGTAAATATCTTGAGAACGCATTGAGCTATTTTAATAAAACGTAATACATAAAAACCTTATATCGAGACCTAGCTTGAAAAACCTTATATCGAGACCTTGCTTGAGATTGCATATGGGGTGGTGTGAGTGAAGGTCAAGGTCACCGTTACTAAAAATACAAACGGTTTCCGCTAAATATCTTGAGAACTCATTGAGCTATTTTAATGAAATTAGATACAGAAATACCTTATATCGAGACCTTGCTTGGGATTGCATATGGGGTGGGTGGGGTCAAGGTCACTGTTACTGAAAATAGAAAACCGTTTCCGCTCAATAATTTAAAAACGCATTGCGATATTTTATTGAAACTTAATACACATATCTTATATCGAGACCTCACTTGGGTTTGCTTATAGGGTGTTTGGGGTCAAGGTCACTGTTATCAAAAATAGAAAAACGGTTTACGCTCAATTACTTGAGAACGCACTGAGATATTTTACGATAACTTCATACATAGATACCTTATATCGAGACCTCGCTTTGAATTACGTATGGGGTGGGTGGGGTACATGTCACTGTTACAAAAAATAGTAAAACAGTTTCCGCTCAATAACTTGAGAACGTATTGAGATATGTTAATGAAACTTCATACATAGATATTTTATATCAAGACCTCGCTTGGGATTGCATATCGGGTGGGTGGGGTCAATGTCATCATTACTAAAAATAGACTTAAATTTTTTGTGCTGACTTTGATGCATTTCTTTCGAAAAATTTGGTTGTCGTGGCATTTCCACGTTTCTTGTAATTGGTATGTAACATTGTATAGTGGTCCTCTACAAAGATTGTTTAAATGATGCCCCTGGGGTAAAAAATGGTCACGCCCTGTGGGTAACATAGTTTATATAGATTTAAATAGCAAAATGATTTTTTAAGAAATATTCTCCTCTGAAACCGCGAGGTCCAGTGGTTTCATATTTGGTATATACTATTATATAGTGGCCCTCTACAACTAGTGTTCAAATTATACCCCTGGGGTAGAAAGTGGCCACGCCCTGTGGGTCACATGGTTTATATAGACTATACAAATCTTCTCCTGAAACTGCAAGGCCCAGATCTGTATACTCAGGTTAGTGCTTTAGTGCCATTTGACCCTCTTGTTATAAGCCATTATGATGCCTTTACCTCAGGTGAGCGACCTAGGGCCGTCGTGGCCCTCTTGTTAACACTTATTATTAACTTTATTGCTTTAACAGATGACAGTGTGAACTACCTGTCCGAACGACAATCCGTGATGGTATGCAAGATCCTGATCATAATTGTCTGCTGTAGATGTGTAATTGGTAAGTGTACTGATATTCAAGTCTTCTTATCTAAAAGCACTGGCTAGATTTCGATAAAATTTCGCAGAAATATCCTATGTGTGACCCTCTGCAAAATTCCTTTAATCATTTTTATTCGCTTCGCTTTGACACAAAATATTCTAGACACGTTCCTTGGGCGACCCTTTTACCAAATTCCTTCATTTCGATTTGTGCAGAAAGGGGTGGGGCAGTTGTAATTGAATTGATTTATTGAACACCTTGAAAATCTTCTTTTCAGAAACCTGTGACTGAATTTGAAAATAATTTCAGAAAAATGTTCTGAAGTGGCCCTTAAGCGAATTCTTCAAATCATTTTGATTCGTTAAAAACATGGCCCAAGGTGGTAGTTAACCTTTGTTACTATATTGAAAACTTGCTTGTCTAAAAACTCGTATGGAGTTTCGATATACTTTCACATAAATGTTCCTTGGGTGACTCTATACCAGTTCCTTTAAATGATTCGTTTAGAACTTGGGCGTCAGTGGCAAAGCAGTTCTCCTTATATGGCTATATTGAAAACTTTACAAAAATAATGTTTGTCTGAAACAACTTGCTGGATTTAAATACATTTTACAAAAATCTTTCATTCCGTGATTGTCTACTAAATGCCTTATTTAAATGTGTTCAACAACATGGCCGTCAGTGATCCGTCGTTGTCGTTGCTTTATTTAATTCAGGTGAGCGACCAGTGCCTTTGGCCCTTCGGGGTCAAACAGTAGGTCTTTTTTTAAATCAATGAAACGTTTTAAAGTGTGGCATTGGACATTTAGAGGAACAAAGATCCGGAAGTATTGATTGAGTATATTTAATTTCTTACCATGGTATAATTCCGTTACTTATGAAAATGAAACTTTCGAATGTATAATGATAAAGGGCGTTGATCACGAAAAAACCTACCTCTTTCTTGGAGTTATGGGTCTTCGCTTATTGTATTTATATGTTTGCTTGTGCAAACCATAACTGTATTAGTATCACAGTTACGCACAGGCTAATCCGGAACGACACTTTACGCACATGCATTAAGACCGGGTTTCCCACGACGCGCCTTATTAACATATTATCATTAGGGCATTTTAAGTGCAGTGCGAAGTACAAGAACTATAACTCTGTCTACAGTATTTATGCAGTTTTCCTTTGTTTTATTGTTTGAACACAAGACTTGTTACGTTAAGAATACTGTTGCTGTGTAGTGAGGAAGTGCAGAGTATAAGATGCGTGATTCTGTCTTTAATACGTTTGGAATTATTGACTGTGGTTTTATTTTATTTTACGGAACGTGAATTATTATATTGAAATGAAACTTCATATAATGAAGTTGCCATGAAATGCAGAGTTCAAGAGTTGTAACTCGATGTCTATACATGAAAGAATGTTAAAACCTGTTTGCCCTTTGGTGTATTTTCTTGTAAAGCGCATAACTGTATTATGGAGTCACTGCTCTTTGTTTAATTTTCTCGTGAAAAGTGTAAATTTTTGTAGTTCCATAGTTCCGCATTTTCGCGGGTATTTATGGGGGATACTTATAATTTGTAAAACATAGGTCCATTTCAGTACTAAGTGGTATAAATTGCCACCACCTATGATATGGTTATGTTATTTTACCAAACAATCAACAATAACAGTTAATTTATTATACGCCATATTGGTTAGTCAGTTTTTTTTATTATTATAAGGTCGAACGGCGCTTGGTCGAGTGTACCAAACTTGGCAGAAAAACGTTACAAATCTTGGTCTAAAACCACTAGCTTGATTTCAAATAGTTTCACATAAATGTTTCTTGGCTGACCCTCTACCAAATTCCTTCAAATAATTTTGATTCATTTAGATTCGTTAAATAATGTCCGCCAGGGTGCGGGCAGATTTCTTTATGTATACTATAGAAAAACACATGTACACTGTACATCAGATATCGAAAACTTTGAAAATCTGCTTGATTGAAACCACTTCTGGAAACTGGAAAAAGTTTGAACGTTGTAAACCATTGTTTGTACAAATATTACTTTAACATTTATATTATTGTAACATTTTCAGCAATACATGCCGTTAGCATAAATTTAACGGAAAATGGCACTAGTGCTACACGCGTAGAGCTTACCTGCAACTTTGAGAGTGATGTGGACGTAGCGGTGGGTTACTACTTGAAGAAAGGTTCGACTCAACAATTCACAAGGACAATAGCGATAGGCGGAGATATGGGGAACTGCATGATGACCCCTCTTCCTAAAAATATTGAATGTAAATGCATTACAAGAAGACACGTAATGTGCATCATTTCCGATCTAAAGGAAACGGAGGAACAGGACTGGAAATGTGCTATTCCCAACAATGGCGTCGGTTTATTCAGCAACGTTGTCCAGATACCCAGTAGCAGTAAGTGTATACTTATGTCTATCCATCATTTCCTTTAACGTTTCTATTTGTATCAAGTGAATGTTTTTTTTTTCCTTTTGCTTTTTACACTATTACACGAATGTTGAGTAATACATTCAATTACAGTTATTATTACCCATGCTTTGACATATTGATATGACCATTAATAATGGATATCTACCGCAAACAAGAGGTGAGACGTTTCATCTTCTTCTTATATTGTTACAGATCCACACTTGAACATTCCACATGTTGTTAAACTAGCAAAACATCCAGCTGGCGAGGTCGTTACCATCAAAACGGCAATTAACGGTATGTGCAATAACACAAATTACTGCTTACTTTTTTTGACAGATTTATGCCGCTCTCAGCTCACCTGAGCATGAAGTGCTGAATGGTGAGCTATTCTGGTCAGTCACCGTCCGTTTTCGTCGTCGTCGTCCGTTGTCGTTATCGTCAACAATTTACTTAAACATCTCTGAAACCGCTTTTTGGATTTTAACCAGACTTGGGAGGAATGTTCCAGGGATGGTCCTTTTACAAATTCTTTCAATGCGTTTGAATATAACCAAAAGCTTAAAAAAATAAAAATCTTCTTGTCAGAAACCACGGGCCTGATTTCAAAATAATTTCACAGAAGTGTTCTTTTTATGACCCTGTACCTAATTTCTTCAAATTATATTAATTCGTTAAAAACATGGCCGCCAGGGGTGGGGCAGTTTTCTTTATATGGATACATGTATATTGAAAACTTTAAAAATCTTCTTGTCCGAAACCACTGACTGGATTTCAAAATAATTTCACAGAAATGTTTGTTGGGTGACCCTCTCTCAAATTTCTTCAAATCATTTTGATTTATTTAATAA
Organism: Congeria kusceri; assembly: GCA_027627225.1. NCBI lineage: Eukaryota > Metazoa > Mollusca > Bivalvia > Myida > Dreissenidae > Congeria > Congeria kusceri. The sequence continues at coordinate 101,232,146 of CM051024.1, forward strand.
GAAGTCCGCCAGGGGGCGGGGCAGTTATCCTTATATGACTATATTGAAAACCTTAAAACTCTTCTTGTCTGTAACCAGTGGCTGGATTTCAAAATAATTTCACAGAATTGTTCACTGGTTCACCCTCTACCAAATTTCTTCCAATTATTTTGATTCGTTAAAAAACATGGCCACCAGGGGGCGGGGCAGTTTTCCTTATATGGCTCTATTGAAAACTGTTTAAAAAATGCTCGAAACCACTGGCTGGATTTTAAAATAATTTCACATAAAATGTTCTTTGGGTGACCCTATACCAATTTTCTTCATATTATTTTATTTGTCAAAAAACAAGGCCGCCAGGGGGCATGCAATTTTCCTTCTTTGACTTTATTGAACATTCTAAAAATCTTCTTATCTGAAACCTATCGCTGAATTTTGAAATAATTTCACAGCAATGTTCCTTGGGCGAAACTATCAACTTCCGTCAAATCATTTTGTTCTTTGAAAAACATCGCTGGTCCTCTTGTTTAACTTAGACTTTTTGGATTCAATTTTCCATGAAGTCTGATATCTTGATGCTATCAAATGTATTTAATTGAAACTTCTTCACTATCACCGTCGCCCCAAGGTCCCCATCATTCTGTTTAATTTTTGACAAATTAATTTTTGACAAAAACGCATTCGAGGGCATATGTCACATTAGAGTGACAGCATTTGTTAACTTTACAGCTTCTGTTGCTGCTTCCGCTCCTGCTCCCACTGTAGATACTGATGCATTACTACTACTATTGCTACCACAACCATCACCACCACCTCCACTACAACCATGACCAATACTACTGCAGCAACAAGCTCTTGATATATTGCTAAATGAAAGATACTTTACTATCTTTCAGGTCCAGAATCTTCTGATGTATTAATAATACTTGTGTGCCTGTCTCTTGTATGTGTGGCTTTTATTTGCGCATTCGCAGTGGTAATGAAGCTGCGACAATGCAAATTGCAAGCCCCAAAACGTGTTTCTACGGTAGACGCGGACAAACGACACCAGATGGAAATCTTCATTCCCGAGCCTCTCCTGTCGGATTCAATAACTGAGGTTGGTCACACAGTTTCAAACAACTACGAAAAATATACAATTGTTGCATTTATGCACACTTCTGTGTCCGAAGTACATTGGTCAGTACTGAATGGAATGCAACCTGCAAGCTGCTAACTTAACGAACGGTTTTCAAATTGTCCTCTTCATTTAAACAAACATACGAACAATGCTACCATGTATATCTTACAGGCGAACATACGTTATGTTATTTATTGCTCTTTTGTTCTCTATTATTGCAGACGGTGATAACAACCCCTTGTTCAGGTAACGTTCATCAGAGAATACAGCTGCCGCCTTTTCCTTCCTTATTCTGCATATTGTCATGGTCATTATCTCCATAAAATTGACCATTCCTGTTTTACCACTAACTTTAATAGGATTAATTTCCATATATGTCATTCATCGATCTACACATTTTACTAGACTAAGTTAGAATTGCAGTGGCATTGAACGTACTATCAGTGGCGAGGGTTTATAGTTTTTAAAACAAACCGAACACAATATTAAATTGTATCGTCTTATCTGAAAAAATTGTTTCCGAATATATATAGGAATACGATGAAAGTTAAAACAAAACGCCCAACACATTACTATGGCATAGGCGATTGTTATATTCTACCTGCGATCGTTTAATATTTTATCGAAACTGTGTTACTTTAAATATTGCTGCAAATAGCACGACTTGTACATTCGTATACATCTAAGTAAACGCTGGCAGAAAATGTATGGACATTAGTATCAGCGCCACTATCAGGGTCCGTATCCACAAAGTCTCTTAGTGAACATTTAAGCGAATTTCTTAAAATCAGAAAATTCCTTAATTATGTAGCTGTTAAATTTTATTTGTATTAACTGATTATCCATGTTACGAATCAACAGAGTATTCTAATTTTACCATTTTTAAATATAAAATAATGATTTTGACACAGAAAATGTTATTTGAAATGAAACTAAGGTTAAGATTTTCCTTAGAAGCTTTGTGGATATGGACCCAGCAAGAGATAGGTGGTAAAGATGTTGTGGATATGGACCCAGCAAGAGATAGGTGGTAAAGATGTTGTGGATATGGACCCAGCAAGAGATAGGTGGTAAAGATGTTGTGGATATGGACCCAGCAAGAGATAGGTGGTAAAGATGTTGTGGATATGGACCCAGCAAGAGATAGGTGGTAAAGATGTTGTGATATGGACCCAGCAAGAGATAGGTGGTATAGATGTTGTGGATATGGACCCAGCAAGAGATAGGTGGTAAAGATGTTGTGTATTTGTTCTGTTTGCTTATTATTTCACCACTTGACATTTTCGGGGTACATGCATCTTTATCATTATCATTATTGTCGTTTTGTTGTTAAGTTCTTCTCAAAATAGTTTTCTTCTGTTTGATTTTCATTTTGCAAATTAGGAAATAGTATAAACTTATAAGATTATATTTATGAGAAAACCATTAATAAAATAACAACGCATATCTATAATGATAATTAAAAAATCAAATAATGTATTTGATTCATTAGTTTTTTTGTTGTTGTTACTCTTTCTTTGATTTGTTGACCATTTTCAAACTATACTCGACAAAAAAAGAAAGTTTCCACTATTATATTTTATTTCGATACCTGTATGTTATAATGAAACAAAAAATAAAGTCAATGTAACTGTAATCATCTTTCAATAAATCCTATCATTTGTTTCTGAATTATTTCCATATTTATACTCAAACATAGTACACAAACGTAACAGGTGTAAACATGTAAATCACAAAGAACATAGTCAAAACAAAAAAAGAAAGTATCCACTTTTAAACATCTATATCTTAAAAAACATGATTTTTATTAGATTTTTTATTTATGACTACCGATCTAAAGAGCATATTATTCCACATATAATATCATGTGAATTGTTACTGTTAAACCGTATTATTTTATACCAAATAGCCCACCAAAACTCGATTACCAATTGTGTAGTGAATATGTGCACACATTTTGTGATTCATTGAAATCGATTCTGTGTAGATAGTCGGTTAATAAAATCATCCAAATCATGTGAAATGAACATGGCATGTTTAAATATGGACTAGAGAAACCAGGTTGTTGGTATCCTGCGAGCAAGACGAACTTAAAATGACATAATTGGAAGGTTTAATGGCACAAGGGCGATAATTAACTGTCTACTCACACGTTCCTGTTTTGTGATTTTTATTTTTGCACCTGTTAAGTTTTTGCTTTGTGTTTAACCATAAATATGGAATTGATTCAGAAACAAATTATAGCATTTTATTGAAAGATGATTAAAGTTTCATTGACTTTATTGTTTGTTTAAATATTACATACAGGTATCGAAAAAACTTAAAATATATTATTGGATGGTTTCTTTCTTTTGTTGAGTATATAACGTGCAAACTAACATCTATAGTAAACAGCCAATCCATATAAAACAATATATTTCTTTTCAGAAAACCATCGGTTGCTGGTTCTTTATCAATGAAAGCAGTGGAGCTTTTTTCAAAATAGACTCTTTTGGGAATGACAATCATATTAGACTACATTATTTATTTATTTATAAATTATTTATTATTATACATTATTTATAGAAACCTGAATAATAAAAATCAAGGGAACTGTTATCGTCTGTTATAAATGATAGAAACTTTTAGACACTTGAATTTATACTAATGAATGGTGATGCTAACCAATATACATGTACAGAGAGAAAACCAAACAATCTTCAGCAAGGCAGGCTAGATGTTTTCCTTGTCACAAGCAACCTTCTACAAAACATTTTGATACAAAAGCAAATTACATTCTGTTATAACTTTAAATTTAAATCTCTGTGAAGTAAACAATGGTAAGGGACTTTGGAAGTTCAACAATTGTATATTATCCTACCACTAAATGATTTTATAGAAGGACACTCTACCTGTTAGATAAACTTTTGCTTTATAGTACAGGCAAGGTTCATCTGACCCCCTCATGTATCTACTTTTGACGAACTACTTTTTTCAACGAAAACGCGTGACGTCACAAATAAGTTATTTCAAAGGTTACGAAATGGGACAGTACTTTACAGCTAATCTTTTAATGGAAATAAAGACACTAAACATTTAATAATCACTTTTTCATGACATACAATGCAATGATACCTTTGTGCACACAAATTTACATAACTTAAATCACTCTATGCATTTGATACCTGAACATATAAATGAAACTTCGTTACACACAACTTCATGCAGAAAAACACAATTTATGGTCTTATGGATCATGCACAGTGCCAAAGTGGGGCATTCATTAAATGATGTCAGCTTCTTATTTGTGTGTCATTTGTGAATATTTTACACAGGCAACCAATCAAAGATTAAGGCAGTACATGTATTATAAAATAAAATTTAGATCTGTAGTCTTGAGATTGATATTATAAAATTCCCTACTGTTAACCTATGTTGTGGAAATCAAATTTTGAAAACAATAGACATAAATCCTTGAAACAGAAGATTACCATTATTATTATTATTATATTATTATTTCGCGATTACAGCCAGTAATAATGGAAATGATATACATTGCAAATACACATGACGCGGCTAATTCAACACGGACAACTAACAAAAAGCACCTAAATTGATACTTTTTTAACACATCATTGAACAAACCTGTTTGAAACTATTATATTATGGACTTACTTTATTATAACCCATTAGTTTGTAAATGCATTTTGCAAAATGTTATTAGATTTTATATTTAATTTGTTTATTAAATGAACTTAAATAATACAAGTCAGTAAATGTCGTATTATGATATTTCACGTTCTTATTGTACATTGTATTACCCTTTTTAGCTCACCTGAGCACAAACTTCTCATGGTGAGCTTTTGTGATAGCCCGTTGTCCGTCGTGCGTGCGTGCGTGTGTGCGTAGTCAACTTTTCATTCAAACAACATCTCCTAAACCACTTGGTAGATTTTCACCAAACTTCACAGGAATGATCCTTGGGTGGACTTCTTTCAAAGTTGTTCAAATCTTTACGGTCCGCTGCATATGTTGGTCACCAGCGCTAAAAATAGATTTAAAAAGTGAAAACTTTAAAAATGTTCTCCTATGAAACCGCACGGCTCAGAGCTTTCATATTTGATATGTGACATCCTCTAGTGGTCCTCTACTAAGATTGTTCAAATGATGCCCCTGGGGTCAAAACTGGCCACGCCCCAGGGGTCACATGGTTTATTTACGTATAGCAAAATGACTTTAAAAATCTTCTCCTCTGAAACCGCACGGCCTAGAGGTTTTACATTTGGTATGTAACATTGTGTAGTGGTCCTCTACAAAGATTGTTCAAATGATCCCCCTGGGATCAAAACTGGCCACACCCCAGGGGTCACATGGTTTATATAGAATTAAATAGCAAAATGACTTTAGAAATCTTCTCCTCTGAAACCGCAAGACCCAGAGGTTTCATATTTGGTATGAAACATTGTATAGTGGTCCTCTACAAAGATTGTTCAAATGATGCCCCTTGGGTCAAAACTGGCCACACCCCGTGGCTCACATGGTTGATATAGACTTAAATAGCAAAATGACTTTTAAATCTTCTCTGAAACCGCCAGACCTAGAGGTTTCATATTTGGTATGTAACATTGTATAGTGGTCCTCTACAAAGATTGTTCAAATGATGCCCCTGGGGTCAAAACTGGCCACACCCCGGGGGTCACATGGATTATACAAACTTAAATAGAAAATGACATACAAAATCTTCTCTGAAACTGCAAGGACAAGAGGTTTCGTATTCGGTTGGTAACATTGTATAATGGTCCTCTACAAAGACTGTTTAAATGATGTCCCTGGGTTCAAAATTGGCCACACCCCGAGGGCCACATGGTTTATATACATTTAAATAGGAAAATGACTTGAAAAATCTTCTCCTCTGAAACCACAATACCCAGAGGTTTTATATTTGGTATGTAACATAGTATAGTAGTCCTCTACAAAGAGTGTTCATATTATGCCGCTGGGGTCAAAACTGGCCACACCCCGAGGGTCACATGGTTTATACAAACTTAAATAGGCAAATGACTTTAAAAATCTTCTCCTCTGAAACTGCAAGGCCTAGAGGTTTCGTATATGGTTGGCAACATTGTATAATGGTCCTCTACGAAGATTGTTTAAATGATGTCCCTGGGTTCAAAATTGCCCAAACCCCGGGGGTCACATGGTTTATATACATTTAAATAGCAAAATGACTTTAAAAATCTTGTCGTCTGAAACCACAAGGCCCCGAGGTTTTATATTTGGTATGTAACATAATATAGTGGTCCTCTACAAAGACTGTTCAAATTATGCCCCTGGGGTCAAAACTGGCTACATTGTTTATCCTGCAGCACTATAATTTTAATCAACCTCTAACACTCAAAAATCAATTCAGCAGACCACATTCCAGCCAGTTGTATACAGTGTGCGTTTTTTAGATCTTATGAAACCAGCAAGCCAGTTACACAGTGTTGTGAGAGTGCTTTAGACAATTGTTTGAGATGACCATTGAAATGCATAGAAAATATTATTCACCAGCATGGTCAATCATGTTGTTGCGTAAGTAAATTAGCTGGATGTAATGTTTAGGCAATGTGTAAGAAATGTAGTCAATATGTCTTAGTTTATAAGACCGTCTTATATCATACATTTTCACTTTAGATGTACTACATTGAATTTGTTTACAGGCGAAGTGTTAGCTGTACTTGTAAGCCCTATGCAAACATTGAGCTACTTTTTATATGGGCAATGTTTGCTGACGGGCTGTACCGGTGAACGACCATGTAAAATTAAATCGATATTTTGCTAAGCTGTAGAAGTGTTGCGTCATTCTATAGGTCAGTATCAGGATAGCCTCACTCTGATTGGTTTGAGTGCTAAACGATGCTGCAATTTTGGGAAGTTCTATATACATGTGATAGATTTATACACAAGTTTAAATCTTTAAATGCTTGTATTACGTAAATTTCGGCTCATGTTAATCAGTTTAGGTGTTGTTAAAGTATAAAATGTTGATAGATAACTCTATTGTTGCAAATAATGGAAATTAGAGAAAATTTAAACTTTTAGGTTTCCACAACATAAATGGTCGTTCGACGATGAGACGTTCCATCGAATTTAGCACTATATAAACAGTAACACTAAATTCCCAGCACGTCTCATGAATTAGACTAGCGAAGTGTATATTTCTAATTTAATAATGAAATGCCAAATATGAAATGATAGCATTAGATTTATATCTAGCCTAACTTGGGTGGGACTGCACAATTTTTGTAAGGCAAAATGATGTCGTGTTTCACCAGCATGTACAGAAACAGGTAGCATAGAGTTTGGTCATCTACTTTAAATCTTTCATTTGTACAATTTAATTAATTGTGTGCAGCACGCAAAAAAACTACACGCAGATCATGTCTCTCCAACGAAGTTCTTAATGCTTTGTTGGCAGCCGCCACCCAAGGACCTCTTCTCAGAAGAACAACTTTTTAGTACCAGATATTGGACATGAACACTATGCCTCATCATCATGTGGGTGGACATGTTGCACCAGCAGAAACCATGAAGGACAGCTTTCTAAATTTGTGTATAGGGCTTGCACTAAAATGAAATGTTTGCGTTGGATTTAAGCATTGGATATTGGAAGACCTGAACATTTCAGACATGAAATGAAGTATAAAATAAAGCTTTGTTTTAAGTCATTTCTGATAATTTTGTGATAATATGCCAATAACTTCATTGAAAGAGGTATACATTTTGGTAAATCGTGCCATTATATATTTCCAGGTTACATTACTTTTGCCACTTATGTTGTTGTATTTCCTTGATAATTGTATAGTGTGTGAATTTTATGATTATGTTATTTCATTGGGAAACAAAAGAATGGAAAACAAACTATATCAAAAGGCTATTTAATGTTGTGCTTCTGTTAGCTCTGAAGTACTGTAGATTTTGATTTAGTACACATAACAAGTTTTAAAAAATCTAACGTAGAAGGGGGTAGAATATTTGGTATGTAACATTGAATTGTGGTCCTCTACAAAGACTGTTCAAATGATGCCCCTGGGGTCAAAACTGGCCACACCCCAGGGCTCACATGGTTGATATGGACTTAAGTAGCAAGATGACTTTAAAAATCTTCTCCTCTGAAACTGCAAGGCCTAGAGGTTTCATATGTGGTATGTGACATTTTATAGTGGTCCTCTGCAAAGATTGTTCAAATGATGTCCCAGGGGTCAAAACTGGTTCTGCCCTGGGGTCACATTGTTTATATAGACTTAAATAGACAAATGACTTTAAAATCACTTGAAACCGCAGTGTTTTCGTATTTGATATGCAACATTGTATAGTGGTCCTCTACAAAGATTGTTCAAATTATGCCCCTGAGGTAAAAAGTGGCCATGACACGGGGCGTCACATGATTTATATAGACTTATATGGCAAGTATGCCTTAAAAATCTTCCTTGTTGAAACCGTAAGGCCCAAAGATTTTATGTTTTGCGTAAAACATTGTGGAGTGGTCCTCTACAAAGATTGTTCAAATGATGTCCCTGGGGTAAAAATTGGCCATCCCTTGGGGGTCACATGGTTTATATACATTTAAATAGCAAAATGATTTGAAAAATCTCCTCTTAAACCGCATGGCCAAGTGGAATCACATGTATGTAACATTGAAAAGTGGTCCACTACAAATATTGTTCAAATTATGCCCCTGGGGTGGTGGCCATGCCCTGTGGGTCACATGGTTTATATAGACTAAAAAAAACATCTGACACTCCAAAGGCCCAGATCTTTATACTCAGGTAAGGCGTTTAGTGCCATTTGTCCCTCGTTTGCTATGATGGAGGAGACACCACTTAAACGTGGTTAACTGGACGCGAAACACATTGTTATATAATAAAAAGTATCAATGCATTTCACTTAAAGCCTTTTCCCGTCTACAGTAATCACAAAATACACATCTGGACATTTACAACAAAATCAGAATCAAGACAAATTACGTTCTGCCCGTTTAGCCTGCTGTCGTAATGGGCACACTGACCCGATGGTCGGAAGACGATCGCCGGCTTTTCGTACAACCGATCGCCGACAAGTCTCCGACCGACCGCTGACCAGTCTCCGACTAAAATTCCATTTTTGTCTGGGTTTTGATGATCACCAGAGGTTGATCGGTCCACTACAGTCCCGATGCTTTGAGTAAGGGTTGCTGATAAAAATGTACTAGTTTCGGAAGCCATTCGGAAAATAAATGGCGGAGCTTTGCCACAGTGCTTGTTCGGCATGTATTCGCGGAATGTCATACGACAGATTGCGGTATAAACTCCGAAACATATTCACCGATTACCGACCACCAAAACCGACCAACGACAACCTCTGGCGACCATAATCTAGAAAAAGGCAATGGAATTTTAGTCGGAGACTGGTCGGCGATTGATCAAAGACTGGTCGGCGACCGTCGTACGAAAAGTCGGCGATCGTCTTCCGAACATCAACAGCCATCAAAGACTGGCTGGTGACTAGTTGGCGATTGGTTGGCGACCGGTTGTCGATGGTCGGTGGGCGGAATTAGGATTATTCGATATTTGATTCGGTTCTATGATTTTTCTCATTGTTCAAAGAACGTTTGACTATAGATATATGACATTGGGCTATATTTAAATCTATGTCTTGTGAAAATTTAAGATACTGAATATATTCGTGTTGTTTTGTTGATTATTTAATTCAATTATAATTTTTATATTTTTATTCTCTACTATGCCCGGTGTAGCATAAAATTGTGAACCCGTTGAAAATTGACCCCATGGGTCCTTTTTCAATGGATGACAGATCAATTATCAACGTTGAAAACTGACCCCGCCGATTAAATAATGACCCAACCAGGCGTGAAAATTCGACCCTCATTGAAAACTGATCATCTATAGTCAGGCTATATTTTAAACGTTGAAAACTGACACCAATAATGTTGTAAGTATTAAACGTTTAGTTATACATTCGAACACGCCACTAGCAACTACTAATTATTTGCCTATTCATCGGCCATAACTCTGCAGATTCAGGTCAGAAATAAAAAAACATTAAACCCAGCTGCACCACTTTTGATGCTTCTTAACGTATTCATGTCAAGTCGGTGACTATTTGTGTAATGTATAGACAGGATGTCAGAAAACTGATCAACTACAGTCTTTGTGAGTAGTTGATAATATGCCGTAGAGAAGTGTAGATTCTGATGCTTAGCTTTCAATTAGAATACATAGATAACTTCACACTGTCATTTGATTATTATGCATGTGTATACACAAAACCGAAACAACACTTTAGCATAGTAATATAACAAGCTGTCAGAAGTGGGATATATGCAAACTAGTTCTCCCACAAGAGCATTACTGGTATGTAGAAATACTCCATTGCAAGACACCGGATTTTCCCAATTGTTGCAAGGTAGAGTGCACAATCAATCATTATACTATATAGGAAACTGACACGCGTCTTGGTCTGTACATCGGTACGCTGGTACGTCGGTAAGTCCAACATTTCGTTTCCGCTCCGTTATGCCTAGAAGGATTTTACGATAACTTCAGATTATTATTCCCCATGACCAGACGTTGTGTCGCGTGCATGACCCATGCGTGTCCGTCAATGGTCAAGGTCACATTTCAAGGTCAACGGCCAAATACTTGTATTTCGTTTCCGCCTCATTACTTCTTTATTCCTGGAAGGATTTTAATATAACTTCAGATAATTATTTTCATTGCCCAGATGATGTGTCGCGTACGTGACCCATGCTTGTCCTTCAGAGGTCAAGGTCACAATTCAAGGTCAACAGTCAAATACAGGTAAAATACTCGTATTTCGTTTCCGCTCCATAACTTCGCAAAGCATAGAAGGATATTAATATAACTTCAGATTATTATTCCCCATGACCAGACGATGTGTCGCGCACATGACCCATGCTTGTCCATCAAAGGTCAAGGTCACAATTCAAGGTCAAAAGTCAAATACGTGTATTTCATTTGCGCACCATAACTTCATCATTACTAGTAGGATTTTAATATAACTTCAAATAATTATTCCTCATGATCAGATGATGTGTCGCGTACATGACTCATGCTTGAAGCTCAAAGGTCAATGTCACAATTTTATAAGTTTAAAAGTCAAAAGTTTAATATTTGCATTTTGTTCCTCTCCGATTGTTCTAAATGCCTGGAAGGATTTTAATATTACTTCAAAGACAATGTGTCACGCACATTCCTCATGCTTATCAGTCAAAGTTCAAGTGCGCAATTCAAGGTCTAATATGTATGAATCGTTTCCGCTTGTACTCTTCATTTTGCATTTTTCAAGCCCATTTTTCCTTTTATGCAGGTCATTTTGTCAGTCAATACATTGTTTTTTGTCAAAGCTCTATATCTGTGTCAAACCACTACATCTGTGCCAACGCGGTATGTGGGGGTATTAATCACCTTTAGTGAAAGTTGTAGTCCAGTTAAAATTGAGAATATCATGCATAGGACAATAAAAACAAGAGTTGTAAAAGCAAAGTTGGTAAGCCATGGTTGCCTGCAAATATTATTTCCAAACACAATGACCGATTTATCACATTCGAACACCGGATGAAACTGAATACCGCAGAAATCGCCAATGACTCATAACAAAAATCAGAATGTTACAGACATTAGGGAATTTGTCACCCCAGAATAAGAGAGTTCACCAGAGTCCAGCAAAAATACCAGAACATCAGCAATTTAATTAATTCACCAAAGAAAAACAATGCTGCAAACGTTGTTCATGTGAAGTTCAAGTTTAACAACAAGATCTTGAAGACTTGTCAAGCCGAATAAAGTATTTACAAACGATAAAGTGGTTAAGTAATTAAATGTAAACAACAATTTCGTGCGTATTATCTCGACATTTATTTGGCGTTACACTGCTAATAACTTGATTGTTTTAGTGTGAATGTTGTAACTGAAATTAATGAGTTTATTGGTCGAAGGTGTATTCTATGATTGTTTTTATGAATGATAATACTTTATTTTAATTATAATATATGTATGCATGTGTTGTTATTAATCGAATTTTTATTCACATTTAAAAAAAATCATAATTCTATTTATCATTGATATTGATGATTCAATGTGTTTCCATTTGTTTGCGTATTTCTTTCTTTCTAATAAAAAGGGTAATGTTCACATTCCAATTTCATGCAACAGACCATATCTAGTTTACATGCCCAAATGCGTATACATATTAAGAGATACAGACAGTTGTCATCATGCAACAGACCATATCTAGTTTACATGCCCAAATGCTAATACATATTAAGAGATACAGACAGTTGTCATCATGCAACAGACCATATCTAGTTTACATGCCCAAATGCGTATACATATTAAGAGATACAGACAGTTGTCATCATGCAACAGACCATATCTAGTTTACATGCCCAAATGCTAATACATATTAAGAGATACAGACAGTTGTCATCATGCAACAGACCATATCTAGTTTACATGCCCAAATGCGTATACATATTAAGAGATACAGACAGTTGTCATCATGCAACAGACCATATCTAGTTTACATGCCCAAATGCTAATACATATTAAGAGATACAGACAGTTGTCATCATGCAACAGACCATATCTAGTTTACATGCCCAAATGCTAATACATATTAAGAGATACAGACAGTTGTCATCATGCAACAGACCATATCTAGCTTACATGCCCAAATGCTAATACATATTAAGGGATACAGACAGTTGTCATCATGCAACAGACCATATCTAGTGTACATGCCCAAATGCTAATACATATTAAGAGATACAGACAGTTGTCATCATGCAACAGACCATATCTAGCTTACATGCCCAAATGCTAATACATATTAAGAGATACAGACAGTTGTCATCATGCAACAGACCATATCTAGTTTACATGCCCAAATGCTAATACATATTAAGAGATACAGACAGTTGTAATCATGCAACAGACCATATCTAGTTTACATGCGCAAATGCTAATACATTTTAAGAGATGCAGACAGTTGTCATCATGCAACAGACCATATCTAGTTTACATGCCAAAATGCTAATACATATTAAGAGATACAGACAGTTGTAATTTGAATATTATACACAACTCAAATAACACTATAACATGGTATTATAACAAACATCTTTCGCTACAACATTCTTTATTTACTGTAGTTTGTTGAAACATGACACATTTCACATCATTTATTGTGGTGTCTGATTTCTGCTGTGTCTTTCTGTCCTTTTGGTGTATTGAACGACAGCAAGCATCTCTACAGCGAAAAATAAGTGCGTCGATAGTTTTTGAATTGTTTGCTCTTTTTATCTTACACACTCTATCCTTAATTGCCTTCACAATTACAAAATTATTTATGATTATAAAACACTTAGCAATATAAGATGTTCAAAATTGTGATAACGAAATGTTTTTTTTAATTTGATTTTGTCTACATTATGGAACTTTATTGTCACCATTAGATCCAAGAGCAGATTCATACAATTGACTTATTTTAAAATGCATTAGAGATATAGTGTCACAAAATAACGTTGTACTGTCTTATCATTTTGTCTGTCTATTCTAGGCTAGTCAAGCTCAATCAAACACCATCTGGATAATTTAAATATATGTACATGTGATGGTAAAAACCAGTATGCGGTCGCAGCTATGACACACGCGTTGTAGCTGATGCGCGCGCATTCCAAAGTTTATTTTTTCCATTAATGTTCCTTTGCTGACCATCTATCAAATTCCTTCAAATAGTTTTGATTCTTCAACATGGGCGCCATGGGCGAGGTTGTTTTCCTTATACGGCTATATTGAAGCCTTCTTGTCTGAAACCGCATGCTGGATTTCGAAAACAGTTCATACAAATGTTCCTTGACTGAACCTTTACCAAATTCCTTCAAATTATTTTCATTCGTTAAAAAAAATGGGGGCCAGAGGGTGGGGGTAGTTTTCGTTATATATAGCTATTTAAAAACTTCTTGTCTGGTACCATTTGATGAATTTAAATAAGTTCACAGAAATGATTTGCTATGTACCTTTAACTTGTTCTCATTCGTTAAAAAAAAAAAACCGTGCTGTCAGTTGAGCTTCGTTGTCTATTGTCAACGTTTTAATTCAAACATTCTAAGCAACAAAGCTATCCAGGCCATTATTCGATTCGAATTTAAGTGAGAATTTGGTCGATGGCAGGGGAGTCAATGGAGCGATAGCATGTGTACTGCTTTGTTTCGCGATTAACTTATTATATATAATACAGCAACACAAACTAATTGAATATGAATATTGATCCGAAATATTGATACATCTATTTCTTTCTTTACAATGGTAAGATGCTCAAATGTTTAACATGTTAAATGCTTAGCTTTAGCACTTAATTTATATAAATTTGAATATGTAGGAAAATGTCACATGCATTTTATTGTTTTACCAATTGTTAGATGCATGAATATTGTCATCATGGCATAATTCCAGTGTTAAATATTTAATAAAACACTTAATTTTTTAAGATAACTGTTACAGGTCGCCTATAATACGGATCGAAATAAATATTAAACAATCATGATTTGTTTTATTTTTCTCTTAAAGCCCACTTTAATCGTAATAATTTGTTATTTAAACACTGTGCAGCTTAAACATAAATGAAAGATAGTACATATGTAATGAAAAGTAACTTTATAAATTGTAGATAGTAGTTGCAGTAAAATGTACATACATTTATTTGTAGTAATTTAAATGTTTGGGATATCTTTTAATTTTTTAGTTCAATAGATTTAGATAACTAAATCACACTTTCTACAAACATGAATTTCAATTACTCCCTAGCCCATGCACTATAATCTGATAATTGCTAAAAATATTCAATAACCTGTATCGAATGGTAGAAACCTGTCATTCGATACTAGACCTTCATAGAAGAAGAACATTTATCACATTTATTATTATAAATATACTTATCACAGGTAACTGTATTGCATTTTTGTATTGTGTGTCATTGTATTATTTGTATTTGACATTGTTATGAATTTCGTGTATTTATTATTTATTATGATTATTTATTATATTTCAATTAACTCGCCGTCGGATCACATAATTATTATTGTATTATTATTATAATTCATTTATTTGATACTTTGCTTTCATTGAAAAAGGACATTTATAATATTTATTATTATAAATATACTTATTTCAGATGCAGAACGAGTTTCATTCTGTTTCCTTCAAACGGAATGTCAAATAATCCCCACGATAGAACGCACAACATACCAATCGGCAACAATGGCGCAAAACGTGGGGCGCCAAATGTTGCTGGGAGGTGAAAAGTGTACAGACAGCCCGGGATTCGAACCCGGGACCTGTCGTTATCTGGGCCAGTGCTCTACCGATTGAACTAACCGGGCCGCTTACACACTAATCACTAATCCCGCTTTAGTTCGGTACCGTGACAATCTCCTCTGCCAAGTTGGAATTCGTCTTCGAATGCGAGTCATAGGGAACAGCATAAGCCTGATCCCGACGAACCCACTGGCAGGTTCTATGGAGAATTGCTTGTGCCACGGTCTCAAGTTGGGCGCCAAATGTCGCCGGGTGATTTAAAGTGTGCAGCCAGTCCGGGACTCGAACCCGGGACCACTCGCTATTTGGGCGAGTGCTGTACCGAGTGAGTAAAAGGGCCGCTTACACACTAACACCTATCCCGCTTTAGTTCGGTACCGTGATATATATTAGAATACAAAGCTTTTTTCTGTATCTGCAGCTGTTTTCGGTATCTAGTGATACCCCGTTATTATCTGAGTGTGACTCTTTGAATATGGAATACGCTATTAAAATTTAATAAGCCATTATGATTTTCATTATTCTCGGGTGAGCCACCCATTTTGGCCTTATTGTTGACAATTATTTTTGAAGTTTGCCTTTAAGTGTATTCACTTCTTAAGTATCCATCTGAGTATAGTGACTTCTATTTTAATAGTGTACTTTGTTTATTAGATGTTAAACATAATATAAAAAAAATATATTAAAAACAAAATATGACAATCTACGTGTTAGAATTTGCTGCAGGATACGTTTTCAAACAACGTCGCTTCGTACGCGACGTTTGCGTCTTTGATCTTTCCTTGCGTCCTCTTTTATGTAGTTCAAGCTCATGGCCTTGTGAAATTATGTTTAAAAATACGTTATCAAACAAGCCTGCAATAGTTTCTGGTTATTTCCAGTGTGTTTCTGTTCTACAAACAGACGATCTCCGACATTTAACTTAAATTTGACTAAAATATGACCCCATGACTGATCAAAATTTAACGACTGATCAGTTTTCAACGACATATTGATCAAAATTTAATATTGAAATGTTGGCGGGGTCATTTCTCAACGTTGAAAAAGGACTCATGGGGTCAATTTTCAACGGGGTCAATATTTAATGTTACTAGGGCAGCACATTTTACTCTTAAGGTATACTATCAAGTACACTTTCCATACCCGGCAATATCCGCTTGTTTAGGCCCCTCCCCTTATTTGAAAAGGCATGCTTACACTTTTAAAATTATAACTATTACGTTTCTTGTAACGTTTAAAACAATTATTGTAAACATTGTGAGTTCATTTTTAAATGTGTTTTGGAGACGAAGGTAACACGGCGAGCGGTCGTAAGATGGTCTTCGACTAATCGCCGACCAGTCGGCAATCAATCGGCGATTAATCGCTGACCAGTCGGCGATCAAAAATTGGTCTGCGACAAGTCAAACATGATCTGCGACAAGTGTGCGATTGACCGCCGACTAAATTAAACCAACGAAAACCTTCTCATGACCTGTTTGGTCTGTAAACGGTCTTTGATGCAACATCGAAGACTATCTGCGACCAAAATGGGTCTGAAGACCAGTCGGCCACTATCGATTACTAGCCGCCGACCTCCAACTACCTGTTAATTACATTTTTAAGACCGTCAGCAAACACTGGTCGTTGATGGTCAGGAGTTGGTCTTTAGTTGGTCGCAGGCTGTGTGTGACCAGGGTTTTATAGAGACTGGTTGGCGATTGGTCGAAGACTGGTCGGCGATTGATCGGAGACTGGTCGGCGATCGGTCGCAAGAAAGTCGGCCATCGTCTTCTGACCGTCAACAACCGAAAGACTGGTTGGCGACTAGTTGGCGATTGGTTGGCGACTGGTTGGCGATATGGTTGGCGAGAAATTAAATACAGTCTTTATGTGGTGGAAGTGTTTTTCGCTATGAAATATATTTTATAATTTATAATAGGCTTCGTTTTTTAACTTTGTAGGTAGAGTTGTCATTACTAGCAGAGGATCCCAATTGACTATTTGGTCAAAGGTCAAACTGACCAAAAGGTGTAATCAAAACTCTGATAGCGTAGAAAGACTGTCGACGAGAAAAGGAATGAAACAAAAAATCAGGGGAAATAGAGTGCAAAAAGTTTCTAACAGAAAGGAAAACATTGTTTGAAGGAAATTGAATGTCTGCAATGCCATTTTCCACAAGACAAAGAACTACTGATTGTTATATTCTTTACTTTCAATAACTTGGTAGATATATAGGTGTGTATGCAAACTACCTAATGCAAACGCAATATTATGCATAATAGTCAACGTGTCGACTAAACCTAAACGGGCAGAAATAGCAAATTGAGCGTATAAATTTGGAGGTTTTGAAGACCGTTGGACTCCGCCAACAGTCAAAAACTGACCAATAGATTCAGAAAGTAGGTAGGTTATGACTAGCAGTGGATCCCTATTTATTATATGGTCACAGTTTCAACAGGTAAGGTCAAACTCACCAACAGTTGTGAGCCATTGTCCGTGCAATAACTATAGACATCTTAGGCCGAGGTTCGTAAACGTTAGTAGTTAGGTTGGTTATGACCACAAGTAGATTTGTGTTGATTATTAGGTCTTGGTATATAGATATATAAATAATGTAAAGAAACCCAAGACTTTGTGTCTCTTTCTACCATATATTTTTTATAAATATATATATAAACATTTTTAAAAAAGGCTAAATGTTCTCTTCTGCTTTTTGCTGTTGATACTTATTATTACATCGTATATTGTCTGAGCAGAGTGTTGTATTCGGTGACATGACTAAGACTTTGCATGTTCACGGAAAAACAAGATACATCATTTAGAGTCTTAATTCAATAGTCAGTTGTCTAATCAAGAATACTATGCGATATTGATAGGAACTGGTTGTAAAGTGAGACTTTGACTGATTATTCCCAATTGGACACTGACATTGGAATAACTCCAGCGTGCACCCCTTTTGCAAGATACGCTTCTTGTTCATGTCGTGGTAATGCGCAGGAGCTGCTGAGCTGGTTTCATATTGCCAGCTCGAGTGTTTTTAATACTTTCCACAGTCGCTTTCCTCGAATACATGAGCATATTCACAAGGTAGTTCAGCAAGCTTACATGTTGGTTGATTGTTTCTTTAGAAACGTTGAAAATCTCTAAATGACGGAGCTGCTTGTGCTATATTTTGCTCAGATATTTGGCACATTGATACTCCAAGTTGACTGGTGGATTTTTCTGATTGTTTAAAACATACAGTTAGAGTTGAACCATTTTGTCAAAAACATCTAATTTTCATTGTTTACTGTTAACCAACAACTGCCTAAGTTACATCGGTGGTAGACTTGAACAAGAGCAGCATTTTGCATTCTACGAGACTGCCGAAAACAGGCGTGTTAGACCAGCCACTTTATTAACGCAGCTATTTTAACACATAACTTCCCAAATGTAATGTCTCACAGGTAGGTGACTTAATCATATTTCAACCTATGTTCGAATGCGCATTTCGAGTGGATAGCCAAAAATACTCAGCACATTTTCTGTCATCAGATCACTGATCATGTCTCCTGAAAATTTCAATTTTCTGTTTAAATAATATATATTAGGCTGTTGCTTTTACCATCGAAGCAAAGTAAAAATAGTTAGGCAACCTAGTATAAGGTTTAAAATGTCTTATCGTACTCATACATTTGTTTTCAATATTAAACAGACTGGTGATATTTGGTGTCATTGCGAAGAGTATCCGAAAATTACGCGTAATAGTTTATTATTTTTAAAACGCGACGATAATAGAACATGTACCATTGATCGTTAGTCTATCCAGTATATGTACATCTCAAAAGAAAACAGTTAGGGCGTGGGATCTCAAAAAAGCTGCTCCCAGCAAAGTGTTATCAGTAAATCTTAAATATCGCAAATAACAGTCTGAAAACCATTTACTGAATATTTTCACTATTTCGCTAGGTATTCCAGCATCAAAATAAAATTAAGCGCCTCCACTCTAAACGAATGCATTGACTTTGAAATTCTTATCCAAACATAAATAGGGTTTCGATTGGATTTGCCTTGTGGTTTTTGTACATGCAAAACGATGAAATGTTCATATATATACTGGACAAATACTGAAATACATGTAGTATTAGTATTTTTAGATATAACAATAACAATATTGATTTCTAGATGTTCACTGAGGGTTTCAGACCTATTTAACAAGACAAACGTTGACCATGTAGACGCCATTCATTTCTAAAATAAAGGTCTATCTTCAATGTCACGCGTTGACAAATGAGTGCTGCCGACCGATATCCAAAAGACAGTTTTGTCAATATAATATTTGTCACGTCAACGGAATGCAAGGCAATATATGCTTCCTGGATCTATATAGATCTGAAAGTAAGCTCCCTTCATGTTCATTTTAATGTGTCGCAATCCTACATCGTGTTTAAAAAGTAAAAGATGTACTGTTACAAGTGAATCAATGGTTGGATCTGTTAAAGAGACGTATTCACCTAAGTATTTTTTTCTCACTGTTCACGGACGTCTCACTCGGACAACTAATGCTCACAATAATACGTCGGGTGTCTTCTGTTCCAATGCATCGAGAGGTGACACGGCCAGCTCACAACATAGTGGGCTGTCGTCGTACGGCCCTAATTAAGCACCGTAGTCAGGTTCCGTCTTGACCTTGTTTACGTCGGAGGCGAATGTCATCGCCCCTTTGTGATTCCACAGGTCAGATACCGGAAGCTCCGATTTAGGGTAACCCAAATTTTGTCAAGTCAAAAATCTCATAGTCGTCATAATCTTTTTAAGTTCAGTTTACCAGATCGGTAAAACTTGTCATGAGATTTCACAATACCGAACTGTCTATTATCACACAGTGTTGTCGTCGTCGTCGTCGGAGACGTATGATTTTCTGTAACGGCCAGTCATTGTTTATTTGGACATTCGGGGGGGGGGGGGGGCGGTTTCCGGATGTTCCATGGCCATGTTATCTTTCAAGTAGCACGTAGCGCAGATATGCTCCACTGACCTCGTCTCGTTACCAGTTTTTGGTCATGTGCGGTGACGTCATTCGCTGTTTTGAAATTTGGAACAAAAAGCCATATTCGCTTGACAATTTTCTTCATTAATGGCGTTTTTTTTTCCAATAATAGAGTGGAGTTTTCAATGTCTACCTCGCTCAATTTCACTCAGTACTGCCTCATGAATGTTTAGAATGCATGTCCAGCTGTACAAGAAAAACACATGAGCGACTTTAAGTGTATCAGTCTGTGTTTAATCTCAACGCTGAATTTCCCCGAGGTTAATTGGTGGAAAAGAATTGAACAATTACCGGCGACATATTGAGACATGTTCAGATTAGAGTATGTATTCTATTTGCGAGTGTTCGCTTAGTCTACCAGCCACAAACGAATGTGGGCACAGTTCAGGGTGTTTCACTAAATAAATCGGTAGTTTTAGCAACTTTTCCGGACTTAATTCTGCTTGACCTCCATAGATGCGTTTTACCTTCACTCGGTTCTGGATCGAAAAGTCCCGCTAGTAGTGCCTCATCGTCCCGGCGATTTAACTCTGACGTTTCCCTCAGGTCACTAATGGTATCCGGCCTTGTAGTGGCTTTCGAGTCTGATAAGCCGACTGAGTTTAGCTGCTGCTTTAGTTTTGCGATTTCTTTTAAAGGACGGCGTTTTGCTTCCGACTTCTGAACAAAGAAAGCTAAGGCGGTCATAAATGATTGAAAAGCTTATATGACGTAATGAACAGAGGCTACATTGCACTTATTTTAAACACCTGAAATGCTTTTCATAATTAAACCATTTTAAAAATTACGTGATACTTGATCTTGGTCTTTTTTCAAGGTTTTAACATCACATTTTTTTCCTCTTATGTTAAGTGTCAAATTTCGCGAAAACGCACGCATGACCATGTTCAAGTCTTTAAAAATCTCGGTTCAAAGTCCAAGTCTCCATGACCATACTTACAAAACTGCACCCTGAAAGCAATATTTGTGCTTAATACTAGTAATATAATATGCATTCATGAGTTATGTTATTAACGTATGTACATTTTTAAAGCTATGCAAATTTAGAAAATAAAATTTCACTGTATAGCCATCGATAGTGTTTATTGACTGGCGATCATAATAACATATTTTGTTTTATTCCAACAAAAGGTCATTATCGCGTATTCTAGGTTAGTTAAGAATATTTGTAATATGTTCTTATACCTTTGTTAACTACATGTATACCAGTTAAGCACTGGGTATTATTATATTTTTTATTCTATGTCAGTTATATTATTACCATCATACCGTGATTTCAGATTTGAATATGATTTTTGCATTAAAAATATATCATTGCGTCATGGATGTTCTGACATTATGTATTTATCAACACTGTTGAATACATGTAGTTATTGGAGATAAAGGGCGTCAGATAATATATTTACAATATGAAACATGTTTTTGTTCTAAATAAACCTGAAGCGTTGACCAATAATTCGCATATCGTTACCAAATCCATTTATAACACTATATCTAGAGAATAAAGATTAATTTCATCGGTTAAACACAAATACACAATGTGGCTGCACATTGCAATGCCCACTCTAATATGTATACTGCTATTCTACAGTGATTTAACTTAAACAGCTGGCAATGTTGCTTTAACATCACAGCATATGGGCTTAAATCGAATTAAAGGCTGATCAATTCGTGTATATATTGCCTGTATGTCAAATACTACACTTTATTCAAATAATAATATTACATCGCAGTGTAATTTATCATTGGTGTAGGCGTGTCAATCCAATACATTATGTTTGCGCTTAAATGTTTATAATGTGTAAAAATGTGTCATGTTGGCTAGATAGTCATTGCGTTTAAATCCAGCAATCTTTCATCGTATAACCTGAGAGTCTTCTACCCCAATCATAGTTGAGGTTAGATAATAGTTAATCGTTAGAAATTCGCCGGTGGTCCACTCAAAAGTAGGCCGTATATCAAATAGTTCGCTTTCACCTTGATTAAAAGACATTTCACATAACGGACAGTGGTTATTACGACTATTTCCTGTGCGCATTTTGATGTATCGTGACACCGGAGTTACTTGAAATTGAATGAACAGCAGTTTATGAATACACCGCATGCGTTTTTGTCGAAATCGTGTTTCTTACGAGTGTATATCAAGCGAAATGCTTTGTCTTAAAAGTGACATAACATATCTTTTTTTGATTTTCGAAAGAAGAGTGAAACATCTTTCCAAAGAGATCAGACTCCGAACATCTGAAACAAAAAAAGAGTTTGGTATTTTATAAAGGGCAATAGGCTTTACTGGCATCTTACTTCAAGCCCCGGTGGTTTTACGGAACTAGTTTCCTACGGTTTTCTAATCACTTCCAGATGAGAGACCATCTTCCTGCCGACGATGCATCGACGGTGCACCTCTTTACATAACTAATTCGCAAACTAGTTGTAACTCCATTTCACCGGCCAGATTACTTCCGGTGTTCGTTTGCCCGGTAATAGGCATGTGTACTACCAACATCCTCACAGACATTTGACTGGTTCCAAGCAGAGCTCGAATCAAATCCCTGTCGGTACAAACTTCCACGTGACCATAGTCAGACCACGTGGTGTAAATTAACATGGTTTTTAGTTTCCTTTTTTGTTGTTTTTTGTTAACCCTTATTATGCTTGCCTAGTCCAATATTCAATCTTAACATAATCAATCCTTCTAGATCTGGAAGGATTTCACTCGTAGTACCGTGACTACTGTAAACCGCTGCAATTAGTATGGCGTCTTACGGGTACCCGTGTGGCCTTAAAAAGAGACTTGTTCACAGATTTTTGCATTTCATGTCATTAAATGTCTAAACTTGACAGATTAAATTTACGGAATTAAAGAATTCAGTATAATAACAAGAAAATTATTTATTTTTTTAAAGAAAAGAAAAATCCCACCGGGTTCGAACCCGGGACCTACAGATTAAAGGGCTATCGCGTTACCACTCGGCTATTCCGATATTTAGACCGGCATAATTTACTTTATGTAAGTGATCCACGTGTTGTCAACAATTTTAACAAAAACAACAGAAACCCTCCAAATATTCCATCGTTTAGCGTTACAAACGCTTTATAATTGTATCATTTTCATCCAATGATTGCTAATAAACGAAACGGTATTTACAGTATATTTCTATGTCCGTAGTGTTATATTGCTCCCTTGTAAACACAGGTCTCTAAGTTTTGGAATATGTGACGAAAAAAAAAAATTGTCAATTCGTCAGTCTGTTAACAGGACCCTTTAAAGAACCGAGAACGGACTATAAGTCATTGTGTAAATGTCCTCTACGATCGGAAGATCGCCGGCCGGCTTCAGTCAGATGCACTAAATGTGACAAGTAATCTGTATACTCATAAGCAGTTATCGCATTGAAAATACGCCGTTGTCTTCAACATCATTATCACGAACAACCTTCATGAAGTTATATTGTATCACCATAATCTTCGTGGCCGTTGTCGTTGTATGTAATTATAGCTCGGCAACGTCAACCTGACACTAGTGCACTCTATTAGCATAAATTACGCGTTTTAATTGTATTCAATAGTTATACTCGTTTCACGAGTTGAATTATACCATAAAAGTATTTAACTCAATTTCAGTACGGAAATAAATATTTTTATCGTAACATTATTTTATTATATCAATGCATAGCGGTTGGTGTCATGTTAATGTTACCGACCTAGCTCGCAAACATTAACCTGAAACTCGTGAACTCTATTAGCATAACTTACGCGCTCGATTTTTTTTCTATTTTCTCGGTTTCACAAGTTTAACGATACCATAACAGTATTTTCTGTGGGGTACTCTTTCATTGATTTAACTCACGGTAATGCTGTGTTCCCACTATCACGATTCGCGTCACGAATAAAATCGTGGTCTCGTGGACCAATCGTGGTGATCCTATCAGATCTTATCAGGTAAGTCGTGGCAATCGTGTTAATCGTAGAAATATTTTGAACGGTTCAAAAATTCTCTACGATAAACACGATCAAATGCGATCAATTGTCAATCGGGATCATCGTATCAGATCTTTTTTCATCGTAACAAAGCGCGACAAATCGTATCTAATCGTGCTTCCAAATCTGTTAAGATGTGTTACGATCTCAAGAAACAATGAAGTCAATAGTCAGTCGGGCTGTATTTATATAATTCTGGTCCAGTCGTAGCTCAAATCATGATCTCAATCGCTCATGATTGTGAAAGACATCTCGAACACAATCGTTTCCTATCGTAACGGAGCGCATTTATTCGTGATAAGCATATCGGCACTTATCTGTACGTACTAGAACGTCCTACTTCGGGGAACGCGATCGTGATAATCGTGTCAGATCGAGACCCAATCGTGGACTCGACCGAAACAATCCCAACGGAACGTATGTAATCGTATCTGAACTGGATACTAGACCGTGACATATCGTGACACCTGTAATTGACAAATCGTGACCAGATCGCAACAGTGCGCAAAACATCGTATCAAAACGTATGGACTCGCATCACATCGTATCCAAGCCTGAAATCTCAGAGATTGAAATACCACGATCAGCTACGAGTGGTCAATCGTGGCGTTCGTAACGGATCGCACGACAGTGCGAACCTAGCATAACGGTTTTTAATATATTCATGCATAAAGGTCATTGTCAGGTTAATGTTTGCGAGCTATAGTTAACACACATGTGTTCGCGAACCTTAAGTAGTTAAGTTCGTATTGCAGTTCTATGCCACCATAGAGGATAAGTTAGTTAATATCAAAAAGCTGCTTTTATGTTAGTAATTGAATTCTCATGTCAGATACTTCTAGATGCACGCATATTTACAATGTATACAAGTCATGATCCTACTGATTAAAATCCTTTTAATACTATACCATAGCATGTGTGGTATATTCAATCTTCATCAAAACGGAATCGTGTTAGAACAAACAATAACTTTTAAGTTAATTGTAAGTTGTAAAATATATACAATAGGATTGCAACATATTTCAATAGAACCTCCACTCAAAAGCATTTGCTCAGTTATTTAGGTCGTCACTCAGTCGGATGAGTAATGAGTCCTGTATGTGAGATAAAATGAATAAGGCTAAGACTAAACACCCAATAAATATCTAAACGCCAACATTTAAAAACTCATTTAAACGTACTCCGTGAGATAGTCGAAGTGAACAATATAATTTGGCTGTCATCATGCTATGAAAACCATCTATCGAAACTTAAATATGAAATAAAATTAAAGACCACAATTAGACCTACCAATAAATTAGTTAGCGATAGATATTATCAACATCGAAATACGTTCGAATTGAATACGTTATAGTCCATGCCAAGTCTGTTATTCTATTTTGCCTTTTATTTATCGAAGGTGGAATTGAATAATAATACTAGGACTTTTGTGTTTCTGGATATGTTGAACGATGAGTGATGTCTGTAGAAATGCTGCACCGGGTGCCTCTAGGAAGAAACGTTTACCGGAGTTTTTAGATTATCAACTGCTTTTATTTATGTTCTGTTTATTTTATAAATGTATATTACAGATTAGATATCTAGATCTACACGTACAGTATTGAAGTTGTAAAAAATAATGCATTCCGATTTTTTCCGAATTCGATGCGTGTTTTTGACATAAAAAGTAGTCCGGCTACTAGGGTGATACGGGTTTGGAAAACGCTAGTAACGAATAAGCATTCATTGAATGTTGAATGTTGAATAGAGTACGTATTGATAGCAGAAAAACAGCAGGTATATAATAAATGTTATTAAGCATCAAGCCGTGTTGTATATAACTTGTTTTATTTGTTTAGATTGCTCTGCTCTTACGGGTGGGCTGTTTTATTTGTTTAGATTGCTCTGCTCATACGGGCGGGCCTTGCCCGACTAATGCCGAATGTTATGTCAATTTTATTTTTTTGCGTGTATCAACGGCTATGACCTCAGTGATGACGAGGAATCGTGCCTGTATGGTAATAGCAAAATGGAATATTTAATGTTAAATATGTAAAATCGACGGTAGTGCACACCATGCATGACATGTATCTAAGAAATTGTGTTGTTTTTTTAATTGCATCATGTTATGTTAGTTGTCAAGTCACTCCTCGAGCACAGGGACTCCTAATGTAGTTTATTTACTTGTATTGATATTCCGAAAAGATCTAAATATAACTTTTCTGTAATTTACCCCAATTTACACTTCATGCATGCCTTTCTGTACTAATAGTACGTAAATATTGATGTTATGTACATAATTTATGGAAATGCTAAATAATTTGTTTAGAAATGAGTGATGGAAATAGTGTTCGTTGTGAAATATTGTTATTTGCAGATATTATTAAAGTCTTTTTGGATTGATAATTGTTTAAACCTTTTACCGTGTTCGCTATTTAAATTGTGCTCATATGCATATTTGTTTCGAACGGTCAATCTGTTTTGTGTGAATTGTTGTCTGCTTGTGTATGTGTGTTTGTTATTGTTGGTGGTGGGTTTGGTTATATGTTTTTTTTAACCACAAGCAATCGTTTTACAACATTGTCATATTATTTGATATATGAATTTACTAGGGATGGCAACGAATTCCAAAATTGATATTCGAATATTCGATTGATAAAGTATTCGAATATTGAAATATTCGATCGTCGGATGTAGTAATTGTTATAATGGTAATGTTAAAAATACTTAATTGTACGATATGTAGTTACTACAAACGTACGGTTAGAAAACCGCAGCCAGTACACGTATATACATATGTGTTCATTGTACCACAAACCATCGGATATACCTAGGGGCGAGATGCGTTAATTCAGAGCACAGTACGCACGCAGTAACACCAGTTACCATCCACAAGACGTTTTAATCCCCTACTACTGATAAAGAGGCAATGGTCCACGTAATGGGATTAACATGCAGTAACAACAAACTGTCATCTACTTAACAATGGGATGCTAGGTCGATTTTGATACCTAATCTGCGTACTAGAGAAGCTAAGTCGACGTGAATGCTTGATATTTAGAGGCTAATATTGACATATACTGTATTGTGTATGGTTTTTTTATGTAATTAATCGGACAGTCAAGTATTCGAATATTTAAATATATTCGAATATTTTTCATAATATGATATTCGTTGCCATCCCTAGAATTTACATATAGGAAAATCGTGTCTGTACATAGTACCCTTGATGTGTGTTTCTAATAAACGTAGCCAAATAAATTGAATTACTAATATACTGGAATAATTTGAGCTGTAGTTTGTCTTTTATCTTATTTGTAGAAATCTAAGATGCAGTTTTAAACATTCACGTAAATAGTCATACTACGAAAATTGTCATCGTACAAAAATTAATAGTACCGAAAGATAAACTTCTGAGTTGTGCTGCTTTTAGTATTATAAGCATCAGTCTCATCAGTTGTCAAACATACGAAAAGAATGTTACATTATAATATGATACAAAACATACCAAAGACATTGCATAATCTTCTTACTGAGAATATGCCACTCAAAACTTCTGGTCATAAATATGGTGCAGTTAGTACTTTGACTTTTGCAAGTAAAAGTATTGCATTCAAGTCATTTTATTATGTCATTGACAGACTACAAGTTTAGAAATTAAAGTATACAAAGAAATATCGGGGTCAATTCAAGGAAATGCACACTACCCAATATCTTTTAACACTATTTCTAACTTAACAGCTTTATATTGCAAACACATAACCCAATTAATCATAGGTACATATAATCTGTCGAATCAACTGTCTTCAATGACAACTATCTGATCTCTTCAATTGAGAAACAAAAATACTTCATCGAATGCAACCACTCTCCTAGCAGAGTTGTCGTTCGTTGCTCTCACCATACACATTTGCAACGGGCTAAATTACAAGAACCTTGTCAAAACGGAAAACAAATGTATTTAACGAACATTAAAGTTGATTGTTCGGACCATATGCATAGAAATAAATATAATATATGCTGTTGATTTTTACATAATCATACATGGGGAAATATTAACAATTTTGATTCCTATTATTGGAACTATATATTTTCATGCCCATTTACGCAAAAGCATTCAGTTCGTAGATGTAAACAAAATGGACAGAGAGGATTGTGCTTTGCGTTGGAATGTTATGATCGTGTGACTAAAGCCACGTGCATGAGTTGGTACCATTTTTCGAGCCAACTACAGAGGTGAAAGGAATGTAGCCGGTGTGCAAGAGATTGGAATGCAACCTTACTTACACGACAACAATCTATTAGCCTAGTTACACAACTGTTTAGTACAGAACCTTGATACCGCCAGTTAAATTTCGCCCTTTACTTGACCGCGACGATGCGACAGTTTACATTTTATGTAGACGATAATTATCTTGCGAAACTCTTGGGTCCTGGTTTTTTAAAGGATCTGATCACAGATTGACAAATTGACAATTACCAAAGATTTTGTCATATACTAATTCCAAAAAACTGTTTCGTGGATATGCACAGTTTTGTGCTTTGTCATCTACTTTGCACAGTATTGCATAATATTTTCAACAGATGACATTATAACACTCAGTTGTTTGCCTTATCTACGTAGGTGGTATATATACGAAGCGTGCATAGTTTACATGCTTTCTTAATTGTTAACCCATATGCAAGTTTGTGTATCCTGTGTAATGCAGATTGTAATATTTCTGCCGCTGTATAACGAAATGAGGTATCTGAAGTGAAGAACAAGAGGGCCACCATGGCCCAATGGGCTCACCTGAGTACCGGCAAACCTTACTGTAGTGAAAAAACAAAGGACACAAACATTATAAAATAATATTCGTCTTTCAGATCATGCCTATTGTAAAAAGTGTGTTATAATGTTCGGTCTGTTTGTATTTTAGCTGGTGACAGGACATTCTCTGCTCAGATAAAGTGATACGATATCTTAATAGTAATGTACTTAAGAGAATATTCAAAAACATAATCAGTTTGAAACAATTTGTAAGTGTCGGTAATTATTAATAGTTGTAAACTACGATTGTTTAAAATGATCTAAAAGGTTTTAACTTTGCTTTGGTTAACAGCTTGTATTTACCATCTAACAATGTATTTGAGATCGAGAGTTATTGAGTGAAAACTTTTTTTAATTTTGGAGTAACATTGACATTTGCCTACACTCTAAGGTATTCAATCGCTATGCGTTATAAGGTATCCATATATGAAGCGTTATTTGAATATATCAATTTGTCCTCAAGTTATTGAACGGAAACCGTTTTTTTTTCTAGTGTTAGTTACCATGACCTTCACCTTAATTCCATCGAACCTAAAAGCAATCCCAAGCGAGGTCTCTCTGTAGCGTATCTTTACATGAGGTGTTATAACAATATCTCAATTCGTTCGTGAGTAATTGAGCGAAAGCCGTTTTTTCTATTTTTACCTTGTTCCCATCTACCCCATATGTCTACCCCATTGTCTTGATCTTTGACCACATCCAACACTTTTACAATCCCAAATTGTCATTTTACCCCCAACAAACGAAGTTTAGGGGGAGGGTATATAGGAGTGAGCTTGTCGGTCCTTCGGTCTGTCGGTCTGTTGGTTTTTCGTATCCGGATGATAACTCAAGAAAGGCTTGACATAGTCAAATAAGTTTTGGTACACATGTGTAACATCATAACATACAGGTCAAGTTCGATATTGATTACAAACCACTAAATTTTGACTGAGTTATCACCCCTTTTCGACTTAAAATTCCCTAAAAACATGGTTTCCGGATGATAACTCAAGAAAGGTTTGACATATTCAAATAATTTTGGTACACATGTGTAACATGTTAAAATACAGGTCAAGTTCGACGTTGATTACAAACCACTAAATTTTTACAGAGTTATGGCCCCTTTTCGACTTAAAATTCACTAAAAAAATGATTTTCGGAGTCAATGACTCAAGAATGGCTTGACATGTTCAAATAATTCTTGGTATACATGTGTAGCATCATAAAATACGGGTCAAGTTCGACTTTGGTTACAAACCACTAAATTTTGACAGAGTTATGGCCCTTTATTTGACTTAAATTCCCTGACGATAAATTAACAATGGCTTGACATATTTAAATAATTATTGGTACACATGAGTAGCATCATAAAATACAGGTCAAGTTCGACTTTGGGTACAAACCACTAAATTTTGACACAGTTATGGCCCATTTTTGACTTAAATTCCCGAAAAACATGGACATTAACTCATGAAAGGCTTTACATATTTAAATTATTTTTGGTACATAGGTGTATCATCATAAAATACAGACCAACCAAGTTCAACTTTGGTTACAAACCACTAAATGTTGAGAGAGTTATGGCTTCTACTGAAATTAAATTTTTCCAAATACACTGTTCACCATTCACAAATTAAAGCATTCTCTCTCTGTCCATTTCTTTCGAATGGATGCCATAGTTTCGTGGCAAGGCCATATTGTGGGGGTATATCCGTCACTCATGTGACAATTCTAGTTACAATTATTATGATGAAAAGCTCAATTCGTTCTCGAGGTAGAGAGCGAAAACCAAACCTTGATGAACCAACAAACCAACCATCCACCCGCCAAAAATCTAGGTACAAAAGGACCATAATTCAATCAAAATCAGTGACGTGGTTATGGCTTTTGTCCTACAGATTCATCTCATCTTAGTGAATAGGTATACCAAGCTCGAAAGCCGATGGTCAAATAGTTTACAAGAAAAGTGGGCTTAACCAAAAAAATGACAAAAAAATAAAAAGGGACATTATTCAATCAAAATGCTTCAGAGAGTTATGGTCCTTGGCTTCTCATGCTGAGTAAATATAGTAAGTCTGAAAACTGTAGGTAAAATTGTTTTCGAGCAAGTGAACAAACTAAAATATTAACAAACAATCGAAAAGGGCCATAAGTCAATCAAAATGCAGGTTGGATCAACAGTTCTTATCTTATGATCATTGTGCTGAATAATTGCACCAAGTTTAAAACTTTAGGTCAAAAAGTTTTCTAGAATATGGAACAAATTTTAAAACAAATAACAAAAAAAGGACAAAACGGGCCATAGTTCAATCAAAATGCATGGCAGAGTTATGGTTCTTGTCTTACATACTCATACTATCATGCAAAGTAAGTTTAAAAGCTGTAGGTTAAATAGTTTTCAAGAAAGTTTAAAAACAAACCATCCGTAAGACGGAAAGGGACGCAACGCGACGAGACGGGACGGGACAAAGTGACTACTATAAAGCATTTAGCACCCCCACCCCAACCTGTCGCTTTTTAACACTTTCAACCAATATTTTTGACGCTTTTGTGTCTAATGACATATAGCGGATATCTCGACTTTATCTCCATAAACTGACAAAAAGTACTACGTTTTACAACTGCTGTTTTGATCATGTTCAATTTTTACATGCTTCTGCATAAGATTACTCGCTAATTTTCATTCAATTTTGACAAATATGTATACCATTTTGACACATTTTTATAAGATTGTGACTTTTTTTCTATAAAATTTTGACAAATTTTCGTGAAATGATGACAAATTTGCAAACTTGAAAAAACAAACTTGTGCGAAACATTTGGGACGTTTCCGTGCAAATATTATCTGGTTAACGAGAAAAAACTAATTAGTGCCCAACACTGCATAAGATTTTTGTATGAAATAGTGTTACTTATGACACAAAAATATGATTTTTATGAAAATTAAACTATTCCGGCAATACTTTCGCCAACATTTTATTGTATTCATGGTAAAAAAAAGATATGTGACCACGAATAAAATAAAATATTATCTTACATTGAATAAAACAAATATGATCTCTAGATATGTATAGTCATTATCAGTTCATGTATGTTCTCAAATCTTTGAATATTTAAACTGCAATAACGACACAATTTACCTTCGTTTTACACGATATCTAATATATTATTACAATGGTTGTCCCAGTATACTGTATATATCAGACTTATACTTTAAATCAAAATACCAAAATGATTAATAATATTGCAGTACAAATATGACAATAACGCGTCCAATAAGGCGTAAAAAAAAATATGTTTGTTTCAGGTAACCCGACATACCCTAAAAAAAATGCCCCGACCCGAGAACATTTTATTGGGTTTGTCAAATTGATTTTGTTTTATTTACCTTTTTCAATAATTAAATGTGTTTTGGATTTTAAAAAAGTGTTTTGTTTTAATAGTAACCACTTGTAAACAATGTTAAAGGATATTACTGATATGTTTTGAATATTTATTCTGTTTTAGAATCTTCAAGTTGACCATTTACCAAAAAAAAAAAAAAAAAAAAATCCCGACCTACCTACCCTAATTTTGGGGGGCATTTTTTTACGCCTAATAAAGCTATTCAATTTGTCTACAATATTTTGGAACAGCCCTAGTACTTTTCTAATGTAAAAAATTAAAGTGTTTAAAAAAAAACAGTATAAAAACAAAGTACCAACCACCCTTCATTTGAACAGACGCTTAGTTGGTTGTTTGGTGATTGGTTGGTTGAATGGGTTGGTGATTGATTGGTTGGTTGGTATTCTGGTTTGTAAGTTGGTAAGTTGGTTGGTTGCTTGGTTGGTGGTTGCTTGGTTGGTGGTTGGATGGTTGCTTGGTTGGTTGGTTGGTTGTTGGTTGGTTGGTTGCTTGCTTGCTTGCTTGGTAATTGGTTTGTAGGTTGGTTGGTTGGCTTGCTGGCTGGCTGGCTGGCTGGCTGGCTGTGCTGGCTGACTGGAGGGCTGGCTTGCTGGCTGGCTGGCTGGCTGGTTGGCTGCTTGGTTGCTTGCTTGCTTGCTTACTAGCTTGGGTCGGTGGGTTTGGGTGGTAGGGTTGGTTGTAGGGTGGGTGGAAGGGTGGGTGGGTGTATGGGTGGATGGGTGGCTGGTTTGGTTGGTGGGTGGGTGGGAGTGTTGGTTGGTTGGTTGGTTGGTTGGTTGGTTGGTTGGTTGAATGATTTGGTTTATTGGTGATTGATTGGTTGGTTATATTTGATGTCGGTTGGTTGTTTTTTGTGGGTTGCTGGTAAGTTGGTTGTTTATAGTTGGTTGGTCTATGATTGATCGGTTGGTTGTTGTTAGTTGATTGGTTCGCGGTTGGCTTATAGGTCGTTGATTGGTTGCTTGTTTGATGATTGATGTGCTGGATGGTTAGTTCGTTGGTTGTGTTGGTGTCGGTTGGTTGAATGGTTGTATTGGTTTTGGTTTGTTGAATTTTTGTAGTTTTTTTGGTTGCTTGGTTTTTTGGATGGTTGGCTGGATTGATGGTTGGGTGGTTGATTGGTTGGTTGGTGGTTCGTCGACTGATAGGTTGGTTGGTAGGATGGCAAGTTGGTTGGTGGTTTATTGTGGTTGGTTGGATGGTTGGATGGTTTTGTTAGCTTGTTCGTTGATTGATTGGTTTGTTTGGCTGGTTTGTTGTTTGGTTGGTTGGTTGGTTAGTTGCTTGTTTGGTTGGTTGGTTGTTTGGTTGGTTGGTTGTTTGTTTGGTTGGTTGGTTGTTTGTTTCGTTGTAGATTGGTTGTTTGTTTGGTTTTTGGTAGCAGTGGTTCGTTGGTTGGTTTACAAGTTGTTTGTATCGTTGGTTGGTTTGGTTGGATAGTTCGTTGGTTGGGTTGGGTAGTTGGCTGAGTTTGGTGGTGTGCTGGTTGATTGGCTGACAGGTTGGTAATTAAGTCCCTTGCCTGGTTGGTTAGTTGGTTGGTCTTTCGGTCGGTCGGTAAGTGTATTGGCTGGTCGGATGGTTTGTTTGTTGATGGGTTGGTGATTGGTTGGTCGATACTTTGTGAGTCAATATTCCTATGGGTACTCAGTGGGTTGGTGGGTTTTGTTGGTTGGTTGGTGGCTTTTGTTGGTTGGTTGGCTGGTGCTTTGGTTAGTTTAATTATTTATGTATGTACTTTTTTTTCATTTATAGCCACTATAATATATTACCGTTTCGTATTTTTACATTGCTTATCCTAAATGCATTAGTAGTAGAATCTGTTTTGTAACGGTACAATAAAAATGGGTAAAATAATTTCCATGAAGTGTGCGCTTGGCTACCCTCTTTACAGCATTACTACTGTGGCCGTGTGTTTCCCTCCTGTATGTTCTATCGTGGTTAAATTAAGTTTCAGAATTTGTATATAAAGCCCGTATCAGTAAAATCAAATTGTATATAATAATATAAATTAAATATGTCTTCTTTCGAATGAATCTAATTTAAGAATATTAATACAACATTAATTATGTGATCCGACCGGGAGCAAATCTTAATGAAATATCACATATAAATATAATTATTAACACATATATTAATTAACTCAAAAGAATATAAATTACAATTCATACAACGAATAACAAGACGATTTATACAAAAACATTCCTGTAACACAATAACTATATAGTACAATTGCTTTTGATTAGTCTGGCGCTGAAAACCATTATGTTAAATTATTATGATATGCGATATTTCGTTGCATTGATTTAGGAAATATTTATCAATAATTTCATTTATTATTGATAGTGTATATATGCCGTCATAACGGGGGGAAGTTGTGTGGCGGCCCGGTTAGCTCAGTCGGGAGAGCACTCGCCCTGATAGCGAGGGGTCCCGGATTCGAGTCCCGGACTGGCCGCACAATTTTCTCACCCTGTGACATCAGGATGAATGGTAGTGGTTACTGCTAAACCGATAGGGGAAGTAACCGCTGAGAGAACTCTTACATACTACCTAACAAAATACACAAAGTAAACATTTGGGACGATAGATACGTGTTGCAATGTGTGGAATATATGGTGTGGTAAGTGTCAAATTACACGTTCATTATTTGCGCTGCGCAAACAAAATCAGGAAGTGTTTCACTCCAACGTGTTTTCGACGTATTGTACAATTTGTTGGTAAGCGCTTGACCTTGAAGTCTTGATCTAGTTTCGATTTATACGAACGGTAACTGCGTAAAAAAAAGCCAACATCTTGTTTTAATTATTGAGTTCACAGTGTACAATAATAACAAGAAATGTCTTTAAAAAAGACAATCGGCGTTGAAAGTAATATTCTCGGACCCCATATCTTTCGGTCCCTACTAAGAAGAATTCTCGGACCCCAGATTGTTCAGTCCCTACTAAGGAGACTTCTCGGACACTAGATTTTTCGGACACCATAAGAAAACTTAGCAGCCACAAAATTAATTTGAGATAAACTATATCATGGTTAATATCTGTACTGAGAATAAACTGATAGAAAGGTGCAGTTGTAAATAATTCTTAATTAAACACAACCACAATTCAAATATAAATTACCATGCGCAGTAAGTTTATAAATTCTCCATTTATTGAAATTCTCGGGTTTAGGATTCTCCAGACGCTAATTGATGCGTGTGTATAAACACAGCTTTACCGCGCGCTATTTTTAGAAATATTCTTCAGCTGTTGTTGTACGAATTCACGGGGACGACAGTCGGTTACAGTGTACAATGATATGTTTTCACATTTATTAAATAATAGGAAAATATAAGTTCAATCAAATTTGCTAATATTTGTTTGACTTATTTATCAGAAAAATACCAGAAATTTACCACTTTATATTTTGTGTTTGCGAGCTCAACAGGCAACATTGTACGTTGTGACCGAGTCGTCCCCATGAATTGTTGCATTGTAATTGCTATTTATAGAGCGCGCCGATCATGTAGGCTTAACAACATAGTTATTTCTTTATGTGAATGAATATAACATTCTGATCATGACATACAATTAGTAAAATTGTTCATAATTATGTTCATTTCTAGAGGTATGTCGAAGATATGTTTATAACTTTATTTTAACCGCTTATGTAAACAATTATGTAAATTTTAATCCAGAAAAGTATGCAACAGGTATTGGTATACGTTAAACGATTGTTTAAAGTTTGCATTCGCTAAAATTAGAAAATTTGCCCGATTCTATTGGCATTCAATCTTCCCGCTGCATAATTATCACAAGAAATCTAGGTCAAAAGTGATCTTAGACAGCTACGCCAAAAAAAACTTGCGTTGCTGTTTTGTTTGTAAACGGTATAACGCAAACCATGTTTACTTTGATAAACAATTTGCCCTCGTAACCTGCACGGTGTTGTCGTGTACTGAGTATGCAGTTATGCGTAGTATCGATTTTACACTGAAACTACGGTAGAATATTGATGTCACATGTATGACGGCAAACGCCTGCATAAGTTTGTAATATTTTGACGAAATTCTCAAGAAATGATGTCAATCTTTCGTGAAAAATAAACACAATTATCACTTGATTATATAATATTGTCAAACTTTCTGCGTCGTTCTCGGTCATTATATTTTTGTTGAATTTTTTAATGATTTTTCGGTAAACACATGTACGTAAATACTGTACATGCATATACAATTGTCAAAAGGGAGGTAAACCACTACTGGTATATATTTGTAGAAATAAAATGCAGTTTTATGTTAAATTGTCTATGCTGTAAACATGTATAATTTTATATTTTCACTGTTTCCAGTGGAAATATGAACATTTATTTCGCCAATAAAATCCATATATCACTGAAAAGCAATTAATAATAATTAATTAATTATAAATAATATAATTAATAATATAATTAAATGTATTAAATTAACAATATTAAAGTGCCTGGTTTAAATATATAGCAGCCTTCGTTTATACACAACATGACAAGTATTTTTCTTACATAAATAAGGAGTACCCCAAACATATGAAGTAACCATACTATCTTGATGAGATTTAGCAATGAATAAAACTTAATTTGATGCGAAAACGTCTGGATTATCTGAAGCAGGTGATGAAAATTTTGACCTTTTATCCCGTTAATATTTCACGAAAAGGCCATACAAGTTTTGCGATAAGTATTCCAGTTTTCGTTATATTGTGTTTAATTTTCATGAAAATTCACTGCAAAAGTATTTCATCATAGTTACATACATACGTGCATGTTTTGTTTTCTATAGAACTAGATAATTGAATTTGCGGAGCAGTAAGAGAAAAAGAGTTTAACCAAAAGCACAGAGGCATTTAAGAAAATGGACTGAGGTGAACCGCTGGAGATGGATAGAGGATAAGAAAATAAAGGCTCCGGACGAACACAGCCATATGCGCTCACAACTGATTTGAATACAATATGTAAACAATCAGCTATGTCCAGAGCTGTCAATTTGATTCTGCTACTTGGATTCATCAGTAAATGTATGCATCACTATATTTAAAATTAGTACGGTCAAACCCTAATAATTGTGTTAAAGTAACAATACCCTTCAAAATCATAATACAGTTACTAAATGTATATTGACTAGCAAATATTGACTTCAAGTAATATGTTATGTTATACGTTTATAAACTCGAAATAATAATAATTATAATAAACTATAAACAAGTGTTCAACTCTGTGTAAACATTCCGAATATGTATCACTTTTCTCTATCTAAGTTTTATCGTTGTATACCTTTGTGTATTTGTATTTGTATGGTGATTTTGACGGAAATTACACTTTAATACGTTTAAGTGCATTCTTCCGTAATTATTCTACCGCTCTTGATATAAGTATGTTAAATGAATTTTTAGCTCGACTTTTCGAAGAAAAGGCAAGCTATTCTACTCGCCCCGGCGTCGGCGTCGGCGCCCGAGCTGGGTTAAAGTTTTTCGGTAAGCTAGTTTCTCAAGAATGGCTCCCGGGCTTTCATTCAAACTTAAAACATTTATTCCCTATATTAAAATGAACTCATAGGCCAATTTTGATAACTCTAGTTTGAAATTTGTCAAAACTATGGGCCTTTTTACACTTAGAAATTTTACATATAAGCTATATGGACAGGTTAAAGTTTTTCGATAAGCTAGTTTGTCAACGTTTCGTTTCCACTCTCTAACTCGAGAACGGATTGAGCTATTGTAATGAAACTGCAAACATAGATACCTTATAGCGAGACCTCGCTAGGGATTGCATATGGGGTGGGTGGGGTTAAGGTCACTAGAAATATAAAAACGGTTTCCGCTTAATAACTTGAGAACAAATTGAGGTATTTTAATAACACTTAATACATAGATACCTTATATCAAGACCTCACTTGGGATTGCATAGGGTGGGTGGGTTACGGTCAAGGTCACTGTTACTATAAATAGAAAAACGGTTTCCGCTCAATAACTTGACAACGCATTGAGATATTTTAATGACACTTAATACATGTACATAGATACCTGATATCGAGACCTCGCTTGGAATTGCATATGGGGTGGATGGAGTCAAGGTCACTGTTACTAAAAAAAGAAAAACGGTTTCCGCTCAATAACTTGTGAACGCATTGAGATATTTTAATGAAACTTAATACATACATACCTTATATCGAGACCTCGCTTGCGATTGCATATAGGGTCAAGGTCAAGATCACTGTTACTAAAACAGAAAAACGGTTTTTGCTCAATAACTTGGGAACGCATTGAGATATTTTAATCAAACCTTGTACATAGATACCTTATATCAAGACCGCGCTTGGGATTGCGTATGGGGTGGGTGGGGACAAGGTCACTATTACTAAAAATAGAAAAACGGTTTTCGATCAATAACTTGATAATGCATTGAGATATTTTAATGAAACTTAATACATAGATACCTTATATCGAGACCGCGCTTGGGATTGCGTATGGAGTGGGTGGAGTCAAGGTCAAGGTCACTTTTACTAAAAATTTAATTGATGTGCTGACTTTAATGCATTTCGTTAGAAAAATTTCGTTTTCGTGGAATTTCCATATTTCTTGTCTTAGAAAAAAAATGCCAGTAACTATGACAAGCACAAGAAAAGTCAAGCGCACTGTCCTCCGACAGCTCTTGTTTTGGCATCTGTTCGTTATAAGTAAAGATTAAGCAATAACTTGGCATTGCAGATATTAAACATACATCTTTATGTCTGAAGACTTTTATTCTTTACAGCGATACAGGTGGGCGTGTATATTTCGGAAAATCTTTTTTTTTTTCAGAAATTCCAAAAATAATCGTGCCTTGTAATCTGTTTGTGAACATAGCATCATGCTCATGCAAATAAATTCTTGTTTCCCCATACGCATAACTTTTGGTCCTCGTTCAAAGTGAATTATTTAACCGAAATCATAAATAATCAATAGCCTTATACTGTAATGCATTATTACATTTGGGGATGTCAAAATGCGCACGATTCCCCAATTTGAGGCTCTGCGAGTTTTGTCCGTTTTCCAATAAGTACTCGCCAGGTCATTGATAAGGGGATATTCATTCAATTGCATTTGTCTGTGAGACTTTACTATTTACACATAACAACCACCATTTTGCAAACAATTAGCTTGTTTAACTTTATTCGCGGCCTTATTTTCTAGCAAATACTATATACATGTATAATGATTTCATTCCCACGTTGATGACGAGTAATGAGACCATGATTTTATTGTCCAATGTTCAATGTCGTTTCTTTCGGACAAATAAATATAATTCCTCTGAACTTTGTTCTCCCACCAGCACAGTGGGTTAAGGTCGATTTCAAATTACCAAAATAATTATTTTGAGAATATTATGTAACATCATGTGATATTAATGACATCCGAACTCTTTCAGTGTTTTATGATGTTTTATGCATAATTTTTTTCTTCCTTTTTACATTTACATAAATGTCTTCATTGAAGTAATTACGCACTCAAGTTTAAATACAATAACCCTTCAATGTTGTTTTCAGTTTACAACTGTTTAATATCATCCCATAAATAACATGATTTTCTGTTTTATTGTGTCGATTGTAAATACATATTTCTATTGTTTACACGATATTTGATATTTGCCATTTCAAACTTGTTTTTCAGTTACTGCTTTTGTGTCTACAAACATGTCAATGACTCACATAAACGAAACATGTGTGAAGTTATATTGTGGCTTTCAAAGTGTCCTGGACGTTGCTGTTGGTTATTACAGAAAAGGTAAATCAATGGCATCCTTTGGAAGAACAATAGCAATTGGTGGCAATAGCACCAATTGTCAGATTACTCCTTTACCGTACAACATTCGATGTGAGTGCATTACTGATAGATATGTAAGCTGCACGGTGTGTGATCTAACCGTTGATAATGACGGTGAGGAGTGGAGGTGTGCTATCCCTAACAATGGCGTAGGGTTGTATAGCAACACAGTAAGGATATCTGTTCCAGGTAAGTTAATATTAAGATGACTTTAAATAGTATTGTCTTCATAACCTAGCCGCGTATTACTACTTTGTTTTGTTCTCGTAATGTTGTGTTTCAGCAGAAACAATACAATCCGATGACTGGAAAAGCATAAACGGTTACGATGTGCCTACAACGGAAATATCTAAATCTGTTAGCTGGGCTCCGTATGGTATGTGTTCTACAGATATATGTATCTTAAAATT
This sequence comes from Congeria kusceri, assembly GCA_027627225.1. Taxonomy (NCBI): domain Eukaryota; kingdom Metazoa; phylum Mollusca; class Bivalvia; order Myida; family Dreissenidae; genus Congeria; species Congeria kusceri. The sequence continues at coordinate 101,272,994 of CM051024.1, forward strand.
GTTTTATTCCATTATGTAAATTCAGTTCACACAAAGGCAAACTAATCGTTACAATAGCATGTAACATAAATGAGTTATGCAATCAGTAAGGCGTAATCTAAAATCTGGCTTAGAATATGTGTGTGATCAATCCGAATAGTGTGGATTGCAATAATTCTTGCTGAAAAGACTCCTTTTTGTGTCGCCTGATATAGGGGTTACTTTGGGTGGCGGCGTTGCTGGCGGCGGCGGCGTCCCCTTCAGTTTGTGCAGAAAATAACTTAAGCAGTTTTTGTTCCATCTTTATGAAACTTTAAGGAAGTGTAAGAAGGCATTAAAGGAAGGTAACGTTGGTTTTCGGCGTAATTGCTGCTATCGTACTTGAGTTATGCCCCGTCAGGCGACACATCCGACTGGTTCTAGTTCATTTTTTAACAGTCGATTGCTTATTGTGTATGTATTCTATTTAACAAACACCATAACCTGTTATACATGTACAACAACATAATGTTACATAATCTCAACTCATATTGCGATATATTTTAGGTGAGCACCAATCTGAAATGAAACCTCAATATATCGCTCTGTTGACCGGTTTGGCTCTGACAATCCTTATTGCGACGTTTGTTATTGTTATTAAACGTCAAAAAATCTTGGACATCAGCAAAAGGTAAATTGGACGTTCCCATCAATGTCACTAGTATTTAAATTAAATGGCTGTATTATCAAATAATTGTATTAACAATGATAGTCATCGATGCGTGCGCATTCCAAAGTTGGCATACTTCCAAGTGTAAACAAACATGATAAATTATTATTGTGTATGCGATATTTGGAATCAGGAGACATGTATTTACTATTTTCTATCGTGCAAAATACAATGGCTATCTCCTATGATCTACAATCCTTTTAACAATTTTGCAGTGTTACCTCTATTGTTGTTTGTTGTTTTTTCCTGGAAATCTTGACAAATTGTTATTAAGTTTCATCTCTTGCGAAAGATCGATTTGTCTCGTTTTCAAGCTAAAACAGTGTACATATTAATATTTGAGCTTTTACAATGGTCATTCGAAGAATAGTTAAGCTTTCCCACTCGGCACGGCGTCGGCGCCCGCGTCTGAACTTGGTTAAAGTAGTCATATCCGTTCTATTCTTATAACATCAATTCTACATAAGATATCCACCTGAAACTTAGAATATACCTTTGTCATCATCTTCAGCATCAGGTGCAAGAACCCCCATCACTGTTTTATATTTTGACAGAGTTATGCCCCTTGTTCACTTAGATTTTTAGGTAAAAGATTATAACATCATAACTACTTAAATTATTCACTTGAAACTTGGAATATACCTAGCTCTGCTTCAGGTGCAACAATCTCCATTACTGTTTGTTGTTGTTTTATGCCCCCGGCATCTTGATGCGGGAGGCATATAGTGATTGTCCTGTCCGTCCTTTCGTCCGTCCGTCCGTCCTTCCGTCCGTGACAAGGTTAAGTAGATTTTACCGTTTCGTCTAGCACCAACGCCGCTTACTACAACAGTTGGGTACTTACACAGTTGTTGCTTATGACCATTCCCTATCCACTTATATCACCCAACCTCACTTTGACCTTGACCTTATTTGCACTTAGAATAATTTAAATGGGATGTTTGTTGGTTAACCAGATTGTACCGTTTCGTCTAGCACCAACACCGCTTACTGCAACACTTGGATATTTACACAGTTGTTACTTGTGACCGTTCCCAATCCACCCATATCACCCAGCTTCACTTTGACCTTGACCTAACTTGGACTAAGAAATGGGCTATCCAGCACAAACCGGGGGCATGTGTATTTATGTGTACATATAATCTTGTTTTACATAGTTATGCCCCATTTTCTCGTAGATGTTTATGTTAACGTTTTTTTTATTTACAAGTCCTATACCTTCAAAAGTACATAAACTATTCCTTTGGAACTTGGAAAACACCGTTGTCCTAAACTCCGGCATTGGTTGCAACAATTCCCATAACTTTTTGTGTTTTTACAGTGTTATGTCCCTTTTTGACTTTTAAAATTTTAAATGTTATGTATAAAAGTAATTATACTTCAAAACTACACAAACTATCCACTTGCAGCTTGAAATGTGACATTTTCATCAACTTCAGCATCTGGTGCACAGGCTTGGGGTAATCGAGTACAGTAGAATGGTAATCCCATGTAATTAATTACTCAAATACAAATACTCAAATGTAGTTGATAACTGCTGTGAATTTGATTACAATGTAATGTATTCAATTAAATTACAAAGTCTGTTTGTAATCATCAATACTTACGATTAATGTATGAATACTTGAGCAACAGTATAACACATCAGTTTATGTCATTGTGTCTCTTGTGTCCCTTTTCTACCTGAGATTCATGTATTATACATAGGTGAGAAAATATGAAAATATGACACTTTGCAATTGTTATACAAGGGATTTAAACACAGTCTCCCAGGGTATAAACAATGGTCATTAGTACAGTACACTGTTGTAAATACTTTTCATATATATGATAATCTGTTCATTAATATTTGATCGCTTAATTCAGTGTTCTAGGGAATGGAGATACATCATAGGTGAGAAAATACGACACTTTGCAGTTATTGTACAAAGGATTTAAGCATCCTGTATCTTCAAGGAATCCTGCATTAACAGACCAAATAACAGTGAACAATATTCCAATATCAATAACATTGTGTTTAATCCTGTGGACGACAGTTTGTGTATGCTTAATTAAATCTAAAATTAAATGCGGTATTTGAACATTGCTTTTGCTATTTTATTTTGCATGTATGTTCATACAATGAAAGCTCTTGCTTATCACAATTTTAGTGTATGTTGCATACATAAACAGTTTCAATGTTAAAATTTGAATAAATGTTTCATCAAACCTTCTAAATAAACTTAACATGAATATATATGTCTAAATTTCTGCTCCAGTAAAAGGTTCCACATTTTATTGTTAAGTGTAATCAAATGTTATCTTGATTACTTGATTACATGTAATGTAATGTAATCAATTACTGATGCAAATTTAGAGTAATTCAAAGTAACTGTACTCAGAAAATAACAAAGTAGCTGTTATGTAATCAATTACTGGCCAAAGTAATCGAATCCAAGTCTGGTGGTGCAATAGTTGTAACAACTTATCTTTATATATTGGCATATTTATGCACGGTCCACTTTCAAAAAATGTACCAACTGAAATACTTCAAACAGTCGAGCGCGCTGTCCTCTGACAGCTCTTGTTTATCCACTATTGACCAAACGTCCACAGTTTATGTATAACAATAAGAAGGCAGCATTAGCCCGCAAATGCATAAAATGGGTTCAATGGACTACAAACACCGTTTGCCAATTGTTAGGACCCTGCAATTTTTTGCGGGTGTCCTATAGTAATCACTATGTCTGTTCGTCTGTCCTTCCATCCGTCCTTCCACATTTTTCACGTTGTTCCTTTATAACTTCAAAAGCGTTTACGCTATTAACTTGAAACTTAATTGGTGGATAGATCTCATTAATAAGAAGTGCAGTGCATAAGAACCGTTACACTGAACTTCGTAATTCTGGAAGTATTGCCCTTTGTTAATTGTTCATACTTCATTTTTGCCCGGAGCATAACTGTTCGACTATAAGAGATATTAACTTGAAACTTCATTAGTTGATATGTCTCATTGACTTGAAGTGTAGTGATCAAGAAGCGTTACTCTGCACTTTATACATTTGGAGTTCTTGCCCTTTCTTAAGTTTTCATACTTGGAATGTAATATATTAGGAAAAATTCCTTGTGAACGCAACTGCTCCTTCACTTTTCAACGGATTTTCCTAAAACTTTACTTCATTGTTGAGGGTAACGTGTAGTTGGGCTTAAAGATGGGGATTTAAATTTTTCTCCTCACTTCTTCGCGAGTAATGGCCCTTTGATATTTTTTCCCCTCTTTGGAACAGATAGGGAAAATTCTTTGTGAATGCAACTCCTCCTACAGTATGCAACGGATTTTCTTTAAACTTGTCTTCATTGTTGAGTGTAATGTGTTGTTGTGCGCAAAGAGTGGGTTTTCAAATTTTTCCTCCATTAGGAAGTTATGACCCTTTGATTATTTTTCCTCTATGGAATACATAGGGAAAATGCCTGGTGAACGCAACTCCTCCTACAGTTTCCAACGGATTTTCTTGAAACGTTTTTTTCTTTTTTTGAGAGTAACGTGTAGTTGTGCGTAAAGATGGAGCTTTGAATGTTTATTAAAAAATACATATATTTTCATTTCCTATCATTATAAAAAAAAAACTGGCTGGCCCCCACCTTCAAACATGTTATCATTCTGGGCCCGTTGTCACTCCTGTGATAAAATTCTAGTTTAAGTGAGGATTTCCTAAATAGACACTTCATTTTTCACTCAGTCTTGAACAAACTTCCACAGTGTGTGCTTTATTATAAGATCGTGTATGTCTATGACTATACTATCAGAGGAATACGAAAATAGGCCATACACTACGTGCAACAAAATGTTCCAACCTCTCACAACAGTGAATTTAAGGTCTTTGTCGATAATTAGGTGAGCTGTTTGGGTCATGATAGTGTAGCAGGGTGTGATATATAAATCACTCGTAGGTATAGTTATATACTTCATTATGTAGATGATTAATTCAACATTCATGATCCAAATGATCTAAATGAGGATGGCCTGAAACAATACAATTATTTTATATAACATATTACAATGACAATAATAGTAATTTCAATAATTCATTGTTATACATATTAATTAAATTCAGGATAAGTATTAAATAAAAATATAGTAACAATTCAATCCAATACACTACAAAGTATATACTAAAATAATATATACACTCACCAGTGACGAACCCCTATAGTTTTAATATGAAATAACTTACCTTACTTCTACAAAGTCAAAATAGCGAATGCACTAAGATAGAAAAAGCTAGTACACCTATTGATTATAGATTAAAGCATCTTACTATACAAGCATGGGATGGACATGAGTAAAAACAGTTCACAAATATTCACTCACGCTGACACTTTTCACTCTCTAATTGGATTAGTGGTTAGTAAAATATCAATCAGATTAGTAGTGAATACCCTGTTACAATAGCTTTTATTTTTCTAAGCTTTTATGCGCAATGGATGTTGCTGAAAATAAAAAAAGTGTTTAGACATGTTGCCTACATGTATACTATACTATATAGTCTATAAATGGCTGGACAATTTGACTGAGTTCCGTTTTTGCCAATAGTAAAATTTAGAGACAGCGTGTAATCCATCCAGTAAAATATACATTATGCACCTAATATCTTCTGTGACAAATTATAAAAAATTCAGGATAATTATTGATACCATGGAAGTGTCTGTTTCAATTTCAGATCATTACAATACCGGGTAAGTATAATCTTTATCATAATTATTGTATTATTTTATGTAAACTGTAGTGTGTTCCGTTAAACAATAACTACAAAAGAAAGAAAACACTAAAGCGAGAATGGATACAAATTCAAACGCCAGAAACAAACGCGACAATGTGTAAGGTGTGACTATTTTAAAATGTATATTTAGCTGGTGGTGCCTTGAGCACTTGTATATGTGTTCGTGTAATTTAAAGTACACCGATTATATGTTAAATTACAGGTTGTTTTTACGTGAAGTTGTACACTCATGGTCCTGTGAAAGTCGTGGACACAATAAGTAACAGGTAAACAAAACAAAGCAAATCGCTGTTCATGTGTTCAATACACACCCTGGATAAGGCTTGTTGTTAAGCTCACCTGAGCAGGAAGAACTCAGTGGGCTATATGTAAATGGGGAATACTCTGCGCCGTTCGTCCGCCGTCCGTAATTCGTCAACATTGGAATGCGGACGCGATAAATACTTCACTTTTCATTAAGTCTTGACCAAACTTGCACCATTTTTGTATGGCCATAAGATCTCGACTAGGAACGATAATGGGCCAAATCGGTATAAAGCAAACATTGCCCAGATCTGGCCACAAACACCAGATTTATTGACCCTTGTTTGTCAGAAAATACAAAAATGGAATATTTGCAAGATAGATACATCATTTTTAGCTCGACTATTCGAAGAATAGGCGGGCTTTCCTACTACCCCCTGCGTCCGCGTCCACGTCTGAGTTTGGTTTAAGTTTTTATTCAAAAGTCTTGTAACTTCAAAACTACATAAGTTATTCACTTGAAGCTTGGAATATACCTTTGTCATCAACTCCAGTGTCAGGGGCAACATTCACCATAACTCTGTTTTGTATTTTGACAGAGTTATGCCCCTTTTTCACTTAAATTTTCTGATTAAAGTTTATATTCAAAAGTTTTGTAACTTCAAAACTACATAAGTTATTCACTTGAAACTTGGAACTAAACTTTGTCATCAACTCCAGTGTCAGCGGCAACATTCCCCATAACTCTGTTTTGTATTTTGACAGATTTATGTCACTTTTTCACTTAGATTTTCAGGTTGAAGTTTATATTCACTTGAAACTTGGAACTAACCTTTGTCATCAACTCCAGTATCAAGGGCAACATTCCCCATAACTCTGTTTTGTATTTGACAGAGTTATGCCCCTTTTTCACATAGATTTTCTGGTTAAAGTTTATATTCAAACGTTTTGTAACTTCAATACTACAAAAGCTATTCACTTGAAACTTGGAATATACCTGTGTCATCAACTCCAGTATCAGAGTGAACATTCCCCATAACTTTATTTTGTTTCTTGATAGAGTTATGCCCCTTTTTCATATAGATTTTCTGGTTAAAGTTAATATTCAAAGGTTTTGTAACTTCAACACTACAAAAGCCATTCACTTGAAACTTGGAATATACCCGTGTCATCAACTCCAATATCAGGGTGAACATTCCCCATAACTTTATTTTGTTTCTTGATAGAGCTATGTCCCTTTTTCACATTTAAAGTTTATATTCAAAAGTTTTGTAACTTCAAAACTACAAAAGTTATTCATTTGAAACTTTGAACTTACCTTTATCATCAACTCTAGTTCCAGGGGCAATATTACCCATAACTATGTTTTGTATTTTGACAGAGTTATGACCCCTTTTCACTTAGATTTTCTGTTTAAAGTTTATATTCAAAAGTTTGGTAACTTCAAAACTACATAAGTTATTCACTTTAAACTTGGAACTAACCTTTGACATCAACTCTAGTATCAGGGGCAACATTATCCATAACTATGTTTTGTATTTTGACAAAGTTATGCCCCTTGTTCACATAGATTTTCTGGTTAAAGTTTATATTCAAAAGTTTTGTTCACTTGAAACCTGTACCTAACCTGTGTCATCAACTCTAGTATCAGGGGCAACATTACCCATAACTCTGTTTTGTATTTTGACAGATTTAGCCCACTTTTTACATGACTTTGTGGTTAAAGTTTTTGTTCCAAAAATGTATAAACCATACAAGGCTTCACTTAAAAATATTGTATTTTAACAAATGTATGCCCCTCTCACTATCCAAAATATGTACCAACTGAAATACTTCGAATAGTCGAGCGCGCTGTCCTCTGACAGCTCTTGTTATATTATCTTGACCAAACTAGCACTTTGTGTGTATGGTCGTAATATCTCAGTAGCAGTAGAATATGGGCCTGAGCAGACCAGAAACACCAGAGGTTTTGCCACTGGTTCGTCAAAAATTGGCATTTTGTTGTGATGGGAACTTCATTTAATCTTGAACAAAGTTGCACAGTTTGTGTATGACTGTAAAATCTCGGCTAAGTTCGAAAAGGGACTAATTGCATAAATGGACTTTGTGCAACAAAGAGGCTTCATTTTCAGTAAATTAAATCAGATTCAACAAAACAAACGATTTGATCCTAAAAATTTTTTTTTACTCGTCATTAATCTCAAAAACGTTATTGTTTTTATATTTACATAAACCGACCATTTGGTAGTGGTTTGAGGTTATCAATGGACCAATAAATCATCCATAACAATTATTTCAGTACATTTAACACGCTATAGTCAATATTGACACGATCTTGAAAATGTCAATTTCAATACACAACTTTAACATAGCGTCACCATTCGTAGTGAAAACAGCTAATTTATTTTTATGAAATGTTAATAATTAGGTATTATCCAGTCAACTTTTAGAAACCCATAACTACATGTACGTTAACGTATAAAAGCCAGCTCAACAAAATCAGCGCTGCTCTTATTTTTCGGCGTAGCTGTCTAAGATCACTTTTGACCCAGATTTTCTTGCGATAATTATGCAGCGGTAAAATTGAATGCCAATAGAATTTGGCAAATTTTCTAATTCTAGGGAATGCAAACTTCAAACATTGGTTTAACGTATACCAATAACTGTTGCATACTTTTGAGGAATAAAAATTTACATAATTGTTTACATAAGCGGTTAAAATGAAGTTATAAACATATCCTCGCGTATACTCTAGAACTGAGGCTTATTAAGAACGTATTTTCTCATTGTATGCCATAAACAGAATGATATATTCATTCACGTAACGAAATAACTATTTTGTTTAGCCTACATTTATATAAGCGGTACGCTCTATAAATAGCAATTGTGCAATGTTCCCATGCATAAATCTCACTCACAGAGCTGCCGTTCCATGTAGCCCATTGATTATAGCGAGTTCATCGCATTCTACGAAAAGTAATGGCATTCTAAAAATAGCGCGCGTAGCTATCAACGGCTGTATAGCTGTGTTAATATACTCGTACCAGCATCAATCATAGCGTTCAGAGAATAATAAACCTAAAAATTTCAATAAATGTGGAATTTATATTATAAACTTACTGTTAATTTGATTTAAAATTGTGGTTACGATTTATTAACGATTATTTATAATTGCATCTTTCTATCAACTTCTCCAGTAGATGTTATTTAATCTGTAAAAAGATGCTACATTTTCTAGAAATAAAGTGTTATGAAAGAAGATTCGGAATATGTCGAATTGTTATTCGCGTAGCATGAATACATAATTTGCAATACTAATTATACACAGGAACCCTTGATATATCATATTTCTACTGATCTAATATAAAGTCGTCATAGTCTAATGAATTTTTATGTTTGCGTTGTCAAAAAATAAAGTCTTTACATTTGAAAAATCGCTGAATGTTCCCTGACTATTGCTTTTTATTGAGAAACACAGTGTACATGCTTATTTGACTTCAACTCGTTATTATATTAGATAACTAACATGAATGGTATATTACCGGTACTATAAATAACTATATAGACTCGTCTGATACATAATAATTTTAATTCATTCCCGAAATTATTTTCTTACATTGTTAATTTGTTAAATTAGCTTGACAAATTCAGATAACAATTATGTTAACCTAAATTATTTTGGTTATTCATATATCACTGGTGGAAACATGGAGTTGTATGATTGGTTTATTCACGGCATATATATTAATTATAATTATATCTGGGATCAGAGAAGTCACGTAACCGATCATCTTGGCCGTCTATTTAGGTCATCTTTAAATGAAATCTCAATATTAATTTCAACGCCGATTGTTGTTTTTTAAAAAGAAATTTCTTGTTTAAATATATAAAAGAAATCAGCTCGTTTGGTGTAATTTTAAGAAAACCGTGATATGATAAATAGAAAAACAAGTTACTGCCTCTTGTTTGTGAGAAAAATGCATAAAATGGACAATGTGCAGAATACAGACTTCATGGTACATGGTACCCAATCTCGGCCAATTATGCACAATTTGTGTATATAACCGTATGATCAGAAACATACTTGAAAGTGTCCCGAAACAAGTCCTTCATTTCTAAATGAATACTCTATTTTATACGACCTTATCCAAACTTGCTATATTTGTTTCTGAAAATGTTTTTATTTAAATGCCCGAACTTAATTGAACCAGGCGTCAATCAAGTGTGCCCAATTTCCCCCGATATTACAGAAGGCATTTACAGAGACCTAGTGATTGTTTGCTGACATCTGCCAAATTCTTAGCCTATTTTTGGCCGATGTACGTTCTGTAAACGCCCAATGGTTTGATGGTAACTCAGTGCCATTCACATGCTGTCTTGTCATGATCCCAATTGTTTCGACCGGACATGCATCTGTATTGCACCTACCGATTACCAGGTCAACAACAGAAGTAGGCCAGACAGGCGTCTTTATTGCCAGAAGTAATTTGGTTAACGTGGGTCAAATTGTAGGCGATGACATTCTTATTTCTGATCACAGTCATTGACAGTACTCAGATGAGCGCTTTAGGGCATCATGGCCTTCTTGTGAAGAACTGTATAGTTTCTGTGTACTAGGGCTCTCACCAGTGCGTTTTCCATGAATGGCTTAACATATTACCAGGTTTAGAACGTACATTTGTGGGCTCGAACATCGTGATACTGTCTATTAGCTCATTATGCCATCTTCGAAGAAGCGGAAGAATATTGCTTTGGCTTAAGCATTGTTTCGTGATAATCGGTATGTCGGTTGGGCATAAGTAGTAGAGGACGTATATTGCTGTCATCGGGTCAAAGGGCAATGTCAAACTAATCAGTAATTATAATGCTTTCCAGTGAAATAACTTAAAAATCGTTTGGTCTTGTGTACTCTTAGCATATATATATATTGGTTGGTCGTGAAATAGCCGACCACGGACAAATGTTTAGATGATACCTAAAATACCCTTTATTTATGTTGTGTTCTGTGCATGGGTCAATATTCGACTGACATTTGAGAAGAAAACATTTCTTCAACAATCATTTAAATGATAGCTATATATCTCTTTGATATATAGAGGCTTTTAAGTGTAGAGACTTTGTAGCAGATTACCTTGACCTTTACATAAGCAAGTTGTATACACATATATTATAAGCTTGAATTAAAACAAAATGGTTCACGGTTGCCTTATTAATCCCCCATCGATTACGAAACTGAACGTAAGTAATGATTCACATCCATTCACATCCCTGTGTGCATAACAATTAACGCGATCAGTTGTGGCATTCATCGCTAACAGTCATAGTTCTTGTTTTCAGATGAACGTGTCCTCGATCTCCGTTCACCAGTCTTTTAAAATAAGATTTGCGGATGACCAAAGCAGTTTCCGATGATAGTGTTATACTGACGGATGTTCCGAATGAGCATAATGAATGCTATCTGAGATTTTGTCATTTGAAAGAACATGCATTATCTTCTATTCATAACTTAAATATTTGTGAAAACACATGTCGCGATTGTTACATCGATGTATTCCATGCATTGCAACCTGTATTGTTTTGCAATTTCTTGAGTTTTTATGTGGAATAATAGGCTTAAGTTTCTTCTTTCACCAATCAAAATTATAATTTTAAATCGATGTTACAACACAAAATATAATTTGCTGTGATTCTGTAACATGCCATTTTCATTCAAAAGTGGTATGGCCTTAAAATATTATTATGGACACGTTACTGCAGTCTGAAATATTGCTATTTAGCTGATCCTGTTATAACCTACTTAAAGACGTCTTAGACACAAAGTGTTGTCATTTTATTAGAAGAAAATGTTTACAGTTAGTAGTATTTCAACTGAGTGGATGGAGGTAAGAATATTTTGTGTGGGGGTAAAGAAAAATGTCTCAATGATTATGAAAGCAACTTACGTTGAGGTCAATTTTCTATATTTCGTTATTGTCGTGGAATACACAATTCATATGCTGTTTATTTTGCATTGCATGTACGTTTTAACATAAGCATAACCTGTTACGGGAAGTTTTAGAATTGTAAATGCTTTACAACATTGTCATTTGCTGGATTGTACTTGACCAGTATATGGTTGGTCGAATATCATTATCATAACTTGTTGTGTAAATGTTTATAAATAACCATGGCAAACAACGTACGTCATTTCGATGTTGATATCTTTATAGATAGATTGGTTGGTCTTAAAGAGTACGTTTGTTGAGACTATAATATTGTCAGTTTTATAAAGTAGGAAACGAACATCCTTTATTTGTTTGTCAAACCAATGTAGTACGCTATAATTGATATTAACCTTGAATGATTTGAGATATCGTCACGAGTTCGTTGTTTTAACATTTCTGCCAATAACCACCATATATATTACCTCCGGCCTTCGTAATTATCATAAAAATATACACCATCAGTTAAGCTACGAAATGATGGATATATGTTAGTTTTGTTTAAACTAACTTGTTATGTATTTGATCGGTCGCATATAAAAAAAAGTATTATTTATCTAATACGTATTTTTTCTATTTAAGTTTATTTTAAATGTCAAACAACATAAGTATACTACATTGTATTTGATATAGAATTTTAATTCACTGTCAATGAGCTCTTGTTTGGTTTCAAAGAGGGTTTCAGAATATAGCAAAGGAAGTGCTTGTTTGGATCTATAGAACTTGGTGATTAGTATGTTGTTTTCAGTATTTACGAAATCTTTTATATTGATTGAATCCGGACCAATTTCCAAGCGAGGAATCGGGTGTTTGTTTTGATACTGCAAATGATGTCCAATTGTTTGCTGTGAGTTATTTTTTTTATAACTGTAGTTTGCATACTGATTTATACTCGTTGATATGCAGCCTGTCATATGAAGAATCAAAATGTGTAACTTACACTTGAAATGTGTAACTTACCGAGAACTAAGATACGTCATTTTCAAAACAACACCTTATGATTGATTCCCCGCAACGATTTCAAACTGGTTTTAAACGTACTTTTAAAAAAAGACATGTACGTAATGTTTCAGCATCCGAATTTAGGGCGGTGACTGCTGAAGTTTTTCAGTTATTGTTATATCTTTTATATGTGTTTGTGTGTATTTTCTATGTGATGTTTGTTATGTTTGATGATGTACGTTGTTTTGTTGACATTTATTAGTCCCGAATTGTAAAGAAATTAAACACATTCGGTTAGAAGATATATAATCTCCTAGAAACGAATCTTTCGACAAAATCTCCTAAAAACGAATCCTTCGACAAAACTATTGCTTCTAAAACATATTTTGAACAATAAGTTCTTTTAATTGACTTAAAAAAAGGCGTTGACGCCAGTTGTAATATATTGTGTGTGTTTGTTTCTATTTCATACTACCTTTTGTAGTCACCAGTTTTCTAACCTTCAAAAGAAAACATTGCGTTATCTAAATAATACTACTCGGTATATAATTGTTCATATGAACTATTGCCTGATTACAATGCTAAACTTAACTAGACAGGGCTGTGAATTTTCCGCGGAAATCCGCGGATTTTACATTCCAGGATCACTTTTGAGATCGATGCAAATCCGAGGAGAAAAATATGGGTGGGGGGTATGCCTGACGATCGGTTTCTAGAATTCACTAGCCAATTGGCCCGCCTAGAGTTCGTTAATAGTTTAGCCCGTATCTATGCGTCACTGCTCCTCCAATCATTAAGCGCGTTTCTCGGTCGCTCAGCCAATCGTATTCTGTGTTCTATCAAAGTTGGTCTGGCTTGCCAAAATGGCGGACAATGAACGCTGTTATGTGTAAAGATGAATGTGTTAACGGAAAAAGACGCTCTAAGAGTGAAAGAAATCGACGGAGGCATACGAAACTCATTTAAATTCGAATGGCTTGATTGTAAAGTGTCCGTATCGAATGGAAAGGAGCGCGACGAAGTTTTAATTGGTGATAGTTTCGTCAAAGTTGCCACTGCTGGCTTAGCCCAATGCAACGTCTGTTCTAAGATTATCAACTATGGAACGAGGGGTCTTATCGCTTTTCGAGAGCATTTGTGTTGTATTGATACTCAAAACTCTGATCTCATTAAATTGACAGATTGTATTTCCTTGTGTTGTCTTTAGTTTAATATCATATGCATAATTGGAAATGTCAAATAGAGTGCCAGGTAAAAAACTAGTATAACACTGCACAATAAATGCTAAATAATCATTAATGGTGCTGATGTTACCACATATATTAAGACAAGTTCAAATGGCCAACTGTAATAAGATGCCTGCAAATAGAGTAATTGTAAAACTGGCGAAACATATTGGTATTTTATTCACAAGATTGACTGTCAATGAAAAGCCTTCAGGGCACAATTCAATGGTAATGGATCATTTGTAATGCACAATTTAAACGCAGTGTAATTATCCGTGATATACTATATAAGTAGGCAACAACAAGCCTTTGCGGGAATTTCAGCTGATTTTAAGATCAGCTGTTCACAGCCCTGATTAGAGCATTTTGTCCAGATTTGTACCCTGTATTGGTGTTTAGTCCTCCATACATATATCGCGTTTACACATATATTGTAGTTTTCGACTTAGCTTATAATGAATTGCAAATGTTGCAAATTGCATATATTACGAGACAATGTATATATTATTATATGATGGGTTTACTTTTCGGATTTTGATAGAACAAAATATGTCTTGGTACAATGTAATTCAGTTAAGTCTCATATGTTAACAAAAAAATAAACAATGGAAATAAGTAAGCTTTCCTCATCCTTTTTCATATGTTTTACTTACTATACGAATTTTATATTAATGTAGATAAACTGATATTTATTGGACATTTTTCCGATGTTAAGCCATATAATGAGTTGTTTTTGTTCATCTGACACGTAGCGCTAGATGAACAATAAACCCGTAGACAGAAATGTATCGCTCCCCCTTTCTGTTTGTCCAAGGTTGTTTCTCCAAGTAAATCGATTGGCTTATGTAACCGTGTGCTAATGTTTACCACTAAAATGTAAACCCGTAATTTGCTCAGGTCTTTTTCTCAACCTGATCACCACGAAACTTTGTCAATGTGGTGTCGTCTGTGAATTACATTATTTCGTTTTAACCTATATGAAGTTAATTTGTTTCGTATTAACCCAGTTTTAGTTCATTTTAATTGCATTGTTTAGTTACATGTACATTGTTTCATGTATACGTAGGATCATAAACTACAGTAAATATTAAAAAATGCTTTCTTAACGAACTAAATAAGATTATTGTAATCCCTGAAATCTATGTTCTAGCAAAATACATGTCACCTTCGTCCAAAAACTAGCTCCCTAGGTCAAATGACTTAATACTCTTCTAAACTTTACTTGGCGTTTACACTCAACGAGCTTCTTCTTTTGAGATCAGGAAAATTTGATTTCGAAACCTTTGATAAAACCTGGATCAAATGTGATTCTGGGTCATGTTGTGTGTAGAAATAAGTCATTGGTCAATGTAAAAACACTAGAAAAACAGCATTTATCATCAGATCTAACAAGGTTAAGAATAAAA
This sequence comes from Congeria kusceri, assembly GCA_027627225.1. NCBI lineage: Eukaryota > Metazoa > Mollusca > Bivalvia > Myida > Dreissenidae > Congeria > Congeria kusceri. The sequence continues at coordinate 101,288,240 of CM051024.1, forward strand.
TTTGTCAGAATCTTGTTCTACATATCTGTGTTCCGGATAATATGGGTCATCTGCTATATAAACTTTTTAGATTGATGTCCACAATAAAATCTAGGTGCATGTAACATATTAATTTGGTGATCTGTGATCAAAACCCATGTCCAATAATGTAAAAAAAACAACATTTGTACACTCTATTAGTGATATGTTGTAATATATAACATCTATTTTTGTCCTTCATGAATGCTTGGATCAGATGAAATGTATGTCATATGTCAAATAACGTTATATGCTTAGTGACTTTTTAAAAGGCGTTTACTTTCTTTGAGCTTCATGTTTATCCGATCAAGTAAAAACTTGGTGAGATTGATTACTTTGATGGAATCTAGACAACAATCAAATATAGGTCAAATAAGCAGACAAACTAGGGCCCAATGACAATTATCACACCATCGGAAACAAAATTTCTCATCCAATCAGGTTAAGATTTGATCATTTTGCTGTTATGCATGATATCTTTGATATGTTTAAAAAATATATATATTGTGATAAAAACAGATATCACTAGGTTAAATAATATAAAGACGCCTGTAAACTTATAGTTCAGTGACGTTTGCAATATCTTATCAATTTAAAACTTTATCTAACTCGTTGCCTCAGTTACATCTTGTTCAAATATATGAAATTACAAAACAAAGTTAAAAGACAAGAAGGTCAGTATGTCAAATAAAACGAAAGACTTTTGTACAATACATACATTTCATGTTTGTACCCGATTAGGTTAAAATGGCGTATTGTTTAATTAGTATCGTGATTCCACTCATCACAATAACAATGTGAACGATATGTTTGCCATATTTTATCCTCTTGTATTGTCAAGGTGTCGTATTTTTCCCTGTCCTTTCATCCCATATTTTTCAATTGTCGTTCTTGAATTGATATAAGCTGTTGAATGCCTGAATGTTTGATGATGATATTTGTATACTGTCATATTATATATATACAAATAAAACTTGTCGACATTGAAAAAAAATAATAATTCAAAATTTTAAGGCACTGGATCCGCTTTGGATTAAAATATTTCGTACAATTGGGCAATCTTATTTTATAACTTTTAATTAAATAACATTAACCTATGAACGACCAATCGTTGTTAATTCGCCGAAAATTAACGTAAACGCGGAAACATAATTTAAATTCAGAATTCCTCTGACAAACATTTCAACAATTAATTACACAGTGTTATCCATTATCCATTGATAAATAGTGACGCTAAATTGATTTCTTCCGTTTCGAAAAATTCAAATCAGTTACACTGCCGATATTGATACAGAAGATTGTTTGCTGGTCTAAAGAAGAATCGGCACGTGTCGTCAATAATATGACATAAATTTATGAACTGTCGCTGTAAAACTGCTACAAAACCTACCAAAATGTGTTATAATTCAGCAATGTTTTTTCTTGAAATTACGATTTTTTAAATCCAAGATATGTATTACCTGTAGACTTCCCTTTAGCATCTAGATTCTCCAGTTTTACCTGTTTTCTTATGTCCGTATCGTATGAACACTTTCACAATTTTCTTAATCTTTAAAGTAAAACTATGAAGAACACTGAGTGTCATTGCAATCACTATTCAATTATAAGTCAAGTTTTACACGTGCAAGAAGGTACCATATAGAGATAACCAAATGCATGTATGCACTTCGGTATTTGTAATAGTTCGCCCGTTTATATTCAGTGTGGGCATAAATATTAACACCAACAAGCCCGATGATAACACCAACCAGCCCGATGATAACAACAACAAGCCCGATGATAACACCAAAGAAGCTATCTACGTTTAAATATCCATATCCAGGAAAGGGGGCCATACCTTCTTGATCTCGTAAGAAGTTTATAGCTAAAGATCCGACTATGTATTTATTGGCAGCTAAACAAGTTTCTTTAGTATACATTACAGATCAATTAAATTTATTCTAAGATAAATCGCACTAAACTTAATGTTTACCAATCAAATAGCTCGTTGCATTCAATCTGATGTTTAGCTGGTTGGATTGTGGAGCAATTTTAATGAAAAATAAATGTTTCTATATATTGCATTTTTAATAGAATGGAGCAATATATTCTTTTTATAATCATTTCTTAATTTTTTGTAACATTTGTGCAACACGTATACTATTTTGCTGGACGTTACATTAAACTAATCTGTTTCAATTTCACACATTCAATATATACACTGATACATTATCTTATCCCCATCACAACAAATCGGTTACAGGGAAGGGTCGATTTCTAATGTTGTTTAAACTTGTGACCCAACCCATTAGCTTTGTAAATGTCCTTATGATCTTGCTGTGAAAGTCTCAGTGAATGTTTACATGTAAACATTTAAATGTATTTGAAAGCAATAAAATAGTATTAAACTACAAATTTTCTAAGATACTTCTGTTCTAATTTTACGATCTATCACATCTCACAGTATCCAATACACTTCAATGACATAAACAACAAATAAACTTTTCTTATTGTATCTATTCCAACGGTCAACTGCAACAATTGTGGAACGCTTGAACTGTTCATAGTTGAAAACAAACGACGTCTCATATGTTATTTTAAATATTGTAATACATGTATATGTTAATAGTAGACACTTATGGCGTTCCTCAAAACTTTGAAACCTCTGACAAAACAAGTCACATCTGTAAGAACGGTTTTATGTTACTCGATATGTACTGCGTACAATTTCACCTAAACTTGCCTTATCTTTCTGCTCAAGAGCAACCATATAATATAATCTGTGTTCGTTATTTCTAGTTAAACGCAAAGAATTAAAAGCTGAAAGAGAGGTCATTTCTGTATAGTAGGTATCAACAATTCATTCAAACAGCATTCATTAACAACACTTTTTTTTTTTTTTTTTCTTGTGATTAATTCAGTAAAATAGCTATGGAGTATACAAAACATACTGTTTATAAAATTATATAAGCTTGATTTATGAACTGTCCCCGGGAAGTCTAAGGAGCGATCGAACTCGTATGGCATTGAAGGAAAAACAACACTTGGGTTAGGATCGAAAAAAAATCGATTTATTTAAAATGCCATAAAATAGCCAATACATTGTATACATAAAAATTTGTAATATACAATGAAAACAAGTTTTTCCATAAATAACATAATGGGCGGACAAAAACCGCCACATTGTATATACATAACAATTTAATTTGTATCATACAATGAAAATAATGGGCGGACAAAAACCGCAAAGACAACGTATATGCATAACAATTTGTAATAAGCAATGAAAACATACGTTAGGCCATAAATGACCTAACATGACATATAGGCCGTACATATAAAATATATTATACCATGAAATATCAAGTATTCAAAAAGACCATAAATTGATTGGCGTATATCCGCCGTGGCATAAAAGAACGATGAATGGAAATAAAGAGGTGGAGGTGGTGGTGGTGGTTTTTAAAATTGCAAAATGGTGAGGCATCCGCCTACACCAAATATAATGGAAACAATGAGTTCTACGTATTCTGATTGGCTGACTAGCATCACGTGATAAAATATTTGTATACGATTGGATATTGACTACTGAGCTAAGGTTAACGTGCACAAAACAATTTACGTGAACAATGACATAACAAAATGTATGTGCTCATACAATATTTTTTATATATTGTCCCCGGGAAGTCTAAGGAGCGATCGAACTCGCATGGCATTGAAGGAAAAACAACACGTGGGTTAGGATAAAAAAAATGGCATTTATTTAAAATGCCATAAAATAACCAATACATTGTATATACATAACAATTTGTAATATACAATGAAAACACAAGTTTTTTCCATAAATGCCCATGAAGACCGAGACGAGACAAGTGTTCGGGGCTAAAACGGATGTAATGGATATAAGAAGAAAAATCTTAATACTGACAAAGATCATTTAGACTGGTGTACATAGCAACCCGCATGTACGACTAAGCACCAAAATGTAGAGAGATAACAAACAAAAACATAAAAAGCAATACCCCCACAATTAAAAATGAATTTGTAAAGAAAATAAAGAAACATGTTTTGCATGTGCTACAAGGCAAAAACGAAGTGTTGTTTGATGAAGAGATGTGGCTATGCAACAAAGAATTGCAATATTACCTGTGTAAAGGAATACAAATGCACATTGCGGAGAAGTATGAGCATAGTATGACCATTGAATGAGCAAGGAATACTATATGTGTTGGACTGATACAGAAGCAGTGGCTTAAGACTACAACTCATGCTTACAGACATTAAATCGAAAGATAAACTGTTAATACTGATGAGGCAAAAAACAAAACCATACCAAATAAAACTGACAAACTATGCTCTGGCATAATCACAGCAAATATATGGGGAAAATTAAGCTGTATATACACACGTACCTATATTATATGTAAAATAGTAAAATATATAACTGACTACATATGAATGCATCTGAATAAAATAGTAATAAAATTTGTACCAAAAAATTTGATTGTAAGTGACAAGGTATGAATTCCAAGCAAAGGCTGAAATATATGTAAAAGTAGCTGAATACCTCAGAAACAAATAAAAAATAGAAGGAAGTAAATGAAAGTAACTGAAATTGAAATAAGTACATGGTAGGTCAGTGTAGTGTGACAATATTATAAGACAATCCGCAGTGATTAGTATGCCAAGCTGTGAAGCTCTGAAGCTCTACACTGACAGACCATAACCTAAGGTGAAAACATCATATACGCTAAATTAATTGGAAAAAAAAAGTAAAAGAAACCAGGACCACATGATTTGTGTGTGCGATTACAATAAAAGAACATATGTTTGTGTACAGTTGCAACAGTAAAGATCAGCTATGCAGCCTTAAACTGTCAGAGTCTAACAGAAGATTTTGACATGTTATGCAACTGCATAGAATACTATAACGCTCTGCAGCCTTAAACTGTCAGAGCAATTCAGTTAATACAAGGTAGCCCAAAAGGTTGCTGCAAAGCAGCAGTAATGATATTTAATAAAATGGGTGCATGGAAATAGACCCACAGTAGTGGGAAGTAACCATTCAATAATATAATAATATGTATAGTAACAAACATGCAATTCTGCAGCCTTAAACTGTCAGAGCATAATATGTTGCTGCAAAGCAGTTAAAAAAACTGTTAAATAAAACAAGTAAATGGTCCCCACAGTAGTGGAATGTAAACATTGACGAACATAATGCTATGTACATGTATAATAGAAAAAATAACATCAATATCAATATTCCCAAAAGAAAAGGCATCAATAATATTAATAAATTATGTTCAAAATTGACAAAGTTCTACAGCATTAGACTGTCAGACCATACAATTTTCAACCTACAAGTTGATAGATAACTGTTATGGAAACAATGTACAAGAATCTAGAATTTAAAATAACAATATTCAAACATAAGTATGTAGACAAGATATTAAGCTCTGCAGCCTGAGACTGTCAGAGGATGACAAGTAACAAAATATTTGTTGGCAAACAAGCCATAAAGGAAACGTCGTTAAAGGTAGTTTGAATCTCCCAGGAAGCTTTTGTAAAGAAATTATATTAGAACATGTGCAGTAATAGGGAAGCTCTGCAGCCTTAAACTGTCAATCATGACAAACTACAATTATTATTTTTTGAATTGTTGGCAAACCGGCCTAATTTAATGAAAAGTAGGTAACAAAACAATGTACATTGTAATATTATAATGTAAATATGGCAAGATGTTTATAAAGCGCTGCAGTCTCAAACTGTCAGAGCCAATGGGAACGGTTAATATGCATAAAAGATTGTTAAACTGGACAATGTGATGTTATTGGTTTTGAAACAATTAATGCATTTAAGGTGACAGCAATAAAACAAACAAACTGAAACATTAATGGCAACGCTTTAAGAACATATAAGTTTTCTCTGAGCTAATATTAGTAAAACAGTTAAGAAGAACCTACAGCGTAAGACCGATATGTATCTGTTAATGTGTAATAAAATATAGTGCATGATAATGATTGAAAGTGTTAAAAGCAACCAAGAAAACTACAATTATAGCAAGTACACTGGAGGCAGTCAGATAAAATGGGAACTGCTGGTGTAGTGGTGAAGTTATAACATGGGTTGTGACCAAGAACAGCATACAGCAAGTTGGTGTAGTACATATAGGTATACTGATAATAGAGACATGCAACGGAGGAAAAGCCTTAAGAGCCACTTAGTGTATATAGATCATCGGAGACAGACGTCATATCCAATAGTATTGAATTATGTTGGCCACAATCTCGCACTTAAAGAATCCATCTGTAGAAGAAAACAGCACTGAAACATAATATGAGGGCAGTATTAGAAGAAAAACATAGTAGGAAGACATAACCCTTTTGTGGAGTTACAGGAAATCAAAGGTATTATTGTATGACAATAGCCGATATGGCTTGGTAATACAAATATAGTAATAAGACGATGTGTAGGCAATGAAAGATGTGAAAAGAGTGGACAAGTGAAGTAGAAAATGTTTAAACCGCCTTCTTGAAACCGCAAGGGTAAGAATGCGTGTGACTGTGAGTTTGGTGGAGTGAATGGCCATATCAATTTAAAGGAGCAATGTACAGAACACACAATGCATGTTGATAATAGAACGTTGTTTACAATGGAACTTTAGTAATATACAGATGCGTCGCAAACCCCGGATGCGGCAAACTGGCTGGCTGTGAATGAACTTGCAAGGTGGTGGACAGGATTTGCACAGCTTAGTTGCACCAGGCATGTCTGGAAGGTAACCTGAAATTTCCATCCGGCCAGCGTTGGGTTGATGCGGGGATGGAAGAGAGACCACTTAAGAGGCCAGGTTGCTCGTGGCACTTGATGGCACAGTCGATTGGTGGAAAACTGCAGCCCTGCTGTTGATGACTCCCTGTCGATAGGTGTTGTCTCAAAAACATGCAATAATATAAATGTACAATAGGTGTATGTGTGAACAACACATACTGAATACTGAATACCGCTGACCGTGCTCAAAATATATGGATTGAAAATGTAATTAAAGAACCCAGAAAACAGCATCTAGTAACAGTTGCTGTGCAAGTTGGGTACTTCAAAGGCAATGGTAGTCATAGTAACTGACTGTAATGCAAAATGGAATAAGCAATTATGACAAGTGAAATCACATCAATTAAATAAATATATGTAATTTAGTAGTGGTGTGAAGAGCTAAGCGATTTACACAAACACCGTATGAAATGGGATTTAAATCACCGTATATAAGGCATAAATTTCATAATGCATCATGAACTGGCCAAAACCAACTCCAGTTGGAGTATGGCATTGATGTGTGTGAACTTTAAACAATGACACACATAGAAAAATATATATATGCAGCGTGAATTGTAAACTAAATCACGCTTAGGAAATAAAATAATGTGGCGTGCACTATAAACTAAATCACGCAAATTAACGCCCTCAAAAGGCACAAGAATAAAATCATGTGGCGTGTAGTATGAAATCCATCATGCAAAAATAATAACTACGAAATAGCATGAACGTCAAGTATGTCATGCCGTAAAGGCTGAATTAACAGTTGCGACAATACTGTCAAAATAAAAACTGCCATACAAGCCTTACAAGCATAACAAGTCACCCCTAAAATGAAGGGTATACTTAGCTAGTTAACTGTAGGTGGATCGATGAAGGTGAATAACAGCATCCAGAAAAGATGGCCAGTAAGGCTGCTGAGTGTTGTACGTCGAATTAAATCCTCAAATTTCATTCATGGCAATTGACGCATTTGTTAGCGGTTGCGAAGTCCGGACAACGTTTGGGAGACAGTGACAGTTAATTAACATAATTTCCTGTACCTTGTAGGCACTCAAGTACTCCTCACACCTGTCGACACATCAACAGGGGGACCGGGACGTGTACAGGTATAGTGCGTTGCTGATATCGCTGGGCGCAGCCATATTGAATCCCGTCAATTCTCGCTGAGATCTTCGTCGTATAATTCCAGATGTCATTCCTTTGTTTTACGTCGCTCCACCACGTAAGATAAAATACAATGCTGATCAAGCGTTGGATAATAAATCATCCTGAACTTTGGTAACACAATTCGTGAACGGCAAAAATGCACGTCTCAAACGCTGGATTAAACAGCAGAATTATTATTTTAAAATTGCAAAACGGTGAGGAATCCGCCCCCTGCACCAAATATAATGTAAACAATGAGTTCTACGTATTCTGATTGGCTGACTAACGTCACGTGATAAAATACTTGTATACGATTGGATATTGACTACTGAGCTAATGTAACTTGTGTACGTTTTTTTATAAAGGAGGGAATTATAATAAATATAACAAGACTAATTTCTAGTTCTTTTGTTCATTTGTTCTCAGATGACAGAACATCTCAGGCAACCTTTTATAAGCTGGAAAGCTCCATCCGATTTGTGGAATCAAATGGTTTGTTTCCTCCTGCTCTCCTTCCCTCCACTCACTCCTTGGTGACTGCAGTGAGAATCTAGTTGAAACAAACAACAAAGGTTTTCTCAATGTCATGAGACAAAACCGGTCCTTCCTCATTCTAATTTCTGCACAGACTGATCAGCTGACCAAAAGCCAATACCAACAGTACAGAAATAGACCACAAGAGAATAGTTTACACAATACCATAAAAAAGAGTTAAAAACCAGTCGGGTTCAGACTCCCCACTTTCCTAAATGACGTCTCGTCATTAAGTATTCGTCCGTCTATTCAACGTTACACTAAAATACTATTGCCTTTCTATCTACTATATACACTATACTTTATTTACAACTAGATAGTCCTACTAACTACTGTAATACTACTGAGAGTTTACATACACTAAATTCTATAGTGTTCATACAAACTTCCTCACTTAGCTACATGTATACTTTGTACTTCATACAAGGTATTACAACTCATAATAATTTGAGCACTCTCCACCCCACAACTAAAATAGTGACCACACAATTACAATAGCATTAAATCACATGAATTGGATCAAAAGCAATTTTTAATAATGATAAAAACACATGCTAAAATTATGTTTACTTTATTTCATAAATGAAGTACATTTTATTTCATAATAGCTCCAATTATCTTGTGAGCTATGTTATTATCTACATGATCTAAAATACCTGCATTAAACAATACAGACAGAGCTTCAATTTTACAATCATGTGGTGTTTGAACCATCTGATTAATATAATAATCTCTAAATCTTGTTGGTGGATGCCTTTCTCGGGTTGATCTTCTGGGTAATGGTACAGGAGCTTCTCTGGCTGTATCTACCGTTACTGGCTCCCTTCCCTCTGTCCTGACAGAATCTTCCTCTCTTCTGGCATCCTGGCCTGTATCTATATGGTGTTGATCTTCTCCAGTATCTTCTATAGGTTCTTCTGGTGCCTCAGTACTATTGCCAAGAAGTATTTCAGCACCTTGACCAGTCACTTCAGCTGTTTCTGCACCTGATTTTACAACTACTTCTTCTACAGGTTCACCTGTCGTTCCCCCTGTCAGTTCAGCAGAATCTGCTTCTTCTAGGTCAGTCTGACTCTCTTCAACTCTTGGATCTTGGGCGTCCCCATTCTGTCTTGTAGTAACTACAAAACCTAATCCATCCTCAGAATCTTCTTCTTCAGTGACGTCACTTTCTCTCACATCTGTTTCTTCTTTATCAGAATGCACTTCTGAATCCTTCGAACTTCTCTCAAGTTCCCTATTTTCTGTTCCCCCACTATCATCTACATCATTCTGACTATTAATCAGAATCAACTAATTTCTATTGAGAACCTTTTCCCTACCTGAACCCATTTCCTTGACTTTGAACACTAGAATATCTGCTTGTGGTTGTTCAACCACTACATATTTTTGTTCTTTAAATCTATCAGCAATTTTATGTTTCCCATCATACGACACCTTTCCTACCAACACATGGTCACCAACTGATATCTTTGCTTTTTTATCAAATTGTTTATTTTGTTTATGTTTTGCCTTTGTAACATGATTTTCTACAATTTGTTGGGTTTTTCTTATTTTCGATCTTAAATCCTCTATGTACTCTTAGGTAGTTTTGTTTGCAAATTCATCTCTGGATTTCTCGAATACTGCGTCAATGGGCAGCTTCGGTTTTCGACCGAACATTAATTCATAGGGAGCAAATCCAGTTGACTCACGCGAAATGCAATTATATGCGTACACTAATGAGTTAATGTAATTTTTCCAATCACACTTCTGTTCTTTTTTCAGAGTCCCTAACATGTATAAAAGTGTCCTATTAAATCTTTCTGGCTCTGCATTTCCCTGAGGGTGATATGGGGTTGTGTGGCTATTTTTTATGTTTGTCAAATTACACAATTCTTTAATAATTTCACTTTCAAAATTGGCCCCTTGATCAGAATGCAGGCGTGTTGGTATCCCATAATGAATAATAAAATTGTTGAAGAATGCCTCGGCTGTTGTTTTGGCTGTCTGATTTCTGGTTGGGACTGCTAATGCATATTTAGTGTAATGATCTGTTATGACAAGTATATTGTCAATGCCACCTTTGGCTGGTTCAAGTGTCAGGTAATCAAAACATACCAACTCGAGTGGATATGTTGTATTAATGCTCACTAGTGGAGCTCTCTCATTGCTATTGTGTTTTCTTCTTAAACACCTTTCGCAACCATTAATCTACTCTTCTATGTCTGCTGCTACTCCTGGCCAATAAAACCTTTCCCTCATTAATTGTGTTGTTCCCTCCTTTCCAGGGTGTCCTACACTATTGTGTAATCCTTTAATATCTCTTCTTTGCAACCGTCTGGTATAACTGACTGTTCAATGTATCTATTATCTTCCTGAATAATTCTAAAAAATAATGCCTCTCTTAATCTTAAAATGTTTCAATTGTTTTCTCATTATTAAATCTTGTTTGTTGGTATTTTATTCTCAATAACAGCTTTTCACCATCTATCAACTAAGGGATATTGTCTTTGATTTTTGACTAATTTATCTGAACTCTTTCTGTTCCATTCCATGACCCAATAACTCTGAAGCTTCTACAATATTAATACTGGCTATTGGCAGTGTTTCTATAATTGCATCAACACTCCCTGTATCACTGTTACAAATAGCCCTAACTGTTTGGTCATCTATCTTAATGAAATTCTGTTCTTTAGAAGTAATCTTTTCATATGGGTAGCGGCTTATTCCATCAGCATCCGCATTATTCACTCCTGGCCTGTATGTAATACTAAATTTATATTGTCCTAAAGCTGTTACCCACCTTTGCCCTGTAGCATCGAACTTGGCCGTGTTCAGAACATGTGTCAGGGGGTTGTTGTCGGTTATAACAGAAAATGGTTTAATTGATAAATAGTCTGAGAACTTCTCTGTTACTGCCCATTTTAGTGCAAGGAATTCAAGCTTGAATGCACTATAGTTGCGCTACGACTTGGTAAGAGCACGACTGGCATAAGCTATGACTCGCTTTTGATCACCTTGTTACTGATACAACACAGAGCCTAATGCCTTATTAGAAGCGTCTGTGTGTAATTCAAAAGGACTCTCAAAGTCTGGATAAGCAAGAATAGGTAGTGAGCATAGAATTTCTTTCAACTTCTCAAAAGTATTTTGCTCCACTTCAGTCCATTTCCATTCTTTTAAACGTTTTGATTTATTTTTGTTAACTGTTGGAGGCAAAAGTTCACTCAATAGTCGTGTAATCTTGCTAAAATCTTTAACAAAGCGCCTGTAATATCCTGCGAAGGCTAAAAGGGATCGCATTTCATCTGAATTTGTAGGTACTGGCCAATTTTTAACTTTCCCAATTTTAGTTGGATCTGTTTCAATACCATTACTGCTAACAACATGTCCTAAGAAAAGGTAACTTTGGGTTGAAAGAATAACATTTCTCTGGAGCAAGTTTCAAATTGCAGGACTTTAATCTATCTAAGACAGTATTTAGCCTTTCTAGATGTTGTTCAAACGTTTCACTGAAAATTATTTAAAAATCGTCGAGGAAAACAATACAAATCCGCATATTCAGACCTTGCAAACACTCTTCCATAAGTCGTTGGTACGTAGCTGGGGCATTTGTGAGTCCAATGGGCATCTTATTGAATTCAAAACATCCTACTGACCCGACTGTAAATCCTGTCTTTTCCTTGTGATCTTCCTCCACCTCCACTTGATGATAGCCTGACTTTAAATCTATAGTTGAAAAATATTTAGCCCATTTAAACAAATCAAACATTTCTTCAGTTCTTGGCAATGCATAAGAATCTTTAACAGTCCTTTGATTTAACATCCTATAATTTACAAATAATCTGAGTTTTCCATTCTTTTTCTTTACAAGTACAACATTACTGTACATTGAGATTTAGAAGGTCGTATCACGCCACTGGCTAGAAGCTGCTCAAGATGTTGCTGCACCTCTTCTATCATACCTGGTGGAATTCTATGGCTTTGTTAGAATGGAGTGTCATTTACGAGGTCAATCCGGTGTTTTATGGTATTACATTGCCCAATGTCAGTGCCAGATACAGAAAATATATCCTTATGTGTTTCTAATAATTCTTTTAGTTTATCATTTGTTCATCTGTAAGTATATTCTATTTTTAATTGATCAAGTACTTTCTTTCTTTGGTCATCTTCAATATTTTCAAAAACCTCCTCAGCAACTGTAACAGGTTGCAATTCACATAACATAGCTCTTGGAGCAATAGTAACTGTATTTGTTGTAAAGTTAGACAGAGTAACATTTACTTCTGTATATCCATTTTTCTTAAACTGAACAGCAGCTCGTGCAACATCAATGTATTCAGGTAAATTGCTCTGATTTGATTCATGTAAAATAGCAGTTGTATCTGGGTGATTCAGTTGTTTATCCAAAAACCCTTTAATATCTAGGATTGATTTGGTTTCAGAAGTATTTTATATGGTATGGCACTTCTGACTATAGCAATCCTGGGAATTGTTTTTAATTCCTTGTCTCTCAATACCATAGTTCGCAATCTCAGATACCATGTTGTGTACATATTGGTCTTCTGTAAAAACTGATCACCATATTTATCTTGACAATCTTTTAAAATTTCTTTGTTTGAGTACTTTGTATCAGGAACAACTAGCAAAAGACAAGTTTCAGTCTCAGCTTTAGGTAAACCATTTTTTCTTTGCACTTCAACTTCAACATATCCATCATATGGTAAACTATTTCAATCTTCACATTAAATTTTTATCAAATTTGTCAATGGTTGTATGGTAATTTAAGACAAATGAGTATTATAAAAATATTTTGATACAACACTTACGAAGCTGCCTGTATCCAGTAAGGCACTGGTAGTTTTTTTTTTTTTTTTGCCATAATTAACGCCTCATTAGTATCTCCAACCAATTGTGGGTCTGTTCCTATTGTGCTCAAGTTTGACCCGTCAACTTCAGCACTTAAAATTTTTGGCAATTCATCTGCTTGTGACCTTTTTTATTGCATTTATATGATTTCTCTGTCCTTATTCAGAGGACACGTCCTTACAGTGTGACCTTTCTGGTTACACATGTAACAAACACCTTGAAATGTGGTGCCAGCTGTTGGGCGTGTAGACCTATATGTGCCACGTCCACGATTTGTGGTACTAATTTTACCCCTGTTAGCACCACGGCTACCTAGTGGGTATCTATTTTGACTCACATTTGGCGGATTAATTCTCTCCTTTTCTAAATTTGCAATTCTATCATTTAATTGCTGCAGCAATGATTTCACTTCAGATAAGTCATTATTTTCTGGCGGAGTAACTTTTGTAGCCGCTTTACATGGCTTTTGTTCTTTGACAGGCTCTTTCAACTGTGTTTCAATTTTCCGGAGTTCCCGTTTGAACTCATCGTAATTATCCATTTTATCACATTGATAAATGGACAAGTGTTTCAACTCCTTGGTTAAACCAGCATGCAATACTTTCTTAAGTATATCTGTGTCAGTCCTTTTCGCAGCCTTCAACCGTACCGCTTGATCGAAGACTTCTTCAAGCCTCATAGCATATTTGACAACAGGTTCATTCGCTTGCTGTTCACTTGAGTAAAAAACTTTCTCATTATACTTTCTCGGGATTCAATACTCCCAAAAGGATTTTCTAATTTAAATAAAATCTCATCTAGCGTCACATCTGGACCTAGTCTCTGCAAAACATCAGCTGCGCTTCCTTTTTAAGGCTCTCCTTATGCCTAACAAAATTTGGTCATTTGTAAAAACGTTTGCTTTTTCGCAAAGCTTCAATTTCATATTTGAATGAATCATAGTTCACTTCACTGCCTTTGGTATCATCTCCAAAGAATGTAGATATTCTTGGAAATTTATAGTTTCCAGCCTTATCAGTACTTACCGGTGCATCTGAAGGAGCTGGTACTGGTTCGGTTTTAACCCCAAAAGCTTGTACAAGTTTCATCATGCCCTCTGGCGTATCTACATTTGGTTTAATTCCCAACAGCTTTAAAGCATCTAACAACTTCACTTCATTTTCAGATATGCCCCCAGCGGCCATATCTAATTTACCTTCCTCTGTATCCATGATTACAAGTAATATAACTTGTAAAGACTTTTAGTACAATCTCGTTCTAATCATTCACATCCCCAGTCAGTTACAATGTGTAACCAATAAACTCAGAATTTCCCAAAATAGTCACATTCATAACTTTGAAGTCATACCTACCCAATTCTGCAACTAATGCTACATATTTTATTTTCAATTAATCAAATTGTCCATTACAATTTAATTAATTATGCCAATTCAATTTTCAAATTAACTTTTGACCCTTTAATTAATTAAATTGTATATTACAATTTAATAAAAAAATGTTTATTTTCGAAGTAAACTCTGACCCTCTAATTAATTAAATTGTCTATTACAATTCAATTAATAATGTCAATTCACTGTTCTCTTATGTATGTAATATCCTTGATTTGCCAATGTTTCAATATTAAATTATTTTAGGTGATCCTGATAGGATATATACGGTAATTCCAATATGGTCACTAGGTGTGCTTATAATTTTATTGCAGTATACGGTAATCCATTTAAATCTTTCCTATATATCTTTTGAAAGGTTATTTCAAGAACAATATCACTACATTACTTTTTATTCAATTAAACCTAGTTTGGTTTAAATGTGTACACAATTATAATAATTAAATTGTTATCTTTATATTCTTTTCAGCAGATGTCAGCAAGAACAGAAATATTCCAAGAATATTTCATTTCTCCCTGAACGCAGATCTCGCACAAAACCTATGAATAAATTAAGATTATTATAGTTTTTATGTAAGTTTAATGCTCTGTGAGTGAAGTTTTTTAATAAATATACCTTTTTTTAGGTTTATTTATTTGTATAACATGTGAAACTATTAGTACTACTTAACTAAGACAAATCTGCACTGCAAAAGCTATATTTTCCAATCTAAAACTGGGAATTCTACAAAACTAATATGTCTTTAATGTAACACTTACAGGACTATCAAGGTCAATAGGTCATATACCCAAGAGAGTCTTGTAATTTAAGAAGGGACAATGGGTATAAAATTCTGTAGAACCAACACCTATTTAATGTAAACCCAGAGTTATGAAATTCAAGAAGACTGGTTTCATAAGTAGATACATGACCTGCTTCATTCCAATCTATACTTAATTTGAAGATTTTAACTTGCTACCTATAAAATAGCTGCACAATGAATAAAATCAGGATGGATAAGACTTTTAATAGAGACGTTAGTGAATAGAACCTTCACCGATTATTAATATTCATGCAGTGTGTGAAATTCTGTGAATTCTATTCTTACACACTTACAATATCATACATAAAACATTTCTTTAAAACGAATCCTGGTCTAATGGGATGGCGGATCCTGGTCTAATGGCCTGGGCGAATCCTGGTCTAATGGGCTGGCGGATCCTGGTCTAATGGGCTGGGCGAATCCTGGTCTAATGGGCTGGGCGGATCCTGGTCTAATGGCTTGGGTGAAATGAATGACTCATAGAAAGTCTCATCGCCAACTATAAGCGATAACACAAGGATGTGGAAGATGGTCGTTACCTCCGATTCCTCTCTGCTTGGCTGACACTCCTCCCCGCTTAGAACACTCTTGTCCTCAATAGTTAAGTGAGTTTTTTACGTTGGGCGCCAATGTAACTTGTGTACGTTTTTTTTTTATAAAGGAAGGAATTACAATAAATATAACAAGACTTATTTCTAGTTCTTTTGTTCATTTGTTCTCAGATGACAGAAAATCTCAGGCAAGCTTTTATAAGCTGGAAAGCTCCATCCAATTTGTGGAATCAAATGGTTTCTTTCCTCCTGCTCTCCTTCCCTCCACTCACTCGTTGGTGACTGCAGTGAGGATCTAGTTGAAACAAACAACAATGGTTTTATCAATGTCATGATACAAAACCGACCCTTCCTCATTCAAATTTCTGCACAGACTGATCAGCTGACCAAAACCCAACAGTACAAAAAAAGACCACAAGAGAATAAGTACACAATACCATAAAAAAAAAAGAGTTAAAAACCAGTCGGGTACACTAAGGTTAACTTGCACTAAACATTTTACATGAACAATGACATAAAAAATTTATGTGTTCATAAAATATCATAAATAGTATACTCCATATACGTATTACCGGGATATCCCTATTACCGGGAATTTCCAAATGACGTAAATATCGCTCACATGCGCAATCGATTTTTTACAACTTCTGTCGCTGTGTTTACCTTTCGCTATCGGCTGCTGTCAACTTCGGTTTTCATCAATAGTATGTCGTATTTAAGGGTTAGTAAACTGAATTGAAGGTCTAGTCATTTAAAAAATATGTTTTTAAACAAATTGGGATACGATTTTATATCCACTACATTGAACTTTTCGAAATCGAACTGTTTTATTTCCAGTGTTTCTGCATCGTACAGGTGCGCGAGTATGACGTCACAGATTAATGGCTACACTACACTGAAAGTAGCTACTCAACTAAACTTCTGTCTAGTCAGCTTTATATTCCTTAATTGAAATTTAATTGGGATACTGTTTTTTCAGCTCCCAACAATAGGAAAACAGAAATATAACAAAAAGAAAAGGCAGTATGTTCCTCAGCTCCTTGCCATGGCCTGCAATGAAGTGAAAAAGGGCATGAAAATACATAAGGCATCAAGAATGTTTAGCATCCTTGACAGTACCCTTCGTGACAGACTTAGTGGGCCCATGCAACCTGCCCCAGATTCTGTCATATTTAACACCAGGCCTGGTCCACCGCCAATGTTATCTGAAATTGAAGAGGAACAGCATGTTGACCACACCAAGTATATGGCATCTATTGGCTATGGCTATTCTAGGGCAGAATTTGTTACTCTTGCGACTGATTTCGCGAAACTCCTGCACAAGAAGAGTCCAACGGATCCAGAGTTTTCGCAGTCCTGGTACGATGGATTTATTTGTCGACATCCTGAGCTGACTTTGGCTAAGCTTCAGAAACTGTCATTGGTGCATGCCCATGCAACTTCTGATAGTGTTCTCGACTCCTACTTCAAAGAACTTTACACTGTGCTGAAAAATCTTGCCCTGATGGACAAGCCTGAAAACATCTGGAATGTGGACAAGTCAGGACTGTTAATGGAGCACAGGCCTACAAATATCTTGTGTGAAAAAAGCACCGCTCCACAATCTGTTACATCCAGTCGAGGGAAAACTGTAACAATTATTGCAGCGGGAAATGCTGTCGGTAACCGAGTACCACCTTTCTATGAGTTCCCTGGGAAAAGATGGAATTCAGAGTTTCTTGATGGGGCTTGTCCAGGCTCTGCGGGTACCATGTCAGACTCAGGATGGTCCAACTCGTTGATCTTCTTGGAGTATCTTGAAACACACTTTGCTAAACACGTTCCACTCAGCCAAGAACCTGTACTGCTTCTATTCAACGGCCATAAATCTCATGTTAACCTGACCCTGAGGAGTGGGCTGAAAAAAGAAAAATGGTGTTTTTTGTGATACCCCCACACACGTCGCATGTGACTCAGCCGTTGGATGCGGGCTGCTTTGGTCCTATGAAAAGGGCATACCACAGTGAGTGCCAAGCCTTCATGAGAAAAGCACCAGGAATGCAAATCAATAAACTGAACATTGCCCAGCTTTCTGGTAGAGCTTACAACAAAGGTGTCACACCAGCAAACCTGATTGCGGCATTCAAAAAGGCGGGTATCTATCCACTAGAGCGAAATAAGATCACCCCAGGTCAAACTGCCCCTGCTGTCATCTATCTGGAGGACGATGATAAAAACACTGGTGCTGAAAACAAAACTCCTGAAAAAGAACTTTCATTCCTGGAACAAAAGAAAATAACCAAGGTGCAGAAAATTCAGAAGAAGAGAAACAATCCACCTGCAGTTCATGGAAATCTTATGTCACCAAGCAAATATGAAAAACTAACAAGACCTAACATAAACAACTCCACAACCAAAGTCATTGAACCAGAAAAAGATAACAAATCAAACAACAAAGAATCTGACAAGTCTGGGAACGCTACAAACATCAGTTCGCCACAACCTGGAACATCTGGCATACCTGTAGACATGGAATCCATCACCACCGACAGTAATAGCTACATGGAGGACAATGATGATGACAAATGTGTAGTCTGTAAAGGAGTTCACCAGATGGATTCTTAAGTGCCTACACCATTGAATTGATTAAGTGGGGTCAATGTGAAAGTTGCCTTGGATGGGTTCACTTAAAATATTGTACCCCAGTTAAGGTTTTGAAGCGTTCTGACACGTTTGTTTGTCCCCTGTGTGAAAGAGAATCGTAATCCTGATAAAAACATGTGATGTTTTACAGCATTGATAACATAAATTATCAATTACTATAAATTATTTATTTTTTCAAGCATATTCAATTATAGCAAATATACTGTCATATGACTGAAGTTTAGTATAGTAGCATTTTGTTTTACCCTGAACATGATTTTTCTGAATTCTGACTGGTTACTATTCAGATTCTCGGTAATTGGTGTATTGGTTAAGCATGCGCAAATAAATTCCTTCATTGTTACATATAAAATATTCAATGTTTGATCTCAATTTTCACCATGACCAGGCGACTTCCCAATATATCACCATACATTGTTGGAAAGATAAGACCATAACCTTTTGAAAACACAGCGTGTCAAAAATGTCTATACGTTGTAACTCAAAATATTTACCTTAGAATAAACAAACCGGTTTTGACAGGCATGGGGGCAGCCATTTTGTGCATGAATACAAGCGCCAAAAGTTATGAAGCTGGGAACCATTTAAGATAAAGTAATCCCTAAAACTGTCTTTTTTTCTTATTTCTTACATATATACCTTTAAATTGATACCAAAACATATCATTTAAACTGTATTTTAAAAATCATATGCATTATACACTGAACCCTATGTGTTTATTATCTAACTGACAGCATGTAACCCTGAGGATGTGACTTCCGTTTTGGTGTAATTTGACCTTTAAGAGAACCCAACCCTTTCAAATTTGAATAAAACCCATATTTTTCATAAGTCTGATCTATTTCGAGAAAGAACATGAAGTTCTATCACACTGGTATAAGGATTTATTGGAAAAAAATATAATTGAAAATACCACATATAATGGCATTTCGAGACAATATTTTAGACAGAAAACATGTACTTAGGTACGTCTTGGAAAACATTATTTTAACTCAGATTAAGCATAACTTTGAGTTGTAATAGACATAGCAGATGTTAAATATAATATCAGAAGTGAAAACAATCTTCATTGGCATTCTAAATGTTATAGACCAGGTTTTTAAGCTGTTTTGAGCTAACCAAAATATTATTTTTCTGCATTTCTTTTTCTAAAATCCATATAAAAGTAGCATGTCAGATGCCATTTGACCCCAGAAAAGGGTTTGTTTACATAACAATCAACAGACTGTACCTCCTGACACACAATAAACAAAAACATGACCCCTAAATGTCAATGCCAGGTAGTAAATAACAGTCTTGTGTCACACCTGAACCTGTGGGTGAGGTGTGAAATCCTTCTAGGCCAGTCTCCAGCAATCTTCAGTCTGTATCCAGTACTCTCTGCTGTGTGATCTGTGAAAATAAGAAGGTTTTCTGTGCATGTTTACTCATTATTGTGATTACTAGTGTAAGTTAGATATAATTAGTGTACATATACAATAGTTTACTTAGTATTTTATTGCTATAAGGCTAGTTGCTATGCGGGCTAAAAAGCGTCGAGCTCACTTGCGAAAAGTTTGGTTCAAAAAGGGGCCTGGGAGTCCCAACAAGGGTAAAACTCTTTCTTTTCCTACTGTTGTTGATAAGAAGTATGTGAGGTTCGAAAAGAAATCATTTGATAGTAGAATACATCACAATAAGAATGTACTAACCTTCAAAGATACCGATGGTACGGACACGACTGTGTCAGCGTTACGACCCCGTCCCAATGCCTCCAATGTAGTTGATGAGTACAGTAGTTTTGATGACTCGTCACTTCATCCAGACTTGTATGCCAATAAGTTGATGGTCCAGGCTAAGGTCCAGGTTCTTTTCAACACTGCATTTAAAGAACATACTAAAATTAAACCAAACTGTGATGGTGATTGAAATTTTGATGCCGCTAACTCCATTAAGTGGGGTCTAGGTTGGCGTAAGTGGCTAAAGTGTACAAAGTGTTCATACATTAGCAAGTATCGCAATCTTTACGAGGAGGTTGATAGTAAAAAAGGTCGTGGTAGGCGTGCCGCAAAGATAAACATAGGCCTTCAGTTTGGTCTGTGCACTACACCAATCAGCAATACCAGTGTGCGCAGAACTCTGAACAACGCTAATATAATAGCCCCCACGCAGTCCTCCATGCAAAGGATAAGTAAAAAGTTAAGTAACAAAGTTAATAAAAACGTAGACAGTGTCAATGTTCAGGACATGCATGAGCAAAGAGTGTCCCTTGTGAAGGAAAATGCCCTAATAGGTCAAAAAAATGCCAAAACTGTGAATGTGGAGGGCGACTTGTGCTACAATAACCCCATGTTCAATTCCGACTCGACCCCATTTCAGGCAGGTCTATCGCGATTTCCACGTTTTGTGAAAATAACACTAGAGACAAGAAAATAGTAGGGGTACACATTGCCAATAAACTGTGTTTTTTTTTGGAGCTCGCTTGCGAAATAAGTCGAACAATGTTGTTTGTCCAAAGCATAGGGGCCATTGCTCCGCAAATGTATCCGAATCAGATCCAATAGGTAACGAAGGTAAATGGTCTGAAATTGTGTCCCGCAACATATCAAATGATGTTCAAATAGCTTGTTATACTGGTGATGGTGACTCTAGGAGTCATTATGGTGTGAGCGAAGGGAATGAACATAAAGTTGAACACTTTAAAGACATAAGGCACTTAGGAAATTCATTGAAGCGTGCTGTTTACAACGCCAACTTCTGTTCAAATATATTCAAAGGGTCTTCAAACACAAACATTAAGAATCGCTTTGCTCTTTCAATAAAACAACGTTTTGTGGCAGAGTTAAAGACAGCCCACAAGGTTTACAATGGTGACCTAAACAAAATAAAAAAATGTATGCCCACGGTAGCTGATGCTATTGTTTCTTGCTTTGGTGGATATTGCGGCGAGCCCTGCAAAGCATCTAGTTAGTTTGTTGTGGTAACTACCGACAGTCTAAAACTTCATGCCAAAAAAATGAATGCTAAACTAAGAATGACAGAGGGTGATCAGGCATTACTTTTAAAATGGATGGCCATTATGCTGTCTCCCTCGGCACTTGATCAAACCAAATTTTTAACCAGTACACAAAAGTGTAAGGCCGTGAATCGATCTTACCAGACAGTTAACCCAAAAATGATAACTAACCCTTGGAACTTTGCCGGTAGGATTCACAGCAGGTTCATAAACTAACCAATGGCTACTCAGTGTCGGTATTGATTAAAACCAAGTCTCTCGGGGCCACCCTTATAAAAGGTTCCATGGTCATACGTCAAATACGGAAGACCGATCAAAGAACCCAAAGGCCGAATAAATGGGTAATTGAAAATCGCAAAACTACTAGGTACGTGACACGCCAGAGACGGTATAAATTACATGAACATTTCCATTATTCTAAGGGTCTCACTGACATGGTACACGTTGTCGGAAGTTCTAGACATTTACGAGACCACAGTTATGTATAAATAGAGAATACTAGATTGGTGTTGAATAACGATAAGTTTATTTAGCGAGGCTTAGAAAACCTGGACCACGAGCCTCGTACTTGTAGATCTATATATGTATAGATTTGCCTTCATTTGCTGTGTTTTATGCATACATTTCAGCTGAATGCCTGATTTTAGTACAATCACAAAATAAAATGTGAACTTTGTAGGATCTGTTAACTTCGCAAATTAGGAAAATTGCTATGATTCAAAGAAGGCAGGTCGGATGGTCATCATGGCCAATGCATCGGCCAATGCGGACACAAACTTTGCGGGCATTATTAACTGTTACAGGTTCTAAAACTAAATGATAAGGATTGCAACACAAAGTATTATGACACAAATGAGATAATTGTTGAGACTCGTGCAAATAATTGTCAACATGAAACTGAAAAACAACACGGTGAACACAATGGGTCTTGGATGGCGACTCTGGTGGACATTTTGCTTTAACTTTCCCATATCTACTCCTCTCATGTCCACTAGAGCAACCATTCCATAAAATACAGCCTTTAATGGGGTCAAGTTGGCATCTAGCAGTGATTCTCTTCATTACAGTGCGTTTGTAGGCATCAATTTTCAAAAATGTTGCAGACGACAAATCTAACCGAAAGTTCTTAAAGGTTACGCATGCGCAAATAAATTCCTTCATTGTTACATATAAAATATTCAATGTTTGATCTCAATTTTCACCATGACCAAGCGACTTCCCAATATATCACCATACATTGTTGGAAAGATAAGACCGTAACCTTTTGCAAAAAACAGCGTGTCAAAAAATTTTATACGTTGTAGCTCAAAATATTTTTTTACCTTAGAATAAACACACCGGTTTTGACAGGCATGGGGGCAGCCATTTTGCGCATTAATACCAGCGCCAAAACTTATGAAGCTGGGAACCATTTAAGATAAAGTAATCCCTAAAACTGTCTTTTTTTCTTATTTCTTACATATATACCTTTAAATTGATACCAAAACATATCATTTAAACTGTATGTTAAAAATCATATGCATTATACACTGAACCCTATGTGTTTATTATCTAACTGTAACCCTGAGGATGTGACTTCCGTTTTGGTGTAATTTGACCTATTGCCAAAACAAAGATGGGTGCCGACACGAACTATTTGTTGACATAGAGTTGTTTAAACTTGTGATGTTTTTTTTTTGGATAGAAGAAGGTTGTATTGTTATAATAAAGCAGCATTCTTTATTTATTTATGTGTTGCAAGCCAGGAAGAAAATAAACTTCCCGGTAATTGGTATACCCAGTTAACTGAAAGCACAGTAATCTACTGGAAGGAAGTTACGTTAGTTTAAAAATATCTTTTTAAAACCAATATACTCGGAATATTACAGGTATGAACGTGTCGTCTTGTACAACACAAATTGTTTCGTTGTAATAAAATAAGTCGAAATTTGACAAATCTATTGTTAAAGGGGACGATCATAACATTTGTTTCTGATTACATCCGACAGGCTTTCGCTTTCGATTTATTTGTATATTTACGTTTGATATGTTTTCGTCTTTATGCTGATTTTTAACACATGTAAGTGTATATATATTACATTGATATTACAATGTATTGCTGTTGTTTTCATGTTATATACACATGGACTTCTTATTTTAATCACGTTTTTATTACATGTGTATGGTGTATAATTCATTCGAATATTATTTCCTATCCATTCAACAAAAGTAGAAACTTACATAAATTAATATGTACATCTTTGTGTTTGTGTATAGTTATAAGTAAATGAAGTATAAGAATTATATTCTAAACGAAAATAAAATATATGGTAGTTTTAATTTATTTCATTTGTTATTGCAGGTTTTTACAGGAATTATATCAGGCGGTCATGCTATTCCCGATGTATGCATCTATGTCTGGTATATCCCTGTTCGTACGCTTCATGTTGTTCAGCTCATATCTCAACGGTAAGTTAAACAATAAAGCTTTTACGTTGCTTAAATATATACATGCGCAACTACTGTGATAACACATTCCTATTGAATCAGCTATTCAAACAATATGTTTATATTAATGAGATATTAGTTAATTGATATCAAATAAATCAGTTCACCTCATTGTGTATGAAGTGTATACAAATGTCTGGATATCCATACCATTTCAATTCTCCTTTAATGGTATTTGGTAGCAATATTGAATGTGCTCAATGGGTTCTTCTCCCAACTATATCCTTTTGATAGTTGCATGTAGTTTGAGGAGTTTTGTTATTTTGTAATGTTTTATAGACACATTATGAATTTGCAATGCATGATTGGTTTTGTTAACACCATTTCACTAGTTAGTTTGTGTATTATTAAAAAAAAATGTTTCAACAAATGTATTCACCAACGTTTATGATCATTATTAAATTTACTTTCAAGTCCTGTTTGTAGTACCTTTGATAACTTCTGTAATTAAGATGGAGCAAGTTACTATTTCGAAAACCATCCAGTCTTTCCATAATGATCAGTATATCAAAACTTTCGTTGCAGCTGATTACGCCGCTAGCATAACTTCAACAGCAACCTACACATATAAAAAAGGAATCGAGATATCATGCGCATATCACAGCGACAAGGATGTTGCTGTTGGTTACTATCGGAGGAGATCGACCGCAGAGTCATTTGGAAGAAAAATTGCGATAGGAGGAGATGAGGACAATTGCATGATTACACCCTTGCCTTCCAATATTAATTGTCGCTGCATTGACAAAAGAAATGTTAGTTGCACTATTTATAATCTCACTCCTGACAATGACTGAGAAGAATGGAAATGCGCAATACCACTCAACGGTGTCGGCGTATTTAGTGAAGTTGTTAGAATATCGGTTTACAACAATCACAGTAAGTCAAAACAATCATCACAATTTCTCTTCTTATCACTACACGTATACTATAACTGACACTACTACTACTAATACTACTACTGCTGCTGCTACTACTACTACTACTTCTACTATTACTACTACTACTACTACTACTATTACTACTACTAGATCTACTACTACTACTACTACTATTACCACTACTGCTACTACTACTACTACTACTACTACTACTACTACTACTACTACTACTACTACTACTACTTTACTACGACTACTACTACTACTACTGCTACTGCTACTACTACTACTACTACTACTACTACTACTACTACTACTACTACTACTACTACTACTACTACTTTTACTACGACTACTACTACTACTACTACTACTACGACTACGACTACGACTACGACTACTACTACTACTACTACTACTACTCCGACTACTACTACTACTACTACTACTACTACTACTACTACTACTACTACTACTACTACTACTACAACTACAACTACTACTACTACCACTACTACAGTTGTTTTACTTCTACTATTACATCCATTACTACACAACTATCATCTAATCTACTATTGCTTTTAATATTTTTTCGGCTACTACAACTACTGCTACTACTACAACTCTTACAACTATTTTTTTTCTATTATTACATCCATTACCGCACACCTATCATCCAATCTACTATTGGTTTTAATATTGCTTCTGCTACTACAACTACTGCTACTACTACAACTACTACAACTACTTTATTTCTGCTATTACATCCATTACCGTACAACTATCATCCAATCTACTATTGGTTTTAATTTTTCTTCTGCTACTACAACTACTGCAACAACTACAACTACTACAACTACTTTATTTCTACTATTACTTCGGGCTACAGACGAAAACGAGATGAGGCTGTATGACAATGGTAGACCTATGGTAAATATAAAGTGACAATACCAATTGAATAACCAACAAAAAATGGACATCGCATCTACACATCGCCATGTCAACGTCAGGCAAGGATATAAACTCATTTCCAAACGAAGTTATGAAGCGAAAGGTTCATTCTGGAGCTTTATTTCAAACCTCACAAACATATGCCTTTTGTAACTTGCATGTACTTAATAAAATTATTTGATAGTATCTGCAATAGTTTATTTGCTTTAGAATTGAACTACACTTGTATGGATAATGAATGTTTCTTGACGGCAATCGGTCATCTTCTAAATCGATGCGTTTATATGTCTCATTCTTAAATGGTCATTGTAAAATGAGTAGTATAAGGTATAAAGTACACGTCATGCTTTTGGGATAGGTTTTTTCAACAACTATCAAAGTTATATATTTGAAACTTTCCATACTTGTTTACAGTTAAAAGGGTAATCCATTTCAAAAGGCAGGTAACCCTGTAATTTGTATTTCTAGAGTTATTTTTCCTTGTTTGGACTTACTTTTTTTTTTTTTTTGGTAAATATAAAATGTATCAATAACTATCAAAGATATTATATTGAAACTTAAGATACTTGTTTATGGTATTGGCCCCATTCTGAAAACAAAAGGAGGTAGCTCTTTCCAGGATTATTGTGGAGTTATTACCCTTTTTTCAACTTAGTATTGACATTATGTTAAATTTCTTCATACAAATATGAGGTACTGACTTGAAACCAAAGGTACTGGATCACATTGATGGTCTTATTCTGTAGGCGAAAGGAGGTAACTATGTCAAGGATTCATTTGAGTAATTGGCCTTTTTTCAACTTTTTGTTTTGCTTAAGGTCAAGTTTCACAATATGTTTAAGATGTATGGACTTGAAACTTGAATACCGTTGTAAGCCCATTCCGGTGGATTTTGGTAACATGTGACTTCCTAAGCAACAACTCACTCCCCTTAGTAACGAGTGACATACTTAGCGACCAACAATTAACTTCTTTAGCAACCACTGTCTTTTTCTAGCAACAGTTTCTATCCTTAGCAACCCTTTACTTCCTTAGCAACTAATAACTTCCTTGTCAACCAATGACTTCGCTAGCAGCATCTTACCGTAGCATACAGTGACTACCCCTAGCAATGTTGAACGCACTTATTTTAGCTTAAATATTTTAAGTATCTTTGGTTTTGTAGAAAAATTATGTTAAACCCCGGGTACTATCAAGAACAAGCCAGATTACTATCAAATACGAGAACGTCAAGCGGCCAGAACCATTTAATGAAAATAAGCAGTCTATTTTTACAAACGGCTTACTACTTCCACTTTCTCTTGTTTGAATGCACAAATAACATATTTGTTAAGTTTGTAATAAAACTTTATGTTACTAACAGTTATATTTAAAAAAAAAAGTAGTAAACTTGAGGCGGCAGTGGTAAAAGCAGAGCAGGAAGGGAAATCAGTGTTAGGAGTTTGTCCTACATGATCCTGTTAAATATCCCAAATATCTCGATTTTGAAAAAAAGTAAAATTTCCTTAATGAAAAGTCATGCTGGTTGCAACTTTTGAACATTTTTCTCCATCTTGCATAGCTGGTCATTGTTTCGAGTGCGGGTTGAGGCAAAAAGTGTACTGACTGAATCCTTTTCTGTATGTAATATGTGGTCTTGTTGAGTCCAAAAATGTGAAATGCTTGAGGCTTTAAGTTCAGACATTTCATTACTTTTTTTCAAATATGCAAACATCTTCGAATACGGCCCTTTAAAAACACATTATATTCAAATGTCTATATACTTCAAATAAATTCCATAACATATAATGAGATGATTAGTTGGTATATACCTCATTAAAATTAAAATATATTTTATGATTTTTTACACAATGTATTCATACCATTGCTAATAAAGTAATGAGACTGCATAACAATATTCGTAAAAAAAAAAAGAATAACACACGAAAACAAAACAAATACCATGGTATACAACATGTGTATCAAGCATTTCAAATAATCACTGTTACTATTTCTGTCCACACTGATTAAGTTCACTTGTACGAGATTTCAACCTTTGGTGTGGTTAATGTGCAAAATGCCCAGTGTTTCCGGTATGCATCTCGGTGCTTTCTCCAGATCATCTGCAAAGAAACATCATCTTTCTCTTACAACGTACTACCCAATTAGCTATTGTTGCACTCTTCAATAACTTGGTCACAATTCATATCGTCACGTTCTTTAAACCCGCACTAAACAAATTTCGGTCTTTAACGTGTAATAATTATGTCACCCCTCGAAGAAGTGGGGGTATCTTGCTTTGCAACTGTCCGTCGGTCGGTCGGATGGTCGGCCTGTCCGTAGACCATTTCGTTTCCGCACGATATCTAGAAAACGCTTTGACCTACGATCATGAAAGTTGGTGTGCTGGTTACTTGGGAGGAAAGGAAGACGCCTATACATATTGAGGTCAACAGGTCAAAGGTCAACGTCACAGTTGCTAAAAAATAGAAAACCGGTTTCCGCTCAATAACTTGAGAACGCATAGAGATATTTTAATGAAACTTTATACATAGATACCTTATATCGAGACCTTGCTTGAAATTGCATATGGGGGGTCAAGGTCAAGGTCACCGTTATTAAAAATATATAAAATGTTTCCACTAAATAACTTGAAAACGCATAGAGATATTTTAATTAAACTTCATACATAGATACCTTATATTGAGACCTCGCTTGTAATCGCATATGGGGTGGGTGTGGTCAAGGTCACCGTTTCTAAAAATAAAAAAAAAACGGTCTCTGCTCTATTACTTGAGAACGCATTGAGATATTTTAATGAAACTTCATACGTAGATAACTTATATTGAGTTGCATATGGGTTGGGTGGGTCAAGGTCAAGGTCATCATTACTAAAAATAGAAATAAATTGAGAACGCATCGAGATATTTTAATCAAACGTCATACATATATACCTTATATCGAAGCCTTTCTTGAGATTGCATATGGGGTGGGTGTGGTCAACGTCAATGTGACAGTTACAAAAAAAGAAAATGGTTTCCGCTTAATAACTTGAGAACGCATCAAGACATTGTAATGAAACTTCATACATACATATCTTACCTTAAGACTTCTCTTGGGATTGCAAATGTGGTGGATGGGGTCAAGGTCAAGGTCACCGTTACTAAAATTAGAAACACGCTTTTCGCTAATTAGCTTGACAAGCATTGAGATATTTTAATGAAACTTCATACATAGATACCTTATTTCGAGACCTCGCTTGGGATTGCATATGGATTGGTCGGGGTCAAGGTCACCTTGCTAAAAATAGAAAAACGGTTCCGCTCAATAACTTGAGAACACATTGAGATATTTTAATGAAACTTCTTACATAGATACCTTATATTGAGACCTCTTCTCTTGGGATTTCATATGGAGTGGGTGGGGTCAAGGTCACCATTACTAAAAATAGAAAAACGGTTTCCACTCAATAACTTGAGAACGCAAAGAGATATTTTAATGAAACTTCATACATAGTTACCATATATCGAGACCTCGCTTGGGATTGCATATTAAAAAAAAACTCTTAACAATTGCACATATTCACATCTTGGCTGCAAGTCGGGGGGGCATACATGTTTTACAAACATCTCTTGTTTCACAAGTCTCGCGAGGAACGAAATACGCATCGTTTGCACAATTATGTTGGCCTTATAAAATTAGGTCTAACGTCATGCTCTGTTTTATCTTCACTTATAGTAAGTTCTTGAAATGCGTAAAAAATATGATGCACATTCACCCAGCAGGATGCAATAAAAGCGAGTTTTGTTGATGTTCAGAATAACCCCTCCAGAATGCAGACAGGTCTACCCTGGAAATTTCGCACTGGCGAAGACGCGAGTACATTAGTATAGAACATAAGACCGTAATTGAAAATTACTTATATATAAATTGATAGAAACTTGTACTCGTACTTAACAATTACTCAGGGAAGTTAGAAATTAACTTACTATACACTAAGGGAAATGTCAAGCACATTCAACAGAAAACAAACGGTTGCGGTCAATGACAAATGATGAAATCTCGAGTCACCAACCTGGTCAATGTCAATGAAAAGCGTTAGAGTTATAAAGACAATTTCTCTTCGCGCAACATCTTCCATTATATACGTTAAAATGATAATTAGTCATTTTGAGGTTGAATGAACTTCCAAATTTAGAAAGATTTCCGATACGTGTTTACCTTGAACAAATCGTGGCACAATAAAAAAAATGAATACGATCATACATTGCCATTTTTTTAAAATTTAGGTTCTAAAGTTAACTGATGTTTATGTGTCTGTTGCCGCCCGATACGAGCACACAGGGGATAGTGGCATTGACAACACGCTCAAAGTAGATGCAAAGCACTGGTCTGAACCTTATTTACTGATGTCGTAAGAACAAAACCTTTAAATCCAACTGCACTGTTGATAAGACCCGGCCACCGGCTTCTTCGACAAGTTACGATGTGAAATTGGCCGATCCAAAATATGGGTGTTTTCAATAAAAACTGATCGGGGAACAATTTGACCTTGGACTTAGAGCTTATGTATTTTAAATATGAAGGTTGCTGTTAAAAAAAAAACCTGCTACTTTAACTATATTTACAATACAAGATACATATGTTCAGGTTTATAAACCTATTTCCGTCCGTGTACATTAAATTAAGTGGGAAGTTAGACAAAAAATTATATTCATTTAACTGTAACATGAATAACAATGCATTTCTGTAAGTGAAAACATAGGCATGTCGGGCATAACATCCGGCAATTATCCGCATAATACTTTACTGAAACTTTGGGAAAATAATAGAGACATTCACGGTGGACATTGCGATACATACACAACAATTTAAGATTAATAAACTAATTAAACTAACATTTCGTGGATTTATCAACAATGCTGGCCATATTGGCACTATTTTACATGTTTCTGCAAACTGGTAAGTTTGCATTAAGAATTTTTCTTTGCAAAGGTAGTTGATATATTCTTAATTAGTTGTCAGTTTGTCAGACTAAAAATATAACATGTAACATATGAAGCATATATTCATGTGTAAATATTTTTAATGTCAATATTGAACACAAGTTCGGGGCTCACACTGGCTACAATTTTTCTTGAGTCAATTTTTCAATCGACTCGCGTCATCGTTTCGTATTTCACTGTCATGGAACATACATCTACTAATATCTTAGTGTTTTAAATGTTATATATTTTACTGTGCTTTATTTTAATG
Source organism: Congeria kusceri (assembly GCA_027627225.1). NCBI lineage: Eukaryota > Metazoa > Mollusca > Bivalvia > Myida > Dreissenidae > Congeria > Congeria kusceri. The sequence goes on from CM051024.1 coordinate 101,319,518, forward strand.
CCAATATGGTATTTAATAAAGCACTTAGAATATTACTGTTAGTAATAAAACAATGTTGTTTATTGTTCTTACTTGCAGTAAGTTGGACAATTATTGTTTCTGTCAACATAGACTGTTATAATATCTACAAGCACTTTACAAAATATATTCATAAATTAAAATAAATAAATTACAATTAACATAATCAACTGTTGCCGTCTGGTAAAAACAATGATCTAAATAAATATCTTAATGAATAAAGCAGTTCAGAGCAATTATACACTAAATAGATGTGTCAGATTTACAAAATAGCCATACTAAAAACAACTGAACAATGTTGATAGTATATTTTGACAAACAACTGGTCAAATCTGTCCAAAATGTAAACAACCCGATAACCAGTCCATGTTGACACATTGCAGACATCCATTTTCACGCTCCATTTATCAACAAGTAGATAAGAAAAAAAGCTTCTCAACATATGTAATGTATTATAAATACAGTAACGAACACAAATAGTTTATAAATATTATAAGGCGTCCAGCCCAAAATACATAATATTTGTAAATTTTTTATGTTAGTATCAAACAAAAAACAATAGTAGTAATGAAATATTATTAGTTAACTTACATGTAACGAGGGACAAAATTTTCTATGTTATTAATATTTGACTAAATTAAACGTATGAGGCGTGTCGTGGGAAATGCATCTGTGTAAAGTGTCGTCCAGGTTTAGCCTGTGTAGTCTCAGTTAATCCAGGACAACACTTTCTGCCTCGAGTGGATAATTGTTTAAAAGAGACTTTTTGAAACATATAATACCATAAAAGCGGCAAGTGTCGTCCTGGATTAACCTGCGCGGACTGCACAGGCTAATCCGGGACGATACTTTACGCAGATGCATCAAGCCCGGGTTTCATACGACACGCCTGATACTTGATTAAATCATCAATTGTATCATTTATTTGCATGCCAATATTTCAAATGGTGACTACTGAATCATCACTAAATGTAACATTAACTTCAAAGCACCCAGAGCTTGTACAATTACTTCCATTGTGTTTGAATTAAAATGTTTATCTCTCAATAAAATTCATTGCATATTAAATATCTTATAAACTATGTCTTTCATACTTGCCATGATTGTATGAACAAAAAGATAACTGCCAAACCTTTACATCAAATGATACTCAAAGTTTGCTCTTCTAAATGTTTGGTACAGTGAACAAATTAATAGCATGGTACATTTTTCTTCAACAGTACTATTATACTCCGACAATTTCGACACAATGCAATGTGCCTATGTTTATATGTCTGATTTTCTCTGTTATGAGATTGTGCACACGGCGTCTGTAATTTGAAGCTCTTTTTATGAGTTTATGTCACATTTTGTTAAGTATTTTGCACATATTTCCAAATATGTGTCAAATACCGATACGCGAAAACATTGTAAAGAAAGTTGCTACATTGGTATTCATTACACATAATTAATTGCAGATTTTTATTTGTACGCGTTCTGTTTTCATTGATTTATCATGTCCCCATAGCTGGGATGTGTAAACATGAAGCAGTAGAACCATGTTGTCAAATGATTTATATGCCTGTGTTGGTCTATAGAGTCCAAAACATTTTTCGTATAATTATATACAGTGTATATTAATAAATGGTTATATTGCATGCTACCACGTCTATTCGTGCCCCTTTGTAAGGCAATTTTCATACAAACATGTTAGTCCACCATTTCGTAATACTAATAATTTCAACATTTAAAATCTCTCACAGAATTAAGATATAGTACGAGTCGTTGGAGTTCTGTAGTACTTTCTGGGGCTCCAGAAATATCGCTCGCGTACATAAAAAGGTACAAGGCATCGACATCATGTGTTACAGTTACGTCTTTGTTTAATTAAAATTCTCAAGTAACATATCAATTCGTTTACAAAAATAAGAAGATTATCGCAGAGCTCAAACAGCCCTGTTTTATTACGACGTCACAGTGTATGATATTGGTATCACAGTTGTTGAGTTTGACGCTTTCCTTAATTCTAGTATACAAGTACACAATCGTCAAAATGTTAAAATACGAGACTAAAAATTTAGTAAACTAATATTATTGTAAAGTATATATGTGAAAATAAATGTCCCGACGCTAACATTGTGTCGTTTATAAGATTTGTCACGGAGTTTTGAGACATCCCTTGTATACGAGGCTTGCTAGTTTATTTTTATATAATTTGCGAAGCCTGCGTAACCTCCTAATTTTTAAATCTAAACACGTACACTCATATAAAAATAGTCATATTCCTTTGGTTCTGTTTGTAATGGTTCATAAAGTTATATTATATCCAAACAAAATCGGAGTCACACATATATTAAGTGTATGGAATGGAATGAAAAGTCAAGCCTTGAATGTTCAAAAAGTAAAACAATGTATGTAATTTTAAATCACAATTTATAGATTAGTTTTTTTTTACTTTGTCCTCTTCATAATTTAGACTTCAAACCTTGGTTATAAAGTCGAACTCGTTAGGTTTCCATCTACAAGATGTTTTCCATATTTGAATTTTGCTTGTTGACCGCCTTTTCTGCATTATGGCATGACAGAAAATAAGCTGGCTGGTACGAGCTTTCACCACACGTTCCGAAAGATCATCAAAAACGCTTGACTCTAAAGTGCATGTGTCCGAGGCTTCGCTTTCCTTGAAACGCGTGTACCGCGTTACAGTCTTTCATATCTGGCAAGTACGGGCCCGGTTAGCTCAGTTTGTAGAGCGCTAGATTGTCAATACAGGGATCGTGAGTTCGAACCCCAGTCCGGCACATAATTTGTGTGGGGGTTGGTCATGAAATTATTTATACGGCCATTCTCCCCCTACCTCTGATTCAAGTAGGGCATATGTCAGTTACTGGCATAGGTAATCTGAGATCGGCTAAGTTTGACCAGGAAAAGTGTGAGTACATTAGCTGACCGCCGTGATATGACTGAAATACTGTTAAAAATGGTGAAAATTCCTAAACAAACAAACAAATTAAGTGACTGTTGCAATGCAAACACAAGCAGTTCAGAGAAAGAGCACCTACACCTTTGCGCATTCTTGTGTAATAATTCTGGCATACGGTAATTAAAAACATGTATTTTTAATAACTCGATATGGAAACTAGTTATTCTGTAAGCAGATTATTACATTTAATAATACTCTGCATTGCTGTCAGTATCTGTTGCAACTTGCAATTTTAAACCTTTTAAAATGATAGCCAAGCATCTCAAATGTCCAGTAAAGTACGATTTTCATTTATACGCGATATTCAGGCGTTATCACAATAAGAACTTACCTTACATAGTCTAATACAGTCGCTTTTTTCTTTTAAAAATTATGAACAAAACTATAGAGACCGCAGTCCCCGCCAAGGAAGCGCCTTGCCCCCATGCATTGTGCATCTAAGGAGCTATACGTCATAATGCGGCATTTGAGCACTACCGGTGTATCTCAAAATAAAAATAAAAAACTATTTAAAACATTCCTGGATCAAGACGGTTATCTATATCCCCACTGCAACCTAAAAAATGTGTGCACTGGGCCATTTCGTAAAATTGAATGCATGTCCGTTCTTAATACTTTCATTAATTTGGTAAATAACAAACTGATAAACAAATGCCGGCTAATATATAACCTCGTTGGCGGAAAATATACTCGGTGTGCATAATGTAATGCCAATAAAAAGAAAGTCGTTTGTATATATTTCAATAAATTCCTTCATTATTTCCTAGATATTAGCTTTAAGTGCATGTCACAGCCTGAGGTAGACTGTTTATTTTTACAGATGCAAATTATGTTACAATTCAATTAACCGAAACCTACCATACAACAAGCGTGGACTTATCATGCGCGTACGAGAGCGACAAGGATGTTGCTGTTGGTTACTATAGGAAACTATCGACCGCATCGTCATTTGGAAGAACAATAGCAATAGGTGGAAATGAGAGCAACTGTCAGATAACACCTCTGCCTGAAAACGTTGGATGTCGGTGCATTACCAACAGACATGTTAGCTGCACCGTTTATAATCTCACGTCTGACAATGAAGGAGAAGAATGGAAATGCGCAATACCAAACAACAATGTCGGCATTTATAGCAACGTGGGGCGAATATCGCTGCAGCGTAAGAATTTAATTCCTCTAAAATGTTTATATTACTTGCAAATCATGTTCAAGAAGTTCGGTTTTCGTAATTAAAATTAACACCTGCTCACGTGATGTTTTTCACGTTCATTTACACTCGACGTCACAATGTATTCCAGATAAAAGAACGGAAACAAATACTGAAAACGCCACTGGCAATGAATTTATAACAAACTGGAGTACAGAGAGTGTCACCAACAAAAAGAACGTCGGATGTATGTTTCAATATTAAAAACGTATTGTCTCATGTATTACTCAATAAACTGTAAACTGTAAAACTGTATGAAAGTTATTTTCCGTTATAAGTTTGAATTACTATTGTGATTACTACATGTATATTCATTTTATTTGTATTAGCAGCGCAACTTTTTTTTTCTAATACATAAATTACGATCTTACAATGAAATAATAATGGTCTATTAAATCTGTTAATAAATAATTAAATATACTTTTCCTAACCTCTATCATAATTAACGCCTTAATGCATTTTAACCGGTTTAAACCCCCAATGCTTTGCATTGACCGTTCCACGGCGGTGACCCCCAGTTTTAATCATTTTTATGTTTTGTGTTGTGTTGTTTGTATTGTCCTGTACTGTATAGGCAATTGGTCACTTGCCTCAAATAAAGGACCAGCGGATGGTAATAAGGGTTTCTCTCCTGATGATTTCTCTGGAGTTTTATCATGCCTATATTTGATTCAGATTCATATTTGGTGACTGAAGCAGGCGTTGATTACAAAAGTACAACAACACCAACCAGCGATTTCTATGAAACTTCGACCTATTCTGCCCCAGTTCAAGGTATTTCAATTCACTCTCAAATATTGTTTGCGTGTTTAGTGGTTATAACGAATAGCATACAATAGCATAGAATTGCATATTATATAAAAATGTCTGAAAAAAAAAATTCCAAGTATGCCATATGTTAATAAAATGCTTTTTTTTTTAAATAAAACGTTAGCACTTGTGTTTGTTTTATATCGGTTTCTTTTACTTGCACACATACTGAATAATTTGTGAAATAAATATAAGAGTAATATAATTGTTTTGTATAAAAGAATTATTTCAGAAATATAATTCTTATAAGAAAAGTAATGTCTTATTAATTGGTGCACCATCATATTGTATAATGTGCGAAATTAGACGGATGCGAGTTCGCATTAACAAAAACGGCAAATCTACAATGAACTTATATACCAATTTGTATAAGAAACGATAATTACAGACATGTACATTTATTTAATAAACGTTCTTCACCTGAACATCCTAAACGTAACATCGATTTAAAAGATGCACTAACTTCCAGATACAGAGCCTTTTTCTGGAGATGTGATAAAGATAGAGGTCGTTATAGCGTCAGTAATTGGAAGTGTCATCGGTGTGGCAGCGGTGGTAGCGGTAACGTTTTCTCTGTGCGTACGATGTCGCAAATCTCAGGAGCCATCGACAGGTAGCTAAACCTCTAGACAACTGATATTGTGTTGCTTTGTGCATTTCTTATTTTAATTTTTCTGCGGTGTCTGGTTCTTTGGCTATCTAAATAAAATACTTGTATTAGATAATTACAGTATTCATATTGTGTCGATGCTGCAAACATCTGATACTTTTGCGAAAGAATTGTAATCCTATCTGACAGAAAATCACATCAATGGAGAAAGTATTGGTCCATCCAGCACCGTCTACCATTCCATTCCACGAAGATATGTCAGTAACACCGATGTTCCCAGTCTGGAAAGTCGTTATTATATCGGGTGCATCGCTGGAACCGCCAGCCAGCCGACCATGCCTGTCATTAACTCAGAACATAATATGGAAGACGGCGCGTATCGTACTGAGGCGAACAGTGATGACAATTATTACTCGGAAATTAAAGAGGGACTGAGCTTTTGTCCGAATGCTGAATCTTTACAGTCTTATTCTGAATGTTTGCCAACTTTAACGACCTCAACTGAAGGTCATTACTGTGACTCTATGTCATATGTTGTTACTTCAAAAACTAATCATTACACGCGGTGTAATGCTCTCGAGTTAGCCGCGAACAAAAGTTTTTACGCAGAGTGTATGCCAAGTATGGTGACCGCGGACAAAAGTATGTACGCCGAGTACATGCCAGTTATGGTGACCACGGACAAAAGAACGTACGCCGAGTGCATGCCAAATATGGTGACTGAGGACAAGGCTTCTTCCGCAGAGTATTGTTCAACTATGGTGACAGCGGACAAATGTCTTTACGCAGAGTGTATGCCAAATACGGAGACCATGGGCAAAGGTCCTTACGCTGAGTGTATCCCAGACACGGTGGAAACCGAAGAATGTAGGCTCACATTTGATACATTCATGAAGTATCGAAATCGAAAGGGTTCATCGGCAGATGTCTCTGCAGTGTCATTTCACTCAACTGGGCGATATCCAAGAATTAGTAAGTGTCAGTTCCTTTCTTTGCAATAAATCTAAGAAATTATATCTTTGCTTCTTTTTCAAAAAGAGTTGCGAAATTCTTTGGCTACTAAAATTAATATTGTATATCATGAACTCCACAAGTGAATTCGGGTAAACATGTTGGTGTATTTATTCCATTTCTGTAGTTACTCAGTTGGCTTCTATTGGAAATGTTCATGTTTTTCGACAAATTTTCCGCCAGTTATCTTCCGATGCGCGTTTAAAGTTCCCAGTGTCATTTTTTTATGTGTTACGTTTTTATGTTATGATTCCATGATGGTACTTTATCACTTTTGTTATATAGAAACACCTTCAAGAAAGAACAAACCAGATGAAAATATCTACCTCACAGGTAAGAGTTAAACGGTTTTTATAGAAAAATCACTTTTGTTATATAGAAACACCTTCAAGAAAGAACAAACCAGATGAAAATATCTTCTACCTCACAGGTAAGAGTTAAACGGTTTCATAGAAAAATGTTGAATAAAGGATTGAAAGTAATATCCGAATTTTTTATACAATTAAAGAACGGAATCAATTGATGTAATCTACTTATTTGATCAGTATGTTGTTATACATGTATTTATATTTATTACATAACAATGATATGCATATGTCTGATTTGTTTCAAACAACACTTGTTCCCTTTCTATTGCAGCCATATATGGCCCGGTACCAAAACAGTAAGATACCAATTCGTTTAAGGTGTAAAACAAATTTAATTGTTCGCTAACAGAACACAACTGTCTGTCTTTTACCAAAATGCATCGACCATCGTACATAATTATTTGTCTCAGCATTTATGGTGTCTGCTCTATGCATTTATCTAGGTTGTCCTTATAAACATGTTGTGTTTAACATTTTATATTTTATTTGATCTCCAATTTATGTACTTATTTACTTGCTAAGTCTGAGGTTGTAGTCGTTTGTTTTTTTCTGCAACATTTATGTCTAAGAATTTATATATGTATTACTATATAATTTTATTTTCAGCATAACTAACTAATCAAATTTTGCTTTCAGCTAACTATTGGTTTTGCTTTGTTATTATACCGGAAAATAGCTCATCGAGCTAATATTATTTGTTATAGTATATGCGACTTGAAATAAAGATAATTATATCTTGCATCTTGTACCTTGAACAGTACTTATATTTCAAGGCGTATGTGTATGCCTTCGATCAAGATATATGTCCGCGCAAATACAGTACGTGTATACGTTTCATCTTAAAACAATTTACATTGTGATTATTTTGTTTTCCTTAGATGAGCAGCAATGGATTATTCGCTCCATCTCCCAGTCTATCACTGGACGGCTATTGTTGTATATTGTCATTTATATTATAGACCCTAGCAAGAGTGTTACATTTGTGATTGCTGATGTAGCAGTATTGTTTTTGAACTCTTGTACTAGTGTTTTTATGATATAACTAAGCGGTACTTGATATGATATATTTGGAATGAAGATTATGTTGGCAGGTCGTGTGGTTGATGTTGACTTTTAATTTTGGTACTGGTTATATGGGTGTATTAAATGAATATACCTATCCCCATGCTACTGTCCTGCAGTTAAGCTTCTCATATTTAACAAAACAACTTGATTCCGTCAATGAGTACTTTTAGATGGGCCCTGTGATCATAATGTCTGCTTGATTTTCATAGTAATATTCTTTCATTTTGTAAATATAACATAACTGTATAACCTATTTCTTTGAATAAAGAGTTTCACTTAATGACAACCTTTTCTCATTGTTCTTTACGTGTACAGAATACGACCTACGTAGTTCATGTAAATCATGTAAATATAGGGAAATACTAATGGCCAGAAAATGTAGAGGGGTGCTGCTGAAACCCAAAATAATGTAATTACACAAACAATATCATACGTATGCATAAATATGAACGTTCATACATGCCATTGCAAGATACCGGTATATTAAAAAGACCAAAATCAACGCAGTATTAATGTTGCAAAAGAAAACTATCCGTAATTTGGAAAATACACTGGATATTACCAATATGCCGTATGGAGCAAGGTTGTTCATAGAACAAAACAAAACGTCTCTATAACAAATACACACAAATAAACATTATACATTTCAGATTTTCTATGTCGGTATGTTGTATGCACAAACATTCATTATGTTGATCGGATCTCTTCCACGTTCCAGTGACAGCTATATGTATAGAGTGAAACATATACATGATAAAAAAAAACATAACGTTACTCAATTTTTGGATGAAGTCATAAAAAGGCACACATGACTATTATTTACTGGCCTTTTACACGAAACAAGTTAATCATTAATTTGGTTCGTTTGAGCACCCTCTAGAACTGGACGTTCTGTTCGAAGTCGCATATTTCTATGTGGACTTTTCAACAAATAAATACGTCATGAAGTATCATTTGAGAAGCCTGATGAAACAGTCGCATTGCAAGTCAATATACATGTCTAGTTAAATACAAAGTGCAATATTCCCGGGCTTTCTGATCATCGGTTGCAATTGTGCTCTATTATTAGAACTAAACAATTGGGCGTTGAAACATGTTAAGTGTTTGCGGTCATTTATTCATTCCACGTGATGAGGAGTTTTTTCCGCGTGCATTGTTTTTATTATTCCCAACGTACGGAAACGAAACTGCCTGTGAAACTCTCGGGTCTGTAAACATTAAAGTCACCGTTTGAAGTATTGACAAATGTATTCAGTCATCAGACATTCGGTCCATGTTGATATTCAATAAATGTCTCAATGGAAATTCCTCTTAAGTAACACTGAAAATATAGAAACTAATACTGCTTTCGATATAGTAACATAAATACAGAATTGTTCTTCAGGCTTCGCAAGTACGTTTGTGGTACCAAAGCGAATACTGACTGCCCACCTCCACTAGCGGATAAGATTTTAGATATGCTCGGAACCAGTTAAATTTTTGCGCGGCAACCTCCACGCAGAGATTAACTGTGTCCGAGCATAGCTCATTAAATCCCTGCCGGCATGAAGTTCCACGTGACCATAGGCAAACACTTGGCGCGAAACAAAATCGTGGACAAACACATGATAAAAAGGTGGACCACGTAAAATCCTTGCGTTGTTATATTATCTGTAAGTCTTTAACTCTTGGTGGCAGTGGTAATTGAGAGAGTACCAGGGAAGCAACCACTGCGAGGAGTTTGTCTGCGCGGAGGTTGCAAATTGAAAAGGTTAACAACACAAACTAGAAAACATTCGGAGAGAGCAGACGACACTCAATGCATCTCATTTACTCCAGCTCCAGACGGTTATCCCGGTCACCACCAAAATCTAATAATTTGTTCATTGGCAAAAGTGCAACCTTCCCAGAATATTCATCCAAAACCTTCCCACAATATTCCATGCAAATAGAGGTAAATATGTAGTACTTAACTTGAATAATATATATATTTATATATATATATATATATATATATATATATATGTCTGGTAAGACAGTACGCCTTTTGTTAAAGCTATGTACCGATTTACATTGATAAAATATACATACATAAAGTATTTAAAAATTAAAAGAGTGCTGACTGAGTGCTGACTGAGTGCTGCATCTGTATCTTTTTAATAATTTTTTTTTTTATAAAAACAAGTAATATTCGACGGTTTTGGGAGAACCTGAACTAGCTTATATATTATTGATTTGTTAATAACTTCCATTCAGATTGTAATGCTGCTTTTGTTCTGCTTTTGCAATCGTCCTGAAATATTTAAGCTGCTCCACAATTACTGGTAAATTCATCTCGTTGGCAGGTAGACCACAGTCATTACCACGTGATCCATGTGATCATTTGTGTAAACCAGGTTAAGAATTATTCGATAGTCTAACCGAGTTAATATCTGAATTAATCACTCAGTAAATTGGAATCGCTTTTACCTTTGTAGAAACGTTCATTGACATATCGAAAGTGATTCTTTGGAAGTATTGAATCATATTAAGTATCGATTTATAGTTTCACTCGATTCGCGGGTATTCTCTGTTATTTGTCTATGATGTCATCAACTAGCATACAATACACCATAGGTATTTCAATGTGGGTCTCTCTACTACCATGGAATTATTTATTGGAAGAACAGAATGCTTCCACTAGAAATATACGTGATAAACATTCACAGACTTACTTATACAAGGTAGGGGGTTTTGTATTCAGTGGTCGACAATAAATACGTAAGCACTTGGCAATAAAGAGGTTTGAAGTATCCAGGGATTATAACTTTACTAAAAGCAATAAACGTCATATGTCAAACGCATATGGCGTCATCGTGTGGTATTCCATTGGGTTCCCGTCAGGAAGTGATATATAATCAGGCAAAGAAGCAAATATGATTTTCCTAGACACATTTTCAAAAATTAATGCAAATAAGGAAGAAAAAAAGTATTAGTATATGTAAATTCCAGGGAAGATATATGTTATTGTATTCGACGAAAGTCTTTCGTCCCTCGTACAACGTACTTGCAATCACATGAATCTATATATACTTTGAAAGACAGATATATCAGCAACAATATGCGTGTTCGAAACATTTGATACCATTCAATATTTTTGTTAAATATTGTGCTGAGCTGTATTCTCTTATTGCGGGTGTTCCGAATCAAATACGTGTGTTCCGCGTCACTTGGCACTTCTACTATAGTTTCGTTAAGGGTTTGTTTAAAAAGCATTTTTAACTTTTAATCTGAGTTAGTACTTGTCAAACAATACCACAAGGAAGATATATATTCATTTCTTGAACCGGAAAACACTTAATCACACTGTAATAGACATATTGAAGATTTTCCCACGTTTGTCATCGTATTTATATTTCATGTAGGATGTATGTCACTATATGTAAACGTACAAAGCCATATAGATTCCATGGCCATTCAGATGTTAGACTACAACAATAAATTCATTTTATAATTGATCAAAGTTTGCCATTGCGACTGATAAATTAAATATAAAAATACCAGCTAAAACTTAAAAAAAAATCCGCGAAATAAATGAAATCGGTACATTGACCGAAATGTGATAAACAATCCAAAGTGCACTCACGTACGCAATGTTGGTATTGTACATAGATTCTAAACATACATGCATCACCAGTAACAACCAGATCAACAATGTGATAACAATCATAAGCATATTGATAAAATTAACAACCTAAGAATATAAGAGAACAAAACACATAATGATACAAAAGATAAGATATACCGGAAGCGCCGTTCTAATGGTAACAGCAACACTCTGAAACACATACACAGTACAACAAAATGATGATATGTCAAATGTCAACATAAGCTTAATGGTATCCTAGATTAGTATGTGAAGGACACTAAAGATCAGATCATGGTATACAAAACTATAAACAACATTTAAATAAGGAACTCCCAGTGCCTGCTTCTATTAAAAAGACAATGTTTAACATTTTGACAGCTTTTGAATACCTATAATTTATACATATAATATGTTTTGCTTACATTGATCAACTGTAATCATTATATTAATGAGATAAACTATCTAAATACATTAAAACATTGAAGGGTCTTCTTGGTTCGCGCTATGGCTGGCACCATTCTTCAATTTGAAATACCACGAAAAGCTTTTAAGTTATTTATTACTAACAGACGGGTAAATCAAACATATGATAAGCATACCTATAATATCCCCTGATTTGTGTAACAAAAATACATATTAGTCAATAAATAATTGTCTTAAATTGTGCATGAGTGTACTGACCTAACCAACTCATGAAGAAATTCTATAAAGCATATACATTAGAAATTGCTTGACATATCCACCTTAATCAGTGAGGTCCGTTCAAGAAACCCGTAACACCCCAATAGACATATGTTGATATTATCGTTGTTTTCTGCAATAATATGGAAAGCAGGGTTTTCTTCTGTATACATTAGAAGAGTATACATTTATTTACTAATTGATACCATAAATGTGCCCATTTACCGGGCATTTGCGATTGTTCTCACTGTTAAAATTACACTACAATCAACAAATACGTACCCTGTAATATTATGTGACGATGTTTAGAAAACATAAACCTCGATTCAGAAATATATTTAGCATGTAACGTATTATTGCCAGTATCAGTATTCATTATTTTTCAATTACTTGTTACCATATATGGTATAGATATAATTAAAATTTTAAATAGAAGAAAATAAATAATATACAACGCATGACGTAAGTATTTACATTTTATTGCATAAATACAGTTTCAAAAGCATTGATATGTGTTGTAAAACTATTTATAAAACATACGAATGCATCGGCCTGGAATATTAATAATGCATATAGAACAAGTTGAACAGCTATAAATAGGACATGTGCAATATATATTCCGTTAAGTACCTAAACTACAGTGGTCGAAATGAGCACAAGCCCCGAAGCCCTGCACTTGTAAATTTTGAACCGGGCTTGCTCAGATTCTCAGTTTTATATAGACGGGCTTGTAAAATTATCTTGATCTCAAGTAAAAATATAAGAATTCAGACTTGCTTAAACAAACCCCTAGTTTCAATGACTGAAACTATAATTGAAAATAAATTGAATTAATTCCAAATTACTTGAAACAAAGACAATAATTTGAAACAAGGGAAGTTAAAGGCATATTAGTTAACAATTAGAAACTAATACACATAATTATTGACACTTGCGTTAATAGTGCCAAATCTGTGTTGGCCGTGCGCTAAAGGCCCTGCCACACTGCGAGCTTACAGAGTGAGCGAATAAAAACAAAATAATAACAATAATATAAAAGTTAAACGCTGTAATTCGCTCCATACATTCCATGATTTTGAGAGCAAATGAAACAATGTTTTCGATTTGAAACATGCATCGCGTTTGCATGCGATTGAATAGCGAATAAGACGCTTTTAAGCAGAGTACATTACCGTATAGAAGCGAATTCAGTGCGTTGGCATCAGCTATCGATCAAGGTTGTAACGAATAAGGAGGAACAAGGTGCGAATGCGAGCAAATAGTAGCGAATGAATAGCGTATGTTTTGCGTTTGTGTTGCGAATGCGTTGCGTTTGTGTAGCGATCGGATCGAATGCGGAGCGCATGCGTAGACATCCTCAACTTCAGTACCAGTAGCCATCACAGCCACCGTACCATCCACAGCCTCAATATCAGCATCAGCAACAGTACCCGCCACAACGATAGACACCCACTACCACTACAACCGCAACCGCCGCCATCTCCACTGGAAGTTTAACTGCAGCTTCTCTGGAATATCAAGCATGGTTACAAACGTGCACGCCCTATATCGTGTCGTTCACATCTAATCTTGGTCTCAGCACATCTCCAACAGTGAGCAGATCCACCTTCCCAGTGTCCAACACCCACGAATGATCCAATGTGGTGCTACAGGATCTACATCCAAACACTGCATAGCATGGCTTACTGTCATAAACTTAATGCTTTTTTCTGTACATGTTGTTTTGTTTCGATACAAAACTTGTTGCTTTGTTTATTTTGAATCAGTACAAAACAGTACAGTATTGTACGTTGTTTCATTGTTTATAGTCCAAGTGTCTTGCTGTAGAATGTATTGTAATATTTAAAATGGCAATCACATGTAATTATTAAAACTATAATAAATCAAATAATAAATGCAAACTTTATTTAAAAGTACACATGTTCATACAATAGAAACATAACTAAATATGTGTGTAATGAGTCAATCAAAATGATGCATATGAACAGTATTTGTGTGTAATCCACATAACAGTTCCCCGTCATCTTCATGTCAATCGTAGTGTCTTGCCAGGGCACGGATCCTGCAAGGGAGTTGCACAATGCTTGATGAGGTTTCGCTGCAGCTTGCCTTCTCTTGAAGCTCGGTTAGGTGTCTGCAAGGGAGTTGCACCAATGTTTGATGAGGTTTCGCTGAAGATTGCCTTCTCTTGAAGCTCGGTTAGGTATCTGCAAGGGAGTTGCACCAATGCTTTGTGAGGTTTCGCTGCAGCTTGCCTTCTCTTGAAGCTTCGGTTAGGTGTTTGCACTTCCACGGTATCCACCAGGACTGGGTATCTTGTGCGCAAGAGATTGTACAGCGGCATGCAGGCCTTGACTATCAGCTTCACTGTCTCTAAGTGGTACTGCATTTTGGTGAAGAGGACCTGCAAACGGTTCGCGAAAACACCGAAGGCATTTGCAACCTACCTCCTTGCTCGAGATAAACTGTTGCTGAATATTCGTTCGTCTCTACTCATCCTTTTTCTGCTGTAAGGGCTTCACGAGAAATGCTCTGAGCACTAACCCCGATAATGAGGTACGGTACATCTTGGGTGTCGCCGGGGAGGGGTTCTGGTTGCGGCCAGCCAGCTATATAGCGCCGTTTTCGAGTCCTTCCCTCAGCGTCATAGATCTCAGCATTGGGGCCCTACTCCATCGATATCGGCTCACATGAAACGGTAGTGAGCGTCAACCATAGCTAATAGATTGACACTGAAAAACCGCTTGTAGTTATAATAGATTAAGCCAGACATTTGGGGTGCCTTACACGCTACGTGTTTGGCACCAATGGTGTGGGAAAGTTCCATTTCTGGTACATCTTTTCTCCGAGTTATCTCCATACTTTTTCTGTACATGTCAACGGCTAGTCCAGGTATTCCTCTACAATCTCTTGGCAGACCTCACGGACCACAATGAAGATGGTGTTGTGAGGGACCCTCCAGGCACACTTCATATCAGCTTACCTTGCCCCTGAGGCTAAGTGGCGAAGGGTAAGTGCCAAATTCAAACCTAGTTCCAGGTCGTCCCTGTAGTGAGTGTTCCGTTTCGTCAACCTCGGTGGCAGTGTCTGCAGCAGCTCATCAAACATAGCTGGGGTCATGCGGAGGAAGTTGTGGAAAGAGATGGGATCTCTCTTGAGCTCCACTATGAGTTGATCGAACACACCAAGCTGGGATCTTCTTAGGATCCATGGCCTCACCCAATCGGCATGCTGCCTACTTCTTAGCTTTCTTCTTCTTTTCTCACCGTGAGTTGGACATTCAGAAACTGCAGATTGCGCTGATTCATATTTAAAACAAGCAGGAGGTCCCCTCTGGATAGATCTTCCATGATGACCTGACAATAGTTTTAGATGTGTACACGGCGAAAGCTGGATTTGCAATGGAGATATCCAGAGAATACTTGTGCTTTATTCTGTGATGCGGTAAGTGCGTTACTTGGACGGACGACACTCGGAACACAATCGCTTTAATGAATGTTTAATCGGCACTCAAACGCTACGCTTTCGCTATTTCATTGCTACTTCATCGCTACTCACCCGCTCTCTGTACGCTAGGTATGGGTATCACCGAATGTGGAGCGTACAAGAAACGAGTGAAAAGCGCACGAGGCGAATGCCAGACGAATTGGTAGCGAATGTATAGCAAATGAATAGTGAATGAAAGCGATTTAGTAGCGTTTATTTAATTGCTCGCATTATTTTGATCAGTCCAAAACTTTGCGAGCGAATGAATCGAGCTTCGGCGAATGACGGCGAACGGGAACGCACGAGAAACGCATTGATGCGAATGCGTAACGATTGGGGAGCGCTAAGAGCGAACGAGAAGCGATACAAATAAAAATGTTGGTCATTTTTCATACGCTTCGCATTCGCAATGGCTTATTCGCTGCAGTGTGACAGGGCCTTTAACATTAAAAGTAATGCACGGTCATTGTACGATATACGCAGGTCGGTCGCATGATTTGCAAACACAACTACGGTCTGCTAAAATTGAAAACGCGCGGCAGACGTGCGGCGACCGCCTAAAGCCTCGGCAACAACCGGTTTGCGGCGACCTTACGACGCGCTTACTGGGAGATTTTTGCAAAATACGTGTGGTGTCCGCACGGCGTTCGTGCGGTATTAACTAAGATGCCTTGCATAAATAAATAAATCACGCATTTGCTTTTTTCAGATCATATAAGCATAATCTAAAGTTTCTGCAACTACTACTTGTTTTTCTGGTGTTGTTATATAATACAGAGAGCATGTTGGTTCTAAGGTGTAAACTAAGACCGATTATAACAGAGGAGTATCAGATTAGTAAGCTTCAGTGGGCAGTGCTTAACAGTTGCATTGCAGGTAGAAGCTCTTATGCATATGCATATGTAACACTACTAAAATAAGGAAACTTCATTTACTAAAATATTTAATGGATACTCAAAGATCTATCAATAGACAGAGATTAATAGATCTCTGGAATACTTAACTGAGGCTCAGAGTTTATAAAACAAAATTATTTAGGTCTACGTGGGCATCAAAGTAAAAAAACTAGTTCATAAAATCAAAAACAAAATCATGTATATGGGCACATTTTACATTAAAATACATAACGAAGCCAGTTCTATCGAGAGAAAAAATCGATAGTTAGTGGTATGTATCCTCAGAAACTATGCAATTATTACAACACAAATATTTCTGGGCAACCGTATTACTTTGTTCGCATTAGAGTTATTCATTGCTTATATTCTTCTGTTAAAAGACACGAAATGCTCGTATTTACTTAGAACCCCAAGTAAAAAATTATGGAAGATTCTTCCAAGGAGGAGGGAGAAATTTCAGATGAGGAGGGGGCCACAAACACTCCAAAATTTAGGCCACGTCGAAGAGCAAATCTAATGTCGCCCGAACAGTTTCAACTTCGTAACAGGATTAACTCCAGTCCTCGCGCTCTTCTGCCTCACCCCAAAAACATAGTTCCATCGCTATTGAATATAGCTACAAGGCCTTCGCTTAGTTTCATAAACAACAACGTGCAGAAGCCTGTTCAACAGGCGTCAATGGGTGGGAAAGGTCCATTTGTCGGAGAAAGAGTTGCAGAAAGAAGGCATTCTACATCTAAATGTATCCTTAATAATATGCGTTGTTTGTACATGATATTAAATAAGCATTGAATATTTTCCAAATAAGATGTCTGTTTGTTTAAACAACTTCTGTAGGTTTATACTGGCACCGAAGAAACAGGAACTATCTTGAGTGTCTCGATATGTAACTATGTTCAGCTGCTTTCTCACGGTAGATAATATATAAACAAAATATTTTGAGCTAAAGCAACTAACCAAACATTTACTTCCAATATTATCCAATTAATTAAACCTTTTCACGAAAATAACTTTTTTAGAAATCACAATATTTGTTCTTTTTTCAAGCACCATGCGGCCATCTTGAACAATTACTTCATCGGTAATATTGCAGTAAAACTTATGTTTTGAAATAAGTTTGCTGTTAGTCTGTAAACAAACACAAATAAACTCAAAGTTGTTGGATTTTAACCTTTTATAAATATTACAAAACAAAATTTTGAGTTTTCCTACATATTTACCTAAGCAGATGAAAATGAATACAATCAGTCTCTGCACAAGATCTGTCCAAATACTAGTCCTCATATCGGGTGAAAATTTCGGTCAAAAATATTTTATGACAGCGATTGCTCTATCTGTTTCCACAACAGTCATTAAGTCATACTTCAGGGTCACCGATTGTGTTGAACATGTTGAAGGGACTTTGACAAATACATTTGAATTCATATATATCTTGCAAAATTAACATGCTGATAGTAGTAGCTTTAGTTTATAAGGCACTCTCAAGTATATATTGTTTTAGTTTTCTTCAAAGATATTGTTTTTATTGTTCTTAAATGTTTCTTGCAAAAAATAAGTGGCCAGCCAGTAATATTTGGGGCATTACCGGTCCTCTTGGTCAGAAATAAATTCGCAACTTTCGCGAAGACTGAATACAATGACCGTCTCAGTCTTCACGAATAAGTTTTAAAAGCAGTGGACCGTCGGTCCACCAAACCAGCTAAATCAACTGGATTGTACAACAATTTAGTGGACCACAATTTGTTTGTAGATTTTCATTCACTCTAACGTATATATATAACAATGATTTTATTTAAAAAATAAATTGAAAGCAAATATGGTTTTCAGACTTTTATTCTAACATGAATCATGTATTTATAACATTACTCTCAATAAAAATATGGCAAATTATTAATACAAGATCAGTTACATCAAATACCAGGTGTATATTTCGTTTAAGCCTATTTGAGTTCAGTACTAGCCCAAATGGCCGAGCTGGTATCTGGGCGAAATTTACTCAAATGTGCAGATCAAATGGAAACTGCTCTGCTCGCTAGGATTGCAGAACATGAATTCCCTACTCCTAAAGAGTTGGGGCCCCAGTAATTGTTACCAAAGCGCCCCTCCCCACCCACTCCTGTAACAATAAATGCTTCGTGTCCAAACATTATTTTAGAAATTCCATTGTTGAGTAATAGAACATTTTTACTTTCACTGACTTAAATTTCGCTAACTTTCGTGAACATGTGGCAGCGTAAGTTTTTGTGTGTAATCAGTGTAGTTATACTTTTGAATAACTCGTTTATTGGAAAACACATGCAGACATAGCAGTATTTTCTTTTAAAACAAATGAAGATGTACCTTTGACATTACACACTAAAATTCTATGCGATCTGCAAACACAATTTGTCAAAATCCCATTTCATATTCTAAGTAAACATTTTGCAATTAATAATATACTGACTTCTTTTAGTATGTAGTATTTTATTTATTATATGGGTGTTACAAACACGCAGCTAACAACATGCATACCTCACGAAAATGTGTTACAAATTACTTCACCTTTACCAACAATGAGGGCGTGATAAACATTCTATCGACTACGCTCATCTACATATTGGAAATTTAATGCGTTCTCATTGGCTGACTGGGTGACTGTAGTAAATCTAGCTCCTCCTGCTTACAGATTTTATCAATAATTGACACGCTGATGCAGAAGGAGAGTGCGTTTATTGCCGAGTAGGCGTTCTTTGTTTTAGAAAAACATGCATGCGCAAGTGGAAATGGTTGCAAATCTGACATCAAATTTTATGGCGTCATTTCGTAAAAGTATGCATTTAAATAAGCTGATTTTCGCTTTTCCGAGAATTATTGGCTGAACATTTTTAGGGATTTCTGGTATCAAAATTATCAAGGGAAATTTCTTTGCTAGACCGCCGATCCAGTTTACTTACAACTTTTGCTGGACCGAGTGAAAATTTGGTGGACTCGGTATACGGGCCACCGCTTAACGTTGAAGACTGCCATCTAATATCTACTGATGGCTGCAAGATGATACAAAAGTAATTAAGATTCATGATTTAAAGTAATATTATTTGAATGTTTCCAATTAAAATTATTTGTAACTTATTGTTTTCTTAAAGAAAACCAAAAATAGGATGCTGACAATTTAGCATTTTAATCAAAAGATAAACAATTACTGCAGAAATAGAGATTCCGCAAGGATACAGATGCCAACTATACTCAACCTACTGGCCTTGAGGATCCAGAACTGCATCCATAACTTAGATAAGATAAAGGATTACTAGAAAGCATGTGCTTTCGGTAGAAACTGCATGAAAGCCATCGGTTCAAGCTTTTATAAAATAAAGATAATTACATTTTCTAAAAGACTTTCTTTTTTCTTTATTAAATAAAATAAAACACTAAAATGTAACATCATTAACCCCATTTTTCTACATTGTGGAGGTTTAAATAATGTAATGTTCTGCTAATTAGCAGACAGCCAAAATCGCACAAACAATTTAGGTCCCAAAATGGGATTTTATCCTATATGCTCACATCGTTTGTTTCCCCAGATAGTTTCATGCATTTCAGATTAACACTCCGGTGTGTGTTTTTCAGTCCTTTGTGAATGAGGCTGGGGCCCCTTGAGTTATATAAGTTAGCACCATGATACCATACTTTGCGAATATAACATTTCTACCTTATGTATCACTATGAAGTTATTCAAGGTTAAAAAATTACACAATGTTGTAACCAATTTTAGTTTTTGATTTTTTTCTCCAGACAAAAGGTAATAAACTGCAATACGGTAGTGAGGAAATTTTATCTTAGTGTTTTCATAATTCAAATTTGAAAAATCATCCTTTTCATGTGTGAAGTTCTGGTCACAAATGTTTTGACAAAAAACTTACTACATGTTCAGGACTACATCATTTTTATTGAAAATTTCTCAACGTCAACAGTATGGTCACATTCTTCCCAGAAAACCGCAACTGATAAAACCAAGGAATCCTCACAGGAAGAATCGGACAATTTTGAGGCCCTTCTTAAGCAGTATAAAGACATCCGGGGCAAGTTGGCCTCGATCCGGCAGGAGGAAGAACAACTTGTCAAAACCGATGGGCAGACATCAGACAGGCCACAATCGAAGGCAACTGAGGCTGAAGCATCTCGGACAGTTGATCTGAGTATGGAATTGCATATATGTCTTACATTAGCATTGGTTTTGGTCTAAATAGCCTATGGCTGTTAACATTTTGAAAAGAAGGCATTTTTGACATTTCCTGGGGAAATAATGAAAATATTTCAAAATGACAGGAATTTTTGCAAATTTTAAATTATTTCAGGACTTGCATTTTAGAAGTCCTCACTTCCAAGTGTTGGATATTGGAAGTCGTGAGCATTCATTTTGACTTTTTCATCCTTACATGGGACTTCCATGGCTGCAATTTCGGAAGTCCCATGTAACGATGACAAAACCTGGGAGTAAATTACTCCCGGACTTCCCTTAATGCAGGCCCTGTATATTAAAAATTATATTTCTTATTACCTACCTAATTATCATCAAATGTCAGTAATGTCAGCTTTTCCTTGGCTTATACTCAAGCCTCCATTAGGATTGGTGATGTTGCTACTCTGGTTGAGGTTGAATTATTATGTGTAACACCATAATTTATTAAGTTATTGGTCTTTCTTAGTGTAAACTCTGTTCACAACTTGAATTATTTATAAACATCTATATATTTTATCTTGCCGCGGTGGACCAACTCACTTTAGTTTGCGGACTCATACTATTCTTACATGAAGACAAGTCCTGTATTTACTTTATGAGTAGACTTAACATGCAAATAATGCTAAAATTCAAATGAGGCCTGTCGTGGGAAAACCGGGCTTAATGCATGTGCGTAAAGTGTCGGGGATGACTCTCCGCTTTTATGGTATTTTCTGTTTCAAGGAGGTGTCTTCTAAACATAAATCCATTGTAGGCGGAAGGTGCCGTCCTGGATTAGCCTGTGCAGATTCCACAGGCTAATCCGGGACTATGCACATGCATTAAGCCCAGCTTTCCCATGACACGTCACAAATATTAGACAGAAATGAAGAAACGTACATTGTATTTGTATGATTTGTTCCAGCCTCATCCCCAATACCAACTCCTGGCAGTCCGATAGTGGTGGACTCCTCTTCCTCCCTTATGGGGATGTCGTCCGATGCTGCTTCCAGCCCAGTTACTGAACAGGTTTGTCAATCCAATACTGTGCATTTCATCCAGGGTCCATTTTCACAAACCTATTCTTAGCCTTAAGACGTAAGAATAAAGATTATTCTTGAAACAGTTCTGTTCTAAGAACTTGGTTTACTTGATTTTATCAACTCAAATGACTGCATTCTTTATTTAGAACAATTTGGAACTGACACAAGAGACATTGGTACCCAGCATATATGTGTCCTATACTTACTTTATTCAGCTCTAGAAATAGAAATGAGAGCCCCCTTTTGTGAATAACCAGTGCAGAATGAACGTTTAGTGTTTAAAATACTGTTTGCATGAGTTGTTATGCTAGTTACCAAAAACTTCAAGTAGTGCGCATGTTTCTACTATTGTAAGGCATATTCTTATTAACCGAGAGGAACTTCCACAGATAAAAATCTATTGAACTAATACAATATTTTATAATTTTAAGTGTAATAAAAGACCTCATCATTCTGTTTCTGGCTATGCTGGTTAAGTACTTGGCAAAGCAGGATAGTGAAAATGATCCAGTAAACAATAGCTGAAGAGGTGCATAAATTATTGACTCGAACTTGAAAGTTCAATCTATTACGTGGTAACAAAATACAAATTGCCGTACTGTTTCTGACATGTTATTTTGCCATACAGGGGTCTTTATGCTATGGTATTTGAAAGTACAGATATCAATGTACAATAAAATTGACATTCGTTGAGCAATTAAATGCTGTTGTTTTTATTTATAGACTGAAAACTATGATGACGAAGAACTGGACGAGTTGGAACTGCGTCGGATTGCGCTTGCTTCTGCCGCTGAGAAAATGCTTCTTGCAGAAACTGATGAGACTTGTGATGATGGGAACCAGTCACAATATACAGAAAACAGTTCACAGGAAGTTGGTAATCAGTCCAAGGGAGTAGAAACAGGTCCTACTGATAGCCAAAACCATGCCGAGAAAGGAAGATATTCTGGAATGCCAGGAAGTGGAAGGGGAGAGACGTCCGATTCGAAGCGGTCTAGGAAATTGCCTCCTGTGAGTCGCAGTCCTTGGGACAGAGAATCACGGTGGAGGAAAGACTGTGAGTTGCTTATGCTTTGTTGGATTATCATGTGCTTTCATAAAAAAAAATGGTTTGGATACTGTTTGTATTGTCTATGTCAAAGAACTATTCACTTCCTATAGGAGTATCTTTAAAACTGAAAGGTTTTGTATCATGAAAATTCATATACAAAGGAATGTTAGGATTTCTTTTTGTAAATTTTTGAATGGTGATGTGGAAAAATACCCTTTCTTATTATTATGATATGTTGTCAACAGTTATTTGGTAATGCAGTCTGACAGTAAAACGACTTAATTCTCATTTAGTCTCATTGTTTATGATTATCTGAAATTTACCTGTATATCTTTTTGAATTATAAAGGCTTTTGTCCATTATCAGCTATATCTCCACCTCAAACAAAATGAAATATTTTCAGATCAGTCAAGATTAAGGGCCCGCACACCTTTAGTCTCTGCAAGGCGAACCTATTTATCTGCTAGAACCACGTCATTTCCCAGCTCAGGACAGCGAACTTCAGCTTCGACCTTGGACGGGTCAAGGTCATGGGCAGAATCGACCTCCGAGCGGCAGCGTGATCCCGTTAGGCCTTCAGGTGTTAAAAGAAAGACGAGTAGAGAAATAAAGAAAAGAGTATCAGAGGCTGCAGATAAAACGAGAGAAATTCAGAAGATCTTGACCCTGGATGACCCTAAGGAGCAAGTGGCGAGGTTCCTGTCCTTGATCAGTAAGGAGGGTTACCAGGCAACGGGTGATCAGGTTAGTGCTATCTTTAGAGCAGTTATTTAGGAGGACTTGCCTATTCAGGCAAAAGTGATGCAATTACATCTTGTCCATATCAACCTAACTGGTCCGAAATGAGGAAAAAACATCAAGAAATCAGTTCAAATTACATCTAATTTAAATGATAGTGGTGATGTTCATGTAGTCATGTGGAAAAAAAATCAGGTTAAAGTTTCTGTTGAATATCTTTATTTTCCAAATGTTCATACTTCTTGTACTTTGCCTTTCAAGTAGATAGATCAGAATTGTAACTTGCCCAGATAGATTAATCAACATACATTTCTACTTCAAATGGAATAAAAGTTAAGAACAAACATTGGCATTTTATAAAAAAAGTTTTTCAATGTTGATGGAAATATAGTACTTATAGTGCATTTAGTATATAGGTTACCCCTTTATTGTTGAATATAGGGAGTAACAATACTCTCAAGTTAAGTTTATATCAAGAGCACTGTCAGACAGTGCTCTCGATATAAACTTAACTTTAGAGTACATGTATATGCTTTGACGCGACAATTTATTTGGGTTACACTACACTAATAAATGGTGCAAAAGTCAACAGTCGTTATTTATTCATTATTTTAGTGTGATATTTTTCATGTTCATTCTTTTCTGTCTGCTTTCAAGTTGTTTTGTCAAACCCATCTTCTTATTTTGAAAAGAATTCATATGAAATATTCTACATATACACCTTAAACACATTCATTTGATGGTATGTTACTTTAATATGTAATAACTGGGGTTTTGATTTTTGTGCCCCGAAGGAGAAGATATTAAAATCCCAACTGTCCCTCTCTTAGTCCTTCCGGCCAAGTTTTTTTATAAAGTCCAATATCTTGAATACTATCAAAGATATTTACTTGAAACTTGAAATACTTCCTTTCTATCAATGTCTCCACCAGGGAAGGCAACCCCTATTACTCAGGGCTTTCATTTGACCCGGAACTCCGGGTTTTGACGCTCAGAACTTTGGTTTGACTCTATTTTGACGCCCCATAATTGACATGCATGCGTCGTATTGACTCGCGAAAATTTGGGACAAAGTGTCGATCAAAGTGCATGACCTATCAATATTTGCATATGGTGAAAATTTCAGCCAATAGGAAAGCAGCAAACAACTTGCTTCAGATTGTTTCTGACTAACCAATAAATGGGGGAGGAGCTACAGCTCAATGTACGTCTACAGCATGGTTATACAAACAAAGAGATTATATTGACTAATTATGTAATAATATGCTCCATTACCTGATAGATTAATTGCAAAACATTACATAAGATTGGTTGAGGTCAGTTGATTACGTTTTTCAAAGTTATACTAGAATAATCAGGTGCAAAGCTGAAAACAAAATGGTGGACATCGTGATCGTCAATAAATGTACTGTTCATTGTTTGCTATTTGCTAATTGTTAAACTGAAATACTGTTTCTATTCATGAAACGATGGTATTGAACATAATTATTACTACAAGTTTACTAAATCAAACTTATCATGTAACTTAACTATTTTTGTCAGAATGTGAAAGAAGAGAAGCTGAAAGTGAAAGTACAAAATCAGTGACAGACTAAAATAAAAAATTTAGATATAATATCTAAAGTGAATATAAGTGGTTTTAATATAGAATTACTGACTCAGAAAACTCAGGGTTGATCTTCTGCATTTGGTGTAAGGATGCTAGAAGGAGTAGTTGAAGGTTAGTTAAAATTGTCAAGGCTACAAGAGTATGCTATTGTTCCAACATTTCTGAAAAATAATACATGAGAAAGCTCTAGTGTAGTTTGTCTGTTGACACTTCTTGAATGGAACATTTGAATCTGAAGTACTGTTGAAAACAAGGCCAGACCAATATGCTTTATAGTGTGTCATCAGAAGATGTCAGATTTAAGTTACTAGAAAACACATTTTCCATAGATATGTTTGCAAGAAAAAATCACAAACAAATGGTTGTAGTTGATAGATAAATTATTAGTATGTTTATATGAATAGATATTATTAATTTTCAAATTTAATTATTAGTATGTTTATATGAATAGATATTATTAATTTTCAAAGTTAATTATTAGTATGTTTATATGAATAGATATTATTAATTTTCAAAGTTAATTATTAGTATGTTTATATGAATAGATATTATTAATTTTCAAAGTTAATTATTAGTATGTTTATATGAATAGATATTATTAATTTTCAAAGTTAATTATTAGTATGTTTATATGAATAGATATTATTAATTTTCAAATTTAATTATTAGTATGTTTATATGAATAGATATTATTAATTTTCAAAGTTCTCTGAAGCTGTGTTAATTGCTTAGTTTCTTATGTCATTGGAATGTCAGTGAATTTATAAGTTTCTTATGTTATCAGGATATGGACACACTTGGATAAATAATTAAATGCCGATACATTTTACTCTTAAAATTTTGAGCTCGAGTGTCGTGACTCTTGGGATTTGAATCCTAGTGAAAGCCCTCTTACTCTGTTTTGTATTTTGACAGATTAATGCACCATTTTTAACTTAGATATTTTGGTTTAAGTGTTTCATCAAGTCCAATCTTTTGCATACTATCCAAAGTATATATTTAAATCTTGAAATGCTTCTTTTTTATCAACTTCTCCACAAAGGAAAGCAAACCTTATTACTCTGTTTTGTTGTTTGACAGATTTATGCCCCTTGATTAACATAGAAATTTTGATTAAAGTAAGTGTTTCCAGAGCAGCCCTTTTGACTGAAGTGATTAAGTTTACTCCTTTCATTCACTTTTATTAACAAAGATTCATTTTGGTGTGAATGTCGCACTTTCTGAAAAAAGCGTTGGGGGCATATGTCACCTGATAGTGACAGCACTTGTTGATTTCTTCAACAAGACAAGAATACAGATGTTAGTCCTTTTACTACTGTAACTGTATAATACTAAATTTATCATAGCCAATTATACATGCAAATTGAAACCAGCAAATATAGTCACAATGGCATTGATATCAGTTAGAGGTCTCTTCCAATCTCATTAAAATCAAATCCTAAGGATCTGAAGACATTATATAACAGATGATCTTCTGAACAATAAAATATCAGCCCTGCTGCACCCAATAAAATTGCCTTTTGCACAGCAATGTGTGGCCACAGTTTTTGAAAAGTGATGCATTTCCAGCTGATCCTCGGGAATAAATCCTTTACAGTTAATTTACATGCTGATAACAATGGATATAGTTGGTACCTTAGGCAAGTAAACATGCAAAGGTTACGTTAATTTCGTGCATACTTGCATAGTATTTGTGGTTTATATATAAAGTTATATATAGTATACCACGCGAACTTCTCTAACATGCGACACCTAAGTGGATCCAAGTTTTCAAATTTGGCGAAAAAAATGTGGCGACAACTTTTCAAAAACCAGAGCCAACCCTGTATACCACAATATTTTGAAGGCATTAGTTTGATTGGCTCCTGAAAAGTCATCTGAACCTGACCCCTAATGCGAAGTCATCAGATCCAGTCAGCGGATAATATATTAGCATCATACTGGAGGTAATTTTAATGAGATTGAGGGCTCTTCATAACTGAACATTTACAAGTTTCAAGCAATGTTCATCTATTTTCTGATGCTTTACACAGGTGACAGAGAGTGGAGACGGTGTGAAGCCTGCTGTGCCTGCCAACGACAATTACGAGGAAGTTGAGATGGACCTCGACAGTGACCCCGAGTCACCAGGTCAGTTTTGGGGTCACCAACTTATCATACTTTTTCCACGCTGTTTATTTACTTGGTGAACTTTGGGTAATAGCAGTTGGCATATCTTGACGGAGTCTTTGGATATGTTTTGATTGCTTTTCATCAAGTCTATGTCAGAAATTTGATTTCTGAAGTTTTTATTCCCCCACAAAGTGTGAACCATTAAGCATTGCACTTGTCGGTCTGTCCGTACGTCTCGAAATTTTGTGGACTCAACTCCTCTTTAACTGCATGGCGGATTTCGTAAAACTTTCACAGCTGAAGATCCTTAACGTGTACATGTAGGTGATCATGAAGGAAGGAACTTTGGCTGCGACCAATTTAGGCAGAATAATGGCCCTTTGTCATTTATCCACTATATAATATATATGAAAATAAATTTGTAGAGGCAAATATTAGTGTTTGCGACACACCAGTAATTTTGTCTGTGTCCAGACGTGTAGATGAGGCATCTTTGCCTGTGACACATCTAGTTTACATGGACATGTTAGTTATTAACTTCACTAGCTAACTGTTAATTGTAAGGTTACTTAGACCAACGTTGAAAAATAAAAGCACAATCCCTGGACTGGTAATTATGTTGCTGGCAAGCCCACATGCCCTGGACTGGTAATTATGTTGCTGGCAAGCCAACATGCCGTGGACTGGTTATTATGTAGCTGGCAAGCCCACATGCCCTGGACTGGTAATTATGAAGCTGGCAAGCCCACATGCCCTGGACTGGTAATTATGAAGCTGGCAAGCCCACATGCCCTGGACTGGTAATTATAAAGCTGGCAAGCCCACATGCCCTGGACTGGTAATTATGTAGCTGGGCTTGCTAAGATGGTCAAATTTATACACATAATAAGTGGGCTTGAAGCATAATTATTTGTGCCCAAGTAAAATGATAAGCATGACTTAACTGCTCGTATTGATGACTGTGTATGAAAATCATCTGAAGCAATTTTATGTTCAATGAAAAGGCATCATTTGGGGGTATTTGTGTGTTTTATTCTTCTGTAATGCATCCGTTTGTAGGTTGGATGACTCAGGTTTTATTCCTGCCTTTCTGCAGTGTTTAATAATGTTATATAATTTCAGGTGTGGTACCTATGGCAGAGGAGTTATTCGAACCAGAGTTTTACAGTGCTATGCAACCAATGTATCTTGTAAGTTTCTTCTAACCTGTTATGTTAAGCACCTTTAAACAGTATTTATGCAAATTATATGTGCAAACTGATATTCGAAGTCTATCATTGGGACTGCTATGATATGAATACATTTGAACATTGTTATTTCGAACTCTGTTGATTCAAAGTCAGCGTTATTTCGAAGTATTTTTCTGGTCCCAAATTTATTTCTTCTTTATTTAACTTAAATAAACTCGTTTAATTCAAAAAAATTTAATTCGATCTATCATTATTTCGAGGAAAGAGTGTGTAAAAATATTGGCCTTAATTCGCTGTTGGGTGCAAATAACACTCATTGAGGCAAGTGACGTGCGACCTGTGTAAGTTTGCGCAAGGTATTCTGGGTAATTAAAACTACTTTTTTATTCATTTCTCGCCAAAGTAAGACTTTCAAATCGGTTAGCTGTCCACCGGCGGTGAAACCATATACCAATGTAAATAAAATAACTTAAGCCTTGCATTTATATTTTGATATAAAGTCAGATGCGCTTGATAAGAATTTTCATTTTAAAAGCATTTTATTTACTATTTTCGGAACTATGTTTAGCTCCTTTACTGTCGCGTATGTGGATAAAAAGCAAAATGTGACGCGATTGTTACGGGTCCCCACGACTTAGAAATAAAGGTGTTCGAATGTAGTCTTAAAACAGAAATGCAGTTTAATAGTTACATAGGAATGAAACCATAGGATTGTTTTAAAGTGTCATATATGAATGTACATGTATTGCTTGGGAGAAAATATCGCAAATATTTTTGTTCTTCTTCAGAATCAAGAGTCAAACTATGAGCCCTATGACCCAGAATGGAGCTGGTCAGCCCCAGAACACGGTTACCATGGTGATCAATTGCAAATGACTGCACCACTTCTACCAGTGAATATATTGACAGGCTCTAACATGTCTTCCATCTCTGATCCAAGCTCGAGCCAGATTTCACTCCTTCCCTTTAATCAAATATATTCCCATGTGCAAAACCAGGGTATGAATCCAAACTATGGGAATATGTATATGCAAGAAAGCGGCAGTGTCTTGGGTTACAGCGAATATGGTCAAAACCTTGGTGCTATGGCAGGAACATTGCAGATGAACCTGACCGATATGCTTCCACCCCCTCCCCCACCCCCTCCTTTACCGGATGAACCACCCCCTAATCCCCCCTTGCCTTCGGATTCACAACCACCTCTTCCCCCTTCTGCGAGGGAGTTTGCAGTCCATTATGATTCAGTTCAGTTATCCGTACCATCCCATGACGTTCAATGCAAAGAATCCGTCAGCTACGAATCGGCTCAAATCTACAACCATGATGGTTGGAGGTTTTCTTACACTGCGAATCATTCCAGTGGTTTGGAGCGGGACCAGAATTCATTGCATCACCATTCACACCAAGAAAACCAGTTCAGCATTGCTCAATCACAGCAACAGTTTGTGCACAGATCTGCCTCTGAACCCCAATTGCATGTCTCACAGCACAATGTACAGTCATACAAGACAAGCTTAGGATATTCCCATCAGCAGGATCCTGGGCTATATTCAGTGGAATATTCATCAGAAAATCTTTATGAGAACACTGTAAATCCTCAGTCAGAACATCAAAATATCCTCCATGATTCCGACAAAAATAGAACAGAAATTAATGCAAGAAAATGTAAGGCACAGGTACAATCAAAAACAACCAATTTAAAACGGATAAAAGATACATTAAAACCTAAACCAAGTACTAAGCTAATTGAAAAGTCGAAGACAAAACCAATAGCAGAAAAAGAAAATCAGAAGTCAGTGTGTGTAGATCCAGAGGATGATGAGGATGATAATCAAAAAGGACTCGACGAGGAGGCAATATTGCGAGCCCAGCTGCTGAAATCCTTGGAGAATAGGAAGAAACAGAAGTTAATAGAGGTAAGAAAATGATTGTATGTACAGTGTACTCCAGATGGCTTCAAGTTATGGGGTCATCGAACTCGATGGAGTTGGAGATGTCAACTTCTATGTGTATGAGCAATAATCCATCTGCCTTATTTTCAAATCTCCAATTGAAGAGTATTCAGATGTTTAAAATGGTTATTAACCGGCATCAAACATTTATTTATACATTTTAGGCGTACAAAAAAATATGTTTGTTTCAGGTTACATGACCAAAAAAATTATTGAAGGTAGTTAGGGATTTATTTATTTTTTATTTTTTTTAATAAATGGTCAACTTCAAGATTCTAAAACTAAATTAATATTCAAAACATCTGTAATATCTTTAAACATTGTTTTAAAGTGGATTGTATCAAAACTAAACACTTATTTAACCCCAAAAACATTTTATTATTGAAAAACATTAATAAAACAAAAAAATATCTGACAACCCCTATCAAATGTTCTAGGGTCGGGGCATTTTTGGGGGGGTAAGTCGGGTAACCTGAAACAAACATATTTTTTTGTACGCCTTATTTATTTTATTTATTTTAAGTTTGTGAAAGTGTGAAATCAATTATTGTGTTTTCACGACACTTGTCTGAAATCAAGGGCATCTACCAGTAATCTATTAACGACCGTGAGACTGAAGTGTGTTCCAGCCAAACACACAATGTGTGACCAGAGTTCTTTTTTGCCTTTGGGGGAAAGGTGGGAGAGCCCTTCAGACGGGGAATTTTATGGAAAAAGGGGAATTGTTTTTGTAGAAAAGCATTTTAACATTTTTTATATTCTACTTTGTTATAAAACATTTATCAATTGTTTTGCTACAAATGATAGCATAGATTATGCACAAACTTGATTTGATAAATAAAATTGCTGGGATTGTTTACGAAAATTCCTCTATCTTAGTCAATTTTTGTCCGATTTTGGTCAAGTATTTTTTTCAAAATAGCTTACATTCTGAGGGGAATTGTAAGGTAAATATAGGAGAAAAACATACTATTTATGTAGGGGAATGGGGCCGAATTTCGGCCCCAAATTGGCCCTAAAAAAACCACTGTGTGAAAACTGTAACTGGGACTGTGACAAACACTTCGTGCCTTCCAAAATTTATTTGAATATATAGCAATAAAATATCAGTTCAATGAAAATACTTCGAGCCCATGGGAAATTTAAGACAAGCAAGTTCAAGGCATCGGGAGTTGGCTGTTCACTTAACACCCTTTTAAATCAGATGATATAGTAAAAACTTAAGATATATTTTTGTTTGAACTGGACAGTTTGCCTAGTTTAAGAAAGTTTCCTGATGAAAAGGTTCAGGTTTAACGGTGTTTCTGACTTTCGTTGTAGAATCCTTATTAGTTTCTCATCCAACTTCAGAACAAGTAATTGTTTCTGCTTTCGTTCTAAAATGAATCTGTGTAAGTGGTTGAACAACTGCATCCTGAGCTTCTAATTTGCCAGCTGAAGCATATATTAATGTATAGAATGAGGCGCGTCGTGGGAAAACCGGACTTAATGCATGTGCGTAAAGTGTCGTCCCGGATTAGCCTGTGCAGTCCGCACAGGCTAATCCAGGATGGCACTTTCCGCTTTTATGGTAGTTTCTGTTTCAAGGAAGTCTCTTCTAAACATAAATCCACTGTAGGCGGAAAGTGCCTTCCGGGATTAGCCTGTGCGGACTGCACAGGCTAATCAGGGACAACACTTTACGCACATGCATTAAGACCGGTTTTCCCACGACGCGCCTCATATATATTATATTATAGAATCTGTCCTGGTATTTTTTACAGAATTATACAAAGTCTGAGAGTCCACCGAGCGTGTCAAGGAGCGAGTCTCCAGTCGTAAGCAGCTTGAGCCCAAGCCAGTCACCCAGCCTGCCTCCTGTCCCCATGGGCCCAAAACACAAGAAACCAGTATTGAACAAGGTCACTCTGGGGGTAGGTTTGATGCTGTAGTGTGTAGGTGCCTACCACAGTGACATCCATATAGTTATGTACTGTTGTTCTGATGGAATTTCGTACTAACGATATATCCAGAAAACAAAGAAATGACTGAAACATTTAATGGCCCTTTGATTTTCTCAGTAACCTGTCCCATGGATGTTTTATTAAGAGACTTTCTGGAATCTAAAATACCAGGAGAATTTCAGCCTGTAGTCAAGATGTTAAAAGTTTATGATTTTTCACGTTTGTGGTTATTTGAATCTATCTTTCATGGTTTGTAGTAACCATTTGTTTTGGCGGCTTTTCTCTACAAACAAATTTATTCTTTTCTTCTTAGCTTATTGTCGTCACTTGATAAAGAACATTATTGGAAAGCATCAGTAAATTTTTATTTTGATCAAAGAGACAGTGTTCATTCTGGGCTGCGCCTTTGCGGGATTCCCGCAAAAAAATATTAAATGGGCGCTACAAAAATACTGTCAGTGGGCCATTTGGACGCATGATTAATATAACGGGCGCATCGAAAATTCCACTTGCAGGCGATTTTTTTTCTCGCATGAAAATTATCGAAAACCGTATTGCGAATTGTAAACATTGCATAGCCGGATTGTTAGTGGAAATTAACCGTTGGTAGGCTACTGTGCGCGCACTGTTTTATAACTAGTGATTTTATTGGCCGATAAAGGTCACACACCATTTGACCTTGCTTACATCATCACAAATTGCTAACAGTGCTGTCTGAAATTTACATTCTGTTTAAGTTGATTTTAATAAGAAAAAAATGATGTCAAAGCAGATACAGAGAGCATTGAGGGACAAAATCTTTTGAATTGTCCACCAAAATACCTAGGCAAAATGAGAACACTGTCAAAAATGAGGGCGAGAAAACATCCGTTGATTCGGCCGTACCCGTAGTGCCATACTTCGTCTGGAAGTTTGGGTGAACAAACTGATAAATCTTCCACAAAGGTTGACGGTCACAAATTTTAGAAAGGTTTGACATTTGACATTTTTTTACATTTGTTAAAAACATAATAAAAGTAACATAAAAAATGTTATAGTGTATGTCGCCCCCCCCACCCCCACCCCACCCCCAATAAAATCCTTAAATGGCGCACTGATTTTGTGGCTGATGGGCCATTGGCCCACCTGCAACTCGGCCCAGAATGAACACTGCAGATAGTTAATAGGTAAAAGAACAAAATAAAATATCATTTTAATTTTACCAAGAATTTCCCGCTCTTGAAACGTATGATAATCCAATTATATTTGTCTCCAATAATTGCTGAACTTTCAATCCATCGGCCTACATGTATATTAATCCAGTAACATCTGCTTGCAAAAATTTGTTGTATTTCGCTGAACTTTCCAATCCATCAGCCTATGATAATCCAGTAATAACTACATGTATAATCAAACTGCCTTGTATTTCCCAGAACTTCCCTATCCATCGTCCCGTGATTATCCCCCTTGGTGAGGACTCTTCAGACGAGGAGGAGACAGCGCCCCCTACAGGTGGCGCTCTGGGAGTGCAGGACTTCCTGGGTGGGCTCGACTCCTTCCTGAAGGAAGCCAGACGATCTACTGAGGTAGTTTGCATTGTATCTTGAGATATTGTAGAATGCATTGTTAAAGAAAAAAAACACAAACCCATAAGCCATGCACGGTAAATTTTTCACTGGGTTTGCCCAAATTGTCAGTTTTATATAGCCTATTATAAGTGGGAAGGTAACAGTTTCTTGCTTTCAATTAATAATATAAGAATTGGGGCTTGCTTTGTCAAACTGCTCGTTTTGATGACTGAGGTAATACTTCAGGTAACAAGATAAGCAGGTTTTTTTTATTTGCATAGCAGGTACTGAATATTGGTGTTGTACCAAAGCAGAATTTCTTTTAAATCGTGTACCAGGGTATTTTCCCCCAAAGGCTGGACTTTTGTTCCCCCTTTGAACATCTGTAACAAGAGTTTCCCCTAATGACACCGCTTCGACCTCTAAAGCTACATTTAGTTTGTACTGGTGTAGTGGATATGGTGTCTGCCGTGCGACCGGAAGGTCCCGGGATCGATCACTATTCAGGGAGCATTCTCAAGATATTTCCAAATACACCAAGTAGTGGTTCTTCCCAGGAAATGGACTCGAGAGTGTCTCTACAAGTCTAAGGCTTACGATGCAATCGAGCTAAATTGATAGCTACATTTGAGGCTAACATGGTCTACCTTTGTACAGGTTGTGATACAGTTATTATTGACCTCCTTCTCATTGCCCAGGTTCTAGTCCCCAGTGATTCCTCTGAATCCGAAAGTCAGCAAGAGGAGGCACTCCTGGAGTTGAAGAAGCGACAGGCCCTGTTGTCCAGAGCCAGACAGTGTGAGCTCACCATGCACAAACAAAAGTAGGTCTGCTCGTCATGGACTCATACTGGTGTATTCAATGTGTGCAGAGTCGGTGTGTTTTAGGGGAAGATGTGGAGCAAAATAGCAGGGTGCTGCGCCCTGCTCCTTTTGGTTCCCCCCCCCCCTGCTGCCCCCCTGGGCCTTCCAACACAGAAATGTGAATATCTTTTGAATTACGTTATATTTTTGCAAATATTCAATGTCAAATGAATAGACTATTTTTAAAAACCTTAATTAGAAGCATTAGACTCATAAAAGCTATTGATTCAGCTAATTATTAGAAAATGTCAAGGAACTGGTCTGCCTTTCCACCCTGCTCCATTTTAGCAGCAGCCTGTTCTTTTTCTGATCCTAGATCTTTCCCTAGGGGGAATGATTCTTTAAATACACAATACAATTGTGGTGCGTCATGAGAAAACCGGTCTTATTGCAATTGCTTAAAGTGTCGTCCCGGATCAGCCTGTGCAGTCCGCACAGGCTAATCCGGGACGGCACTTTCCGCTTTTATGGTATTTTCTGTTTCAATGAAGTCTCTTCTAAACATAAATCCACGGTAGGCGGAAAGTGCCGTCCTGGATTAGCCTGTGCGGACTGCACAGGCTTATCCGGGACGACACTTTAAGCACATGCATTAAGTCCGGTTTTCCCACGACGCGCCTCAATTTAACACAGTATGCCGATTATTCTGGTGTAATTTATGTGTGCAGATTTAGTGAATGTTGTTAGGGTAAAAGATTCTTTAAGTACACGATAGAAAGGTAACTCAGTCTGTATTTCATCCTTGTGTATTTATGTAAGCAGAGTCAGTGTAGTTTAGTACCTCAGTATATTGTTGAAATCTGAATTACATTATGCTTCATCCTGCTTGTTGCTTTATCATGTAAACAGTCTAGTTGAGTAAAATTGAGACTTTAGTAAATGGAGACATTACGTGCAGAATTAATGAAATAAGGAAAGGAATTTAAAAAATAGATGCCAAATTTCTTGATTTCACTAAAATACCTGTCAACTGAAATATCATTTCACCCAGAAAATGTAAAAATTTGCTTCATTTTTAGCTCACCTGAGCACGGAGTGTTCATGGTGAGCTTTTGTGATTGCCCATTGTCCGTCGTCCGTGCATGCGTCCGTCGTCAACTTTTGAATCAAACAACATTTCCTCCTAAACTACTTGGCAGATTTTTACCAAACTTCACAGGAATGATCATTGGATGACCCTCTTTCAAAGTTGTTCAAGTCGTACGGCCCGCTACATATGTAGGTCACCAGAGCTAAAAGTAGATTTTAAAAGTGTAAATATCTTCTTCTCTGAAACCGCAAGGCCCAGAGGTTTCATATTTGGTATGTAACATCCTATAGTGGTCCTCTACAAAGATTGTTCAAACTATGCCCCTGGGGTCAAAACTGGCCATGCCTTGGGGGTCACATGGTTTGTATAGAATATATAGCAAAATCTCCTCCTCTGAAACAGCAAGGCCCACGGGTTTCATATTTGGTTTGTAACATCCTTTAGTGGTTCTTTACAAAGTTTGTTCAAATTAGCCCCTAGGGTCAAAACGGCCACGCCCCGGGGGTCACATGGTTAATTAAGAATATATAGCAAAATGAACATAAAAATCTTCTCCTCTGAAACCACTAGGCGAGGAGGTTTCATATTTGGTGTGTAACATCCTATAGTGGTCCTCTACAAAGATTGTTCAAATTATGCCCCAGGAGTCAAAACTGGCCATGCCCCGGGGGTCACATGGTTGATATAGACTTAAATAGCAAAATGTTTTTTAAAATCGTGTTCTCTGAAACCTCAAGGTACAGAGGTTTCATATTTGGTGTGTAACATCCTATAGTGGTCCTCTACAAAGATTGTTCAAATTATGCCCCTGGGGTCAAAACTGGCGACGCCCCGGGGGTCACATGGTTGATATAGACTTAAATAGCAAAATGACTTTTAAAATCCTCTCCTCTGAAACAGCAAGGCCCACAGCTTTCCTGTATGTAGTACGTAACATTGCATAGTGGTCCTCTCCAAAGATTGTTCAAATTATGCCCCTGGTGTCAAATCTGGCCACACCCCAAGGGGTCACATCGTTTATATAGAGACTTAAATAGCAGAATGACTTTAAAAATCTTTACCTGAAACCGCAAAGATTGTTGAAATTATGCCCCTGGGATAAAAATAAGCCACACATCGAGGATGCAAATTCCATTTGGGTTACAAGGTCTCGGGTGAGTGTTCTAGGGCCCTCAGGGCCCTCTTGTTTTATTAATTCTAGAAAGTTCAGTAGCCAGTGGCTGTTAGCTGTTAAAAATATGTTAGTGCAAGCAGTAGCCTAATTAGCCATTCTGTATGGCAATGGATTAGTCGGTCTTAAATGTTCGTGCAAGCAGTAGCCTAATTAGCCATTCTGTATGGCAATGGATTAGTCTGTCTTAAATGTTAGTGCAAGCAGTAGCCTAATAAGCCATTCTGTATGGCAATGGATTAGTTGGTTTTAAATGTTAGTGCAAGCAGTAGCCTAATTAGCCATTCTGTATGGCAATGGATTAGTCGGTCTTAAATGTTAGTGCAAGCAGTAGCCTAATTAGCCATTCTGTATGGCAATGGATTAGTCGGTCTTAAATGTTAGTGCAAGCAGTAGCCTAATAAGCCATTCTGTATGGCAATGGATTAGTCGGTCTTAAATGTTAGTGCAAGCAGTAGCCTAATTAGCCATCCTGTATGGCAATGGATTAGTTGGTTTTAAATGTTAGTGCAAGCAGTAGTCTAATTAGCCATTCTGTATGGCATGGATTAGTCGGTCTTAAATGTTAGTGCAAGCAGTAGCCTAATAAGCCATTCCGTATGGCAATGGATTAGTCGGTCTTAAATGTTAGTGCAAGCAGTACCCTTATTAGCCATTCTGTATGGCAATGGATTAGTCGGTCTTAAATGTTAGTGCAAGCAGTAGCCTAATAAGCCATCCTGTATGGCAATGGATTAGTTGGTTTTAAATGTTAGTGCAAGCAGTAGCCTAATTAGCCATTCTGTATGGCAATGGATTAGTCGGTCTTAAATGTTAGTGCAAGCAGTAGCCTAATAAGCCATTCTGTATGGCAATGGATTAGTCGGTCTTAAATGTTAGTGCAAGCAGTACCCTTATTAGCCATTCTGTATGGCAATGGATTAATCGGTCTTAAATGTTAGTGCAAGCAGTAGCCTAATTAGCCATCGTGTATGGCAATGGATTAGTCAATTTTAAATGTTAGTGCAAGCAGTAGCCTAATTAGCCATTCTGTATGGCAATGGATTAATCCAGTCTTCACGAAACTCCGTCGGACCTACGGACCTGACCGACTAAATTTGTCAAGGTCCGAAAGAAATTTCAAGTTCGTGGCCCCAAATTGTCAGACTAAAATATTTTCTATCAAATAGAAAGTTAAACAGCACATGATCATATAAACATCTATTTTAAAATTCAACGGAATTACACGATTAGTATTTTGATTGCAATTTAAAAACACCGATAACCTCGTATCAGTACATTAAGGACGCCATAAGATTCAGTGTTAGATTCTAGGATGCAACCATTTCCGTTTGCGTACGCATGTTTATCAAATACAAAGAACGCCTACTGTGCAATTAACACACTCCCCTTCTGCACTGGTGTATCAGTTATCCATATATTCTAGACGCAGGAGGAGTCAGTTTTACTACAGCCAAACCAGTCAGCCAATGATAACGCGTAAATTTTCCAATATGCAAATGAG
The DNA here is from genome assembly GCA_027627225.1 of Congeria kusceri. Classification (NCBI taxonomy): domain Eukaryota; kingdom Metazoa; phylum Mollusca; class Bivalvia; order Myida; family Dreissenidae; genus Congeria; species Congeria kusceri. The sequence goes on from CM051024.1 coordinate 101,358,187, forward strand.
CGTCGTCGATAGAAAGTTTATCACGCCCTCAGTAAAGGGGCAAGTGATTTGTTACACCATCCCGTTAGGTAAGCGTTTTGTGATGTGCATGTTTTAAACTCCCACATATTTTATAAATTAATTACTACAAATTAGAAGGCAATTTAATTATTACTTGTGCGAAATGAACATTATTCTAATTATGAGAATTAATACGAAGTTGTGTAACTTGACAAATTGCGTACGCCGCTTGCGTCAAAAGTATGTCGTCATTTGTTAAAAAAAGTACATCTACTAGCTAGTGTTTACTAATAAAAGTATTATTCCAAATCATCCATGTACACGAATTATATGCAACAACTTTGGCAGAGGCAACATTTAAAAATTAGCGAGAGTATTGGCAGTACACTGGTCGAAAGTGAAAGTAAATGAATTCCAATTCCTCAAAAATGTTTTGTTGTTTCTTTTTAATGAATACAGTCCTTTTTTAATTGTTTCATTACCGGTAATCAACAAACATTAAGATTTTCAACACAAAGCATTGTATGTGTAGTTTTGTGATTAAAAGAGTGGGTGGGGTGAAGATTACTTGGACGCTAGCTTTTGCTATTTAATGTTCATTGATTTCCTGAACCTTTTTTAACCACTAGAAACTACATTTTGTTTTTGGACAATTAAAATATTACATCGTATAAAATATGTAAAATATATACAAGACACTATACAAAAATAATAATAGGATTTTAAATAGAAACTGTATAAACTGAAATAGATCTACATATGTGTAAATTAGACTTAAATTAAAACATATTTGATAAATTTAAGTGTGTGAAATATAACAAGTTATGAAGATTATCAGAGACTGAATATGAGTGGTAAATATTGCCTACATATAATTGTAAATTATTTTGATTTAACATGTACAAAATTAATTGCAAATAAAATGCAATATGAATAAATGATGTAAACCAGTAAAAACATTTAAATTATTCCGAAGAGTGTATGACTGTGTTTGGTCTGACAAATGTGCAGCAGGTCTGACAGATTTTTCTTGTCAGTCAGACCAAATGTCTGACTGAGGACCTCCGAGTTTCGTGAAGACTCTTAGTCGGTCTTAAATGTTAGTGCAAGCAGTAGCCTAATTAGCCATCCTGTATGGCAATGGATTAGTCGGTCTTAAATGTTAGTGCAAGCAGTAGCCTAATAAGCCATTCTGTATGGCAATGGATTAGTCGGTCTTAAATGTTAGTGCAAGCAGTAGCCTAATTAGCCATTCTGTATGGCAATGGATTAGTCGGTCTTAAATGTTAGTGCAAGCAGTAGCCTAATTAGCCATTCTGTATGGCAATGGATTAGTCGGTCTTAAATGTTAGTGCAAGCAGTAGCCTAATTAGCCATTCTGTATGGCAATGGATTAGTCGGTCTTAAATGTTAGTGCAAGCAGTAGCCTAATTAGCCATTCTGTATGGCAATGGATTAGTCGGTCTTAAATGTTAGTGCAAGCAGTAGCCTAATAAGCCATTCTGTATGGCAATGGATTAGTCAGTCTTAAATATTAGTGCAAGCAGTAGCCTAATTAGCCATTCTGTATGGCAATGGATTAGTCTGTCTTAAATGTTAGTGCAAGCAGTAGCCTAATTAGCCATTCTGTATGGCAATGGATTAGTCAGTCTTAAATATTAGTGCAAGCAGTAGCCTAATTAGCCATTCTGTATGGCAATGGATTAGTCTGTCTTAAATGTTAGTGCAAGCAGTAGCCTAATAAGCCATTCTGTATGGCAATGGATTAGTCAGTCTTAAATATTAGTGCAAGCAGTAGCCTAATTAGCCATTCTGTATGGCAATGGATTAGTCGGTCTTAAATGTTAGTGCAAGCAGTAGCCTAAGTAGCCATCCTGTATGGCAATGGATTAGTCGGTCTTAAATGTTAGTGCAAGCAGTAGCCTAATTTGCCATTCTGTATGGCAATGGATTAGTCGGTCTTAAATGAGATAGTGCTGCACATGCACAGATCAGTGTGCTTTCCGCATGCATTTCATGGCGGATGTCGTTCGCCGAATAGGAAAGTTTTTCCAAGATTTGGTTTGTTTTTAAGCAGATTAAACGGATTATATTCAGTCCTAGACGTAGTTTCTAGGTTTATTCATTATTTTACGTATTGGATTTACACAGGTTCATGTTAAACTTTGATATTTTTGACATTTATTATAGCCATTAGCTACTAAAATTCCAGAAATATTTGAAAATAAAGCATATTTTCACACTTTCTGATCGAATTTTTTTTTAATAACAGGTATTTTTGTAAAATATAAATGTTTGGCTACAAACTTATATTTCTTTATGTCCAACTTAGGTTAACACGGTAAATATTATTGCAAAGCACATAACCAACACCATCACTTCCCTCTATCCCAGTGAGAGCATCACGCGGGACCAGGCGATGCTAAAGAGGCTGGTGATGCAGGCTTCCAAGTACCTGCAGAACGTGAAGATCTCCGAGACCAAGGTGGCGCAGCTCAAGGAGCAGCTCGCGGCGGCGGAAACCGTGGCAACGGCCAACAGGGGTGCGCTGGAGAAGACCAAAACACAGGTGGTGGCTTTGGCAGGGCTTTTAACCCTGCATAGCAGTGGCCTTATATAGTTGTCATCCGCAAGCAAAATTTCTTTTAAATCATGCACTTTCCCATTAGTTGACTTAACACCTGGATTTTGTGTTCCCCTTTGTTAACTTTGTTGCATTAATTTCCCCCAAATCCTTAGGCCTTGGTCCCATCTCCAGCCACTGTATAAAAGCCCTGTTTGGTTTTATACTTTAAAAACTAAACACAGGTAGCTGCTTTGGTATCAAACAAACTGTGTTTACTGCAAACCCAGATTATTGTCTGCCTAAATAAGCTGTGATGTCTTTGCTTAATGATAGTATTTACTTGTGATCTGCACTTTTACTGATTTTGATTACATCTAGAAGTATTTTAACTGATATTATATTCGAGGAACACATATGCAAATAGACAGGTTTCAAATTTTATGTCATAAAATAATATAATAGACTGCATAAAATTAAAATCAATGAAGTTGTTTTAGATACGTCCTGGTGGCATGCTTGTACTACAGTCAGTTGTAAATTGAGTAGCTTTATTAAAGTAAACAAAGGCCATAGGTGCAGACTACACAATGAATTAGGGATGGCATCGAATACCAAAATCGGTATTCGAATATTCGCTTTTTCATTCAGTCGAATATTCGAATAATCGCATAGATTGGTTTAACTATTTTGAACTTTGTGGCCTATAAGGCTTTATTAGTATTTTTTGTATGACATTTAGTTCCGATATTCCAGTACCGTCATATTTTCATTAACAATTTGTGCTTTCTAATTAATGTATAAATTGCACAGTATAAAAACATAAACAAGTGCAGTATCCATTTTAATTGTACTTTTAATCAGATAGTTTTCAAAACATCATGCATTTATATCAACATGAAAACGCTCTGATAATCATAAGTTTATACGCAAATTGGAGAGAAGTTTCTCAGCTATAATGACTGCTAAAATTTCTGATCGCACTTCTGTAATTTATTTTTGTACTCTTTTCACAAGTCTCTACGCGAGTTGTCATTACAATTAACAGCTGTCTTTGACTGGCGACTAGACGAGTGGCCGCTGACACTGACCCATATAATCAATATCTCTCAGTCTAACACGCGACATGGGCCCATACTATTGAAAACACGGTGAAATACTGCCTTTATGTTGACAAAAAAAATACTTTCTACAATTAGGATTTTTTGTTTTGTTTTTTTTAAAGCAATACAAATTTGCGATTATTCGAATTGCGTTTTAACTATTAGAATGGCAATCATTCAATCGAATATTCGAATAGTTTTTCCATCCCTACAATGAATACATGCACAATCAATAAATTATCAATAAAATATGCATGTCTACAATTTTCAAACTGCTTAGAGTGTTTCCTTACAGAAAATCACAATTATATTATAATGTCATTAACTAGTTGAATACTTGTACTATTAAAACAGAAAGATGCTGCAAGATATTATGACGTTAATTAGTCATTAATTAGTTGAATTCATATTGGCCTTGTTATTTGGCTGAAAACAGCATTGGCCTGAGGCTGTAGGCCCCGCATTGGCCTGAGGGTGTAGGCCCCGCATTGGCCTGAGGCTGTAGGCCCCGCATTGGCCTTAGGCCGTAGGCCCCGTATTGGGCGGTAGGACCCGCATTGGCCTGAGGCGGTAGGCCCCGCATTGGCCTGAGGCGGTAGGCCCCGCTTTGGCCTGATGCCGTAGGCCCCGCATTGGCCTGAGGCCGTAGGCCCCGCGTTGGCCTGAGGCCGTAGGCCCCGCGTTGGCCTGAGGCTGTAGGCTGAAGGCCAATATGGCTGTCTGAAGCCTAATAACAAGGTCAATATGAATTCAACTAATTAATGACAATTTTATTAATTAACTTTATAATATCATGCAGCATCTTTTCGTTTTAATAATACAAGTATCGAAACAGATCGTAAAGTGTTCGTGTTAAACCTTTGACATCTTCTAACTCAATTTCCGGCTAATAATATCTGCTAATCGTGAAAGTCGCAGAAGGTTTAACACTACCAATCGATATGCACTGTAATAACGACCGCATCTCGGCAAACCTGGGAGTGCTACATGTAGAAACTTTAAGTAACAAATACAAAGTGCACAATATGCTTAGCGTTTTCAAAATGGTGTCCAAAAAACTTGTCATAATCTCATCTCGTATAAGGCCGAGCTAATCCTGATAAGCCGAATCTGGTATTGGCCGCAATTTTCCATATTGACCGTGTTTTTCACGTATTGGCAGAGTTTTGAAATTTATTGGCGAGGCTTACATTGTATCAAGGGAACAAACTGACCAGATTCTTGTTAAATATTATAAAGTTAACTAATAAATAATCATATTAGATGACTTGTATTGGTTGCAGGCCAGGATGGTTAAGGACAGGCTAGTAAAGAAGAAAACATTATACGAGGAGATTCAATCCAGTCTGGACGAAACCAAGGAAGAACTGAAGAAACTCGGTGTCACCCTGTCGACATACAGCGGAAAACAGAATATCACCATTACCACTAAGGCAACCGCTAATATTGCCAGGAATGTTGTGACTAGTGCCAGTAACTCGCCATCCCCGGTGAAGGATTTGAGAGTGGTAAATGCGGGCAACCTGTCGCCGATGTCCGACACTATGTCGCCCGTCAGACGCCTTGTACAGCCCAGCAAACAGAGTCTGCTCACTGTTGGGGTACGTTGACAATCTTATTACTCCATTGTCAGTCTTAAACAAGTGTTCAAACATAAAATGTTTGTCCTATATGAGAATAAGAAGATTGGCATTGATTTTAAAAAAAAAACGAATAAAATTGCTATATCGTGAAAAGAGTTTGGATGTGCACATTTACAGTTAACGTGTCTAATTATACTATTGCAAGCATACTCATCATATCAAATAAAATGTCATACAGAAGTACATGTATGTAAACATAGGAATAATTACTAGGTATAATAGTTTGCAAATGTCAATCAGTTGTTGACCATATTCTTTTCTGAGCCCAACAGTTTTTATCTGCTTTACCATACCTGTTGTACAAACAGCTCTTGTTAAAATCATGTATTTGTATACATCCACTAATGAACGTTTTCAGTAACCATGCTTTTCTTTTCAGAATAAAGTTATAAAAATGTCAATCACAATAAAAAACAAGCCCCTCTGTAGTATAGTACAGACTATAGAGCAAAAATCAAAAACCCCAACTTCAAGTGATGATGACTCTTCTACCTCAAGACTCAAAACCTACGAGGAAAAATTGAAAGAGAAAATGAGACTCCAGAAGTTAGCTTTAGAATACGAGATTAAACTGAAAGAAATGAAGATGAAGCAGTTACAAGCTCAAAAACGTGGTATGTTGAAAAAATCCTTGACACCGAAAAAATCTAAATCTGAAACTACCTCCAATGACGAAGCACCCAGTAAAAGTGTTCTTATGCTAGAGAAAATAGAACTGAGTTCAGATACTATTGATTTGACAAGCGACGAAGTAGAAGTGCCGTCAGCACGAAGAAAGTCGTTGTTGGACTTAAATTCGAGCACAAAACCGAACCTGAACTTAAAACAGGGCGTGTTACGAACGCCAAGTGTCGAGGGGAAGGAGAGCCGATTTGAAGTCACCATTCCCGAGGGCAAGACAATGTTGAAGGTGCTGAAAATGCAGGTATGTACAGTTGAATGTGTCATGCACGGTGGAGGAAAGACTTCTGTTTTAGATGATGTGTGCATTTTAAAGACAATTAAGATATAAATAGAAAATGCTAGGTTAGTGTTGAATGAAGATCAGTTTATATAGCAAGGTTAAGAAAACACGTTCTTGGACCAAACATATTAACTTTCAACACTTACCAAGTATATACTTACAGAGTATTTAATTTATGTCATCTTTTTCTGTATTTATTTTGAAAGTAATTGAAAGAATAACACGAAGAACATAAAACTAAAATCAACAGAATGATGTCTTTGGGCATGGTGCACTGTCCTACAATGTTGAAAGAATGCACAGTTTATTCAACAGGGGTTTATTTCCTCAATGCATGCACGCTGATGGGATAAATTGGCATCCAACAGCGTTCTCTTTTTCGTATTATCGTTTTAAGATCTTCATTGTTGTAAATTGACTCCAAGCATCCTTGCTTTTGTTGACTAATCATTGCAATATACAGGGCAATGTGAATGTGTTTTCACTGGGTCTCGCCTATCATGATTGATAGTAATTTGAAGCCTTTTCATCAGCCTCTATCTCAAACATTCTGTGTTTATTTTCAGAAATCCTTGATTGACAATAGTTCATATGTTCTCTCCGTATTTTCAGAAATCCTGGATTGACGCAAGTTTGAAGCCTTTTCATCAGCGCCTGTCTCAAACGTTCTGTCTCTATTTTCAGAAATCTTGGATTGACGCAAGTTTGAAGCCTTTTCATCAGCGGCTGTCTCAAACGTTATGGTCTCTATTTTCAGAAATCCTGGATTGACGCAAGTTTGAAGCCTTTTCATCAGCGGCTGTCTCATACTGCCGGGACCAGACAGTACAGAGACCTGGAAGGGAAGCCACAACAGGTGGGTGGGGAAAGGCTCGCACTGCAATTTGCCAAAGATTAGCCCATGGCTCAATATCTTTCAAATTATGTTTAGCTACCCATTCTTCATCTTTACCCCCCAACAATAAGTTGACAAGACTTTTGGCAACACAAATTGTTAACCAGAATATGGTCTGTTGGAAAGAAGAGTTATAGCTGTTAGATTATTGTTGTTGCATGGCAAATTGTTCTTATTGTTCAGTTTTATAGGAAAAAAATAAAATACAGGATTTTCAGTGGAGGAAAGAAAAAAAAGGTTTCTTCACCTTGTTTCATTTAAGTTGGCATCACTAAGTGCATACAAGTCTCCTGCCTCCATGTCAGCCAGTCTTTTAAACAGTGTGTCACCTGTGTGCTTCTACAGAAGCCCCCTGCTCCATTTCAAATCCTACAGGTATGTACCACAGGCAGCGGTTTTTTTTATTTGCGTTATTTTCGTTCCGATAATTGGTACCATTCTCAAAGCCAAAAGGTATACTTTTTTCACCATTTTTTGGCCTAAATTCACAAATGGAAAAGTGGATGAAAAATTATGAAATCTTTTAAATGTTTAATGGTTGCATGAGTGTTTAAATCACATTTATCTGTGTTATTATTTTATGGTTGATTAAATACAAGAAAATCACTAGTTATTATTTGAATGTTTATACTAGTTTATATTTATCTTTTTTACCTGTAACAAATATTTTTCACAAATTTGGGGTTTTACGAAGCGTTTTTCACAATTTCACAGAAAAGGGCATATTTACAAATCACTGCAAAAAACATTGACAGGTTTACAAGGCTGCCATTTAAGTCGCTGAATGATATACAGGTACTAGTTTTAAAGAAAATTTATTCTAAATTTCTGGATTTGCCATGTTCATAATGCTCAAACCAGTTAATAAATAAATGAAGCATGTCGTGCGAAAACCGGGCTTAATGCATGTGCATAAAGTGTCGTCCCGGATCAGCCTGTCAGTCTGTGCAGTCCGCACAGGCTAATCCAGGACGGCACATTCCGTTTTTAGGGTATTTTCTGTTTCAAGAAGTCTCTTTTACACATAAAAGCATTGTAGGCGGAAAACGGCGTCCCAGATTAGCCTGTGCGGACTGCACAGGCTAATCCGGTATGACACTTTACGCACATGCATTAAGCCCGGTTTTCCCACAACACACCTCAAATGTTTATCAATTTTCTATATTAGAAAACTGAAGTACAACAACCATAAATAGATATAGACAATTGCACTAAATAAAGATAGGTTATAATGCTTATGCTCCAGAAATAAATCAAAACAGCAGTCGAATGTAAATGTGATTGACGGGTGTGACTTTCAGGAACATCCTGACCAGTTAAGTTTTGGAATAAATGCGAAACCTCATCTAGCGTGTCTTACAAAAATTGTGGGTGTCAGACATGATTTTATCCCATCATCACGCCTGCATTGACGAAATATTACGCCCCGTGGGATACACTTAGCTGTATTCCGCCTTGTTGATACAGCAAACATGCGCATTCTAATGACATCATTTTGTTTATTTTCGTGATGTCATTTGATGTTTTTCGTGTTATTCAGTGATTTTTTTGTTTATTTTCAAAATAAAGACAGAAAATGATGGGATAAATAGAATACCAGGTAAATGTTGAATACAGATAAGTTTATTTGCTCGGCTTGAAAACCTAAACTACTTGCCAAGGCTTATGGTTTAGGTTTTCTAACCCTCGCTAAATAAGCTTACCTGTATTTAACACTAACCTAGTATTCTATATGATCACACCTCATGCATATTTAATGCTAATTACATAATGTAGTAAAATAATGGAAGAAGTACTTAAGCCGAAAATAAAATATTGTTTGTTTCCCCTCCCGCGACCCATGCTAATGAAGGATGGGTTGGTAGGTCGGAAAAATATTTTATTTGTATACACAATAAGTCATTTTCATTCATGTTTTCCTTATGTTCGAAATGTTACGTTATAGTATTAATTCTTAATATTTTTGTTGTAGTAGATTCATAACGTTCTGCTTATTTACGTATTACTATGCTCTAATTACCTTACAATAATTTATCAAAATTTAACAAACAATAACATACGTTAAAAACAAGAGCGTTAGTAATAAAAACCTGTTAAAACTAAGGAGTGATAGCGTGACGTTGCATTTTGCCAGGCATCCAAATCAGAACGCTGTTAGCAACAGCCATAGCAATGGTGACTGTCAAACTGCGGCTTGCAGTTTGTAGCTGAAAAGCGTGTTACACGCTTAGCACGTGGATAGTGTTTAAAAGCAACAATCTGTAATACTGTATCTGAACAACGCAAATGCTAGAGCATAAATGCATTAGCATTCTATGGAAATAAAAACAAATAGGACTTTGTTCATTAATAAAAAGAAAGCAACACACAATTTTTGATCAATTAAAATAAAAAGAAAAGGCGCTGAAGTTTATTTACTTTCATTTTTGACAAGGACTTTAGTTCCGCTAACTTTCATTCAAATGTTGCCTTAACCAACGTTTTTAATACTAATCCGTGTGCAGTGATGAGTTTGAATAACACTTTCGTTAATTGTTACTAGATCTAGTAATTTTGTTTAAAGACAAAATAAGATGTTTGACGCGATCAGTTTGTCAAGTTAAATGACGTCGTAATTCATATTCTTAGTAAACGGTTCCTTTCACCAAAATTCACCAAAATTATTATATTTATTTATAATTATTTATTTACTATTTTAATTTGTAGTAATTTATTACAAACGCAGCTGTTAAAAACACGCATATCTATAACAAAACACATACCTAACGCAAATGTGTTACAAATGACTCCCACCTTTACCAATTAAAATTAGAATTAGGGCGTGATCAATTTTCTAACGACGACGCTCATTTGCATTTTGGAAATTGTATGCTTTCTGGCTGACTGTTTGGCTCTTGTTTAGCTGACTCCTCCTGTGTCAAGATTTTATTGATAATGGACACTTGGTGCATAAAGGCGAGTTTGTTAATTGCTGGTGGGTGTTCTTTGTCTTTAAAAAAACATGCATATGCGAGCGGAAATGGTTGCACTCTAGAATCTGACACTGAATGTGATGGCGTCCTTTTCATAAAAGCATGCGTCAAAATACGCCGAATTACGCGTTACCGAGAACTGTCAGTTTAAAGTCATTTTAAAAGCGTCTTTTGAAAGTAAGATTAGGACATGCTATTTGGATTCTTTTTAAAGATTCGCACCCCACATTTTCACACACAAATAAAATAAAATATTGTTTTCTTTGGTCTATAAAATTGTTTGGGTCTCGGCGATTTTGCTGGGTTGGTCGCGGGAGAGGAAACAAACAATATTTTATTTTAGGCCTTATAATAAAAGCTGAATGCTGCAAGTTTTTTACTGAGTTATCATCTTGTGAGCTTTCCACCTTTACGTTTATTCCATTAAGCTTAATTTTCTGTGATTTCCACCTTTAGGTTCAGTCCATAAAGCTTCATCTTGTGCACTTTCTACTTTTACGTTCAGTCCATAAAGCTTCATTTTGTGCATTTCTACTTTTACTAATATAGGTTCAGTCCATAAAGTTTCATCTTGTGTGCTTTACATCTTTAGGTTCAGTCCATAAAGCTTCATCTTGTGCCCTGTCCACCTTTGGGTTCAGTCCATGAAGTTTCATTTTGTGTGATTTCTCTCACAGGTTCAGTCCATATTTCCGAACGAAAGCAAGCCGCCCGCTCTCCTCGAGAAGCGTGTCTCACAAGGTTCTACCTAAAGCTGTACTCTGCAGATATGATCTCCTGGGAACGTGCAATGATGACAAGTGCAAAGGGTAACAAATATTGATGGGCATTTGTTAGTTTTAATATTTTTTGTGTTTTTTTGTTTGTAGTTTATCGTAGTGCCAGATGAAATATAAGGATCACTGGAGACTCTCCAGTGTCCGTCGTCCATCGTCCAAAATTATTTTTGTTGTCCTTCTCCAATTTAACATTTTGCAGTTGTTATAAATATGTTGTATGTTTTTATTTTGATTTTTGACATCAGTTTGTAAATTCAGTTACTTTTGAAAGATGCCATTCTTGAATTCTTTTATTGCAATGAAATTATTGACAAAAATGTCAGCAGCTGCAGCAAAACTTATAAACATGACAGTAATCTGTATTGTAGTGTCAAAGTGTGTATGTACAATCCCTCATAGCAAAACTGATAAACATGACAGTAATCTGTATTGTGGGGTGTCAAAGTGTGTATGTAACAATCCCTCATAGCAAAACTTATGAACATGACAGTAATCTGTATTGTGGGGTGTCAAAGTGTTTATGTACAATCCCTCATAGCAAAACTTATAAACATGACAGTAATCTGTATTGTGGGGTGTCAAAGTGTGTATGTAACAATCCCTCATAGCAAAACTTATAAACATGACAGTAATCTGTATTGTGGGGTGTCAAAGTGTTTATGTACAATCCCTCATAGCAAAACTTATAAACATGACAGTAATCTGTATTGTGGGGTGTCAAAGTGTGTATGTAACAATCCCTCATAGCAAAACTTATAAACATGACAGTAATCTGTATTGTGGGGTGTCAAAGTGTTTATGTACAATCCCTCATAGCAAAACTTATAAACATGACAGTAATCTGTATTGTGGGGTGTCAAAGTGTGTATGTAACAATCCCTCATAGCAAAACTTATAAACATGACAGTAATCTGTATTGTGGGGTGTCAAAGTGTGTATGTACAATCTTTCATAGCAAAACTTATAAACATGACAGTAATCTGTATTGTGGGGTGTCAAAGTGTGTATGTAACAATCCCTCATAGCAAAACTTATAAACATGACAGTAATCTGTATTGTGGGTGTCAAAGTGTTTATGTACAATCCCTCATAGCAAAACTTATAAACATGACAGTAATCTGTATTGTGGGGTGTCAAAGTGTGTATGTAACAATCTCTCATAGCAAAACTTATAAACATGACAGTAATCTGTATTGTGGGGTGTCAAAGTGTGTATGTACAATCTTTCATAGCAATTATTTTCAAAATAAGGTGATGAAAGTGATAATAAAACTTAAATAAAATTTCAATTTAATTTTTAAAGAAGTATTTGGGTTTTAATTTGAGGCGAGTCGTGGAAAAACTGGGCGAAATGCATGTGTGGAAAGTGTCGTCCCAGATTAGCCTGTGCAGTCCGCACAGGCTAATCCGGGATGGCACTTTCTGCTTTTATGGTATTTTCTGTTTTAATGAAGTCTCTTCTAAACATTAATCCACTGTAGGCGAAAAGTGACGTCCCAGATAAGCTTGTACGGACTGCACAGGCTAATCCAGGACGACACTTTACACACTTGCATTAAGCCGGGTTTTGCCACGACACGCTTGTTTGTTTTGAGCCACTGGTTTAAACAGTATATTATGAATCACAAGAAATTAACAAAGCAACCATTTTTAACCTAAAATTTAGTAAAACAAACTTTTAGATTGGTTGAGCATTGTTTCATAGAAATACAAAACTACATGTATTACAGGCAACATCAAGCCAGCTATGCAATGACGGACAAAGAAATACTGCTGGACATCCTTGCATACTGCCCCTCGCTTGCAGGGGTGACTAACACGATGCCAACCAAGAAAGTGACCAAGCTAATGGGTATGCCAAAAAAATTTAATATAATAGAGTACTGAGTGAAGCAATTGATTACTTTATAATATGTTACCGTTACCCAATAAAACTAAGATAAATTGACTGTTGGGAATACCTCAATTGCCTAAATCAACCATTATACACACTACATGGTTTGGAATGTTTTACACACAAAAATCAATTAGTTTAGTTTAAACCTATTTATTTTAGCTCGATTGCATCGAAAGCCTAAGGCTTATTGAGACACTATCGAGTCCGTTTCCTGGGTAGAACCAGTACTGGATGTCTTTGGGGGAGATCTTGAGAACGCTCCCAGAGTGGGGATCGAACCTGGGACCTCCCGATCGCTAGGCGCACACCATATCCACTACGCCACCGCGACCTCAAAAAATCAGTTGCCATATCAAACTGGCATTTATGTAAAAAACCACTCAGAAAAGAGTAACGAGGATTAATGAGAGACAAATATGACAGGGGGATTAAAATTATTGAGCTTGGGATTTTCGCAATATGACGGTCACTCATTCATTGACAAATCTTTACACAATCTGTTTTATATTTTGAGTACATGTATACAGTATATAAACTGAGTTTTTCACTGAACAAGATTTAAATTAATTGTGTAAATCATTTTACAAAATTAGGTGTTTAATCAAATATCCACCTTATCTGTTGCCATGTTTAAGCTCATTCATTCCAGAAGTAGTTTGTGGTCTGATATGGCCAATGTTTCTTAGCACAATCAGGCCTTTGTCTATAGACTTCAAGGGTCAGAATATCTGAACCATTCCCAATGCAAAATATGGCTGCTTTTTCCCAATTCAAAAATAAACTACCCTGCGCTAAAAATTTCATTTGACATTCATAGCAATCATGAAGAAAATTAAATAAAAAAATATTTGAAGAACAAAAACATAAAATATTTCAATAACATTTGTTCAAATACTGCAATTTTAATCAAGGAAAAATGAAGAATTGTCTGTACATTATTTTCCCGATTTGGCAAATTTTACGTTGAGAAATTCCCAATTTCAAACCAGGTACTTTTTCCCAAATAGGTCAGAAAAAGGCCTGCAGAAGCCAAACAGAGTTATAGCCCTGTTTTTGTTCAAGAAAATGCAAAAATTTACTTTATGCCTGATTGAGATTTTCATCCGGTCTTGACAATAAGCCAGTGAGCCTGCAGGCACTGTTACCATTTCGTTCTTGCAAAATGAGTGTCTTTATTGACGTTGGTAACCAGCTAGATACTATCACATGTATTTTTGATCTATACTCGCCATCGGTATTTTCGCGGTATCTCTATTTTTGCGGTAATTGTTTATCTTCGGATTTTCATGCTTAATAGTCAACATCTAACATATTTTTGGTTTTCTTTAAGAAAATAATAAGTTAAAAATTCATTCATTCGAATTTAACCAAGTAATATGATTAAAACCATAAATATAAATTACTTTCTTATCAGCTTGCAGCTATCAGTAGACATTAGGGGGTCAATGTCTACACTTTCGTCTGCTTGAGTAAATATAAATGAAAACTCCAATTATTGTTTTGTTATATTTGTTAAAGGTTACAATCCAACAATTTTAAGTGTATTTATGTTTGTTTATACACTAATAGCAAACTTATTTCAAAACAAAAGTTTTACCGCGAGATTACCAATGACGTAATTTTTCAAGATGGCTGCATGGTGCATTGAAAAACAGAATAATTTAAGGACGAATACTTTACTTTTAAACACAATTTCCAGTTGTTATTTTCGTGAAAAGGTTCAATTTATAGCATGCTATTGAAAGAAAATGTTTTGTTAGTTGTTTTTGGCTCCAAATATGTACTTAAAGGTTAAGTACCGCGAGAATACAGATGAACATTATACATGTCAGAGCCAAGCAGAGACTTGAATGTGGCCTTTTTGGGTTGAAAATGGATGAAATTGGATTTCCAACATTGCATTCCAAAACTGTCTGCGAAACTATGTCTTCTGTTTCTGCTTGTTCCAGAACTGTCACAGACTTAATGAAAAATGGTTAGAACAAAAATGATCTGAGAACCATTAGGCAAAAACACCGAACCTCTACCACCCAACTCATACTTTAGTTAGCCCATTGCACTGACCGATGTATAAACACCGAACCTCTACCACCCAACTCATACTTTAGTTAGCCCATTGCACTGACCAATGTATAAACACCGAACCTCTACCACCCAACTCATACGTTAGTTAGCCCATTGCACTGACCGATGTATAAAATCATCAAACCGATCTTAAACCCGTCTGTGGATACATGTGTATTCTTCAGATACCTTAATTTCAAACCTTTCACAACAGTATGATCTTCATCTTTGCCAGTACTCAGGTGAGCACTTTTGGGCCATCATGGTCCTCGTGTTTATTATTTTGCTTTGTAAAAATATTATTTATAGCTGTTACACAAAAACCACATTGTAACTCCGTTGAATGTACTTGCAGAGGAGTACATAGATAGGCTTCTAAAGCAAAATCAAGGGAGGCTGAAACTGGACGAGCTCTGCCTGCTGCTTATCAGTAGGGTCAACGAGCACGCCAAACACGGTAAGAAACAGGCTTTGGCTGAAATATTCATTGTCAATCAAAAACAGAAGAAGCAAGATGGCTGAAATATTCATTGTCAATCAAAAACCGCAGAAGTAAGATATAATCAAGTAAATAATTTGCAGCGTAAGCCTGGTTATTGTCTTACAATTACCAGACTGATGATGTGTCATCTTCATACGGATCTATTGTTTAAATATTGTGCAGGATGATTGACTTTTCAATATTTAGTGGTTTAACAGATTAGAAACCATGTACACCTGACGAATAAATATCCATTACATACTTTTCATTCAGTGCCTCCCCACACTATGTTCTACAACACGAGGCTGTTCAGACCCAAGCAGGATGAGACGAAATTCATAAAAACTGAAGACTCGTCTTTTAAGGATTCAAAGCATGCAGAAGGTGGGTTACAAGTCTGTTGAATGAAACTGTGAAATTGCTTGAGTTTTATACAGTGTACCGCACCTGGATACTGATACAGTTGTTGCTTATGACCATTCCTAATCCACCCATATCATCCTATTTCACTTTGACCTTGACCTAATTTGGACTTAGAATAATTCAAATGGGCTGTCCAGCACCAACAGGGAGCATCTGTGTTTATCAAACACAGTATCTTGTTGACAATATGAGCATGGCTTTCCTTGCAAATGTTATGAAATTCTTATTTCTATGCCAATTGTGATGACAGAAGAACCTTAAAGAGTTCCTGGATAGTACATGTATATGTATCTTCAATCCAAATGCTTCTTAAATCTTTAGACGCTGCTATGTATCTTCCTCCAGTGCTTACACTGCCGAACCATGTGCGTCCCAAGATGGAGGACAGTGTGGTATGTGAGGACGAGAGGCGCTATTTCTACGCCAGTGAGGACGGGGATGTGACCAGCCTGGAGGTTGCCGTCATGGCAACACCGGGAGACGTGGGGCTGTGGCTGCAGCTGGCCAATAGGAAGATGAACAACTCTCATTGGTATTGGATGAAGGGGTTTAGCAGAAAATATAAGATCTATTGAGATCTATAAGAAATGTGCAGATTTACTCCACCTGGTCATGTTCAGTGGCTAACTTACTGCAAGTTAACCCACTCCCCGAGATAGGAGATGAAGTCGGTTAGCGATAACTTTAGATCTGTTTAGATCTATATCAAATGTGCAGAGATTGACACCAAAGGATCGTCCAGATGAACAACGCCAAAAAATTATTTTTTTCTTTGTTTCGGGCAACCGGACCCAACCTAACAAAAAAAAACAGACGCTTAAGTTTTTAGCGTCAGTTGTTTTCTGTGAAATCAGTATTTGTCATATTTTAGTTAATTTTCAATGTTTTTAGCTCACCTGAGCAGGAAGTGCTTGGTGATCTATTGGTATATAACTCTGGAATCGTCCGGCGTCCGTATGCCGTCAACAATTTGGACTGTTATCGCGATAAAGACTACATTTTTTATTCAATCTTGACCAAACTTGCACAGTTTGTGTGTGAACATAAAATCTTGGACGAGTTCGATAATGGGCCCGATCGGACCAGGAACACCAAGATATTGTCCCTTTTTTTGCCCCAAATACATCTATTCCTGAATAACTCACCTGGTAAAGGGAGATAAATGCAGAATCAGGAAGATAAGTGCCATAAATGTGTTATTTCCATTTAGTCACAGATATAACCCAGATAATGGAGTCTGCTTATCAGTAAAATAAATACATCATTCTGAGTCAACATGATACTTCTATTTTAGATTCAGCATCATTACAGATAGTAATACATGTATAGCCTGCTTCTGACCTATAATTTGGCTATGTGTGCAGCAGTAAATTTTTCCTCTGTTTGTCTTGGCATCCAGTCAGGAAAAAGATGTCAACAACATAAAATAGCTAAAATTCATGTTGTAAACAAGCAATCAGAATATATGATTAATATCAAGTGATCTAGTGCCTGAAAGGGTTAATTATTTTCTGTAGTTTTTGGACTGTTTAGTTAGTAACTTATTCAGTATCATTTAATCAAATAACTTTCGGACTGACTTTTGAATTGGGATTTTGGAAACTCAAGTAATTATCTTACTTTTTTTTTAAGCTGATTTATTATTTCTCCTCAATTGAAAAATACTTCTACACTGTTTTGACTCAAAATTAGTGTGATTATTAGTAAGTTTTTACACAAATCAACTAAAAGGTTGTATAGTTATTTAAAATTTAATCTGACAATGTTGATAGGTGTATGGTTCTTAATGTTAACAATGAGTATTCCTATATAACATAGAAATTCCCTTTTCCTAAGAGAACATTTGGAAAGTTTGTCTCAGTGGGTGTCATTTACTCAAAATTATTAGTAAGTTTTTACGCAAAACAACTAAAAGGTTTTATAGTTATTTGTAATTTTATCTGACAATATTGATAGTTGTATGGTTGTTAATGTTAACAATAAGTTTTCCTATGTAACCTAGAAATTTCCTTCTCCCAAGAGTACATTTGGAAAGTTTGTTTGTTTGGATTTTTCACCTTATTTACCAGTAAATCAGTGATATAATGGCGGTCAGTTAACCTACTCACACTTTTTCTGGGCAACTAAGCCGATGTAAGTGGTTTACCAGTACCAAGTGCACATACTTATGCCAGTAAATGACAACTGTCCTACTTGAATCAGAGGAAGGGGGAGAATGGCCGTAGAAATTATTTCATGACCAATCCCCACACAAGTTATGTGGCCGGACTGGGGCTCGAACTCAAGAACCCTTGATTGAGAGTATAGCGCCCTACCAACTGAGCTAGACGGGCCCGCAAAGCCAGAATAATCTACTTGGTTTGATACATTATATGGTGCCATTATGATGATATTTAGGAAGTTTTCGTGGAGTGTAGTAACTATAGAGTGTCACTGTATGTACCAGTTTCGAACCCATAAAGGTTTATCATTGCTTATGGACTTTGTTGCAAAAACATTTAAAATATTTTTGAAAACAACAATACAGAACAATATGTCAATCACTGATACGCATAGTTGAACTGACATCAGATCAGTCAGTGTACTGATGTTAATAAATAATTTATTATTTTAAATCAAACATATACCTGTATGTCAAAAAAAGATGGTAGTATCCAATCATAAGCTCTTTATTTATTTTTATAGAATTATTTCCTTTTTTTTTTTATCGCCCCAATATGTTATGGGTTTTAATAGTACCGAGAATGGGGGTATTTACGGGTACCTCTTGCATCCCTAATTGTCGCCATTGTTCTCAGACTCATGTGAGCGCTTTGGGCCATCATGGCCCTCTTGTTATAGAATTATTTCCATGTTTTTTTTTTATCGCCCTATATGTTAATGCCATGCGAAATGGGTTTTAATAGTACCGAGAATGCGGGTATTTATGGGTACCTCTTGCATCCCTTATGGTCGCCATTGTTCTCAGACTCAGGTGAGCGCTTTGGGCCATCATGGCCCTCTTGTTATAGAATTATTTCCATGTGTTTTTGTATCGCCCCTATATGTTAATGCCATGCGAAATGGGTTTTAATAGTACCGAGAATGCGGGTATTTACGGGTACCTCTTGCCTCCCTTATGGTCGCCATTGTTCTCAGACTCAGGTGAGCGCTTTGAGCCATCATGGCCCTCTTGTTTTACTGAAATGTGTCTTTTACAAAAGTTGAGAAAAAAAACACTCAATCCCAACCCTACCTAACTTTTTTGAGACCATTGCCCGAAACACACATTTTTGGGGGGCCCAACTGTCAGAGGTAGGTGATGAAGTTGGGGCCCAACTGTCAGAGGTAGGTGATGAAGTTGGGGCCCACTGTCAGAGGTAGGTGATGAAGTTGGGGCCCAACTGTCAGGGGTAGGTGATGAAGCTGGGAAGCTCTGTTCACTAGAAATGTGCTGTGATTTACAGTTCAGTGCAAACTAGCTGTTTGGCCAAGCATGTCTACATTATTATATGATTACTTGAGACAAAGAACATGTTACAAACCTTCCTGTGTAAAACGGAGAATCTGAGCAAGCTCAGCTCAGAATGTACCGTTGTAGGACTTACAGGCTTGTGCTCAATTCAACCACTGCGAGTGTGAATGATAATTGCTCCAGGTTTTGCTTTGTACTTTACATGTCCAACATGCAGGATTTTGATTTATGATCAAATTTCATTTGAGGGAAAACCAGGCTAAATGCATGTGGGTAACGTGTCGTCCCTGATCAGCCTGTGCAGTCCGCACAGGCTAATCCGGGACGACACTTTCCAACTTCAGTGGATTTATGTTTAGAAGAGACTTCTTTGAAACAAAAAAACAAAAAAAAGCGGAAAGTGCCGTCCCTGGTTAGCCTGTGCGGACGGCACAGACTAATCCGGGACGACACTTTATGCGCATGTATTAAGTCCGGTTTACCCATGACGCGCCTCATATAATTTGTACTGGTAATAATGAATCAAAATTCGTTACAACCAGGACCGTAATATTGAATTCTCTGCTAGTTTTAGCATAGTTGACCAAATGAAGATACTTACGCAGTTATTAAATGCGCTTGAAGGTTATTTATTGTATATGTATGCTTTCCAGTGATTTATAGGGAAATATCAATGGAATAAAATTGGTAATTCACTGTTTTAAAACAGTGAAAATTACCACTCTGGTAATTTCACTGTTCACACAGGTTCCTGATTTAATACGGTAAATGAAATGGACCGTCAACGATGCCGAACTCAAAATTGTGAAATGACTTCATTATTTTGACGTTATTATGAGTCCCACGAAATTTTCCAGTTAAAGCCATTTAAAATATAAAAAAGTAGTGAACAAAAGCATTCAATAAAAAGAAAATTTGTTAAATTTGGTGCAAGATTGTAACTTTTTTTACAGGTGATCATAGAAAATATGTACTTTCACTCGAGGCTGCTCTACTCATGGAAATATCATTTTCTATTAACACTCATGAAATAAAATATGATGTTACACAGAAATCAACAAATATCTTGTATTTATTTCCATAGATATCTCAGTTTTGTTTATACAAATGTCTTCTTTATCCCTAGTTCACCAGAGAAGTGTTTGGACGAAGCATTGAACGTTTTGGCACGAGGTTTGGAAGCAAACAAAGCTAGCTGCACCCTCTGGCAGCGCTACTTAGACCTGTATAGCAGGCACTCTGACTCTGGAGACCTGCTGGACTGGTGTCAGGTGGCCTTGCAGCATGCTCCAAGCTTTAACATCTGGTGGAAGGTGTGTCATAATCTTGCCAGTTTATACATAACATATGGTAAACTAAAACATTAGCAGGGCCCTCTCTCTGTTTTGGGGGATGCCACCTGCAGCCCTCAGATGGTGGAAATTTGGCGTTCTAACAAGGGGCAATTTTTTCAATAACATTATATTACTTTCTATACTCATACTCTGTTTCATTCAATAAACCATTCTAGACATATCATTTGCTGTATTATTGTAAGGAAAATACAGTCACTCTAATTAGAAGTCTTTCTTTCCAGGTAAAACAATTAATTATGTTAGTTTTTGTTTAAAATGTTAACTTCTGGGGGAATTTCTGACCTTTTAAGGGAAAAATTATACTGTTTTTTGCTTCGGCCAGCAGCTTTATTTTGGATGTAAAAATGGCATATTGAGGGCCCTGATTAGAATGTAGCATCTTCTGTCAATTTAAGTAATCAAATCCAAGAGTTGTCTCCTTTTGTCAAAAATGCGTTATTACACTATATGGCAGTTAAGTAGTAAAGTTTAAAAGAGCTTACATTAATGTAAGTTTGGGAGTAATTCACTCCCAGTTTTTGTCACAGGACTTCCAAAATTGCAGTCATGGAAGTATCAACAAGTCAAAAAGAATGCTTAAAACCTCCAATATCCAACATTTAGAATTGAGGACTTGTAACATTTTCACCTATGTGCAAGTCCTGATTATAATTCAAAGTTTACAATAGGTCTGAAAAACAATAACATGAAGTGAAAAAACATACTAAGAGTAGTGATATGTGCTGTGAAAATTGTAATGTACATATTTATGTCACGCAATACTGTCAAAACTTCCAAATGTTATGAGCAAAACTTCCAAAATCAGAGGACAGGAAGTTCAAACATCCAGTTTTCAAAAGTTAATGAAAGCCCTGGTCTAAAATCGTAAAATGCATATTTTAATCAAATATCTGGATGAAAGCTTTACTTTTGAGTTTCATATACATGTTTAACACCTATTTAAAACATGCGTTCTGTATTAGGACAATTTCAGTAAGCTACCTTATTGTTGTGTTAATGAAAATGAACAGAAATCTTTGAAAAAAGCTATGTATAGATAAAGGACACTTGCAATATGGTCCCCAACTTTTTAACGAAAATCAGAGGCAAATTTCCTATCTTATAACCAAGCCAATATGGTAAGGGTCAGTACATCTGGAAAAGCAAATGATCCATCATTTGTTTTGTGTAAAAAAAATAAAATAAAATTGCTTACAATGGATGTCGATATTGAGATTACTCAGGTACTGTCATGCCTGAATGATCTTAATTTTTTCCAGATATGAAACATCTTTCACGACATCAATACTTTACAATTTTGCATTTCAGTATTTACATAGTTTGACTTCCTACACTGACCGCAATGTTGTGTGTATGGAGATAGTGGAGTACCTGTGCTCGGTCCAGTCCAGGGACGACCCTGACCCCTCGGTATCGCACCACCTCCTGGAGACCATGCTCTACAAGACACAGCTCAGTGTGCTGGCAGGGCAGGCCCAGTACGCTAGGAACATACTGCAGGTTGGTAGCAGACACAGCTCAATGTGCTGGCAGGGCAGTCCCAGTACGCTAGGAACATACTGCAGGTTGGTAGCAGACACAGCTCAGTGTGCTGGCAGGGCAGTCCCAGTACGCTAGGAACATACTGCAGGTTGGTAGCAGACACAGCTCAGTGTGCTGGCAGGGCAGTCCCAGTACGCTAGGAACATACTGCAGGTTGGTAGCAGACACAGCTCAGTGTGCTGGCAGGGCAGTCCCAGTACGCCAGGAACATACTGCAGGTTGGTAGCAGACACAGCTCAGTGTGCTGGCAGGGCAGTCCCAGTACGCCAGGAACATACTGCAGGTTGGTAGCAGACACAGCTCAGTGTGCTGGCAGGGCAGTCCCAGTACGCTAGGAACATACTGCAGGTTGGTAGCAGACACAGCTCAGTGTGCTGGCAGGGCAGGCCCAGTACGCCAGGAACATACTGCAGGTTGGTAGCAGACACAGCTCAGTGTGCTGGCAGGGCAGTCCCAGTACGCCAGGAACATACTGCAGGTTGGTAGCAGACACAGCTCAGTGTGCTGGCAGGGCAGTCCCAGTACGCTAGGAACATACTGCAGGTTGGTAGCAGACACAGCTCAGTGTGCTGGCAGGGCAGTCCCAGTACGCTAGGAACATACTGCAGGTTGGTAGCAGACACAGCTCAGTGTGCTGGCAGGGCAGTCCCAGTACGCCAGGAACATACTGCAGGTTGGTAGCAGACACAGCTCAGTGTGCTGGCAGAGCAGGCCCAGTACACTAGGAACATACTGCAGGTTGGTAGCAGACACAGCTCAGTGTGCTGGCAGGGCAGGCCCAGTACGCCAGGAACATACTGCAGGTTGGTAGCAGACACAGCTCAGTGTGCTGGCAGGGCAGTCCCAGTACGCTAGGAACATACTGCAGGTTGGTAGCAGACACAGCTCAGTGTGCTGGCAGGGCAGTCCCAGTACGCTAGGAACATACTGCAGGTTGGTAGCAGACACAGCTCAGTGTGCTGGCAGGGCAGTCCCAGTACGCTAGGAACATACTGCAGGTTGGTAGCAGACACAGCTCAGTGTGCTGGCAGGGCAGTCCCAGTACGCTAGGAACATACTGCAGGTTGGTAGCAGACACAGCTCAGTGTGCTGGCAGGGCAGTCCCAGTACGCCAGGAACATACTGCAGGTTGGTAGCAGACACAGCTCAGTGTGCTGGCAGGGCAGGCCCAGTACGCCAGGAACATACTGCAGGTTGGTAGCAGACACAGCTCAGTGTGCTGGTAGGGCAGGCCCAGTACACTAGGAACATACTGCAGGTTGGTAGCAGACACAGCTCAGTGTGCTGGCAGGGCAGTCCCAGTACACTAGGAACATACTGCAGGTTGATAGCAGACACAGCTCAGTGTGCTGGTAGAGCAGGCCCAGTACACCAGGAACATACTGCAGGTTGGTAGCAGACACAGCTCAGTGTGCTGGTAGGGCAGGCCCAGTACGCCAGGAACATACTGCAGGTTGGTAGCAGACACAGCTCAGTGTGCTGGCAGGGCAGTCGCAGTACGCTAGGAACATACTGCAGGTTGGTAGCAGACACAGCTCAGTGTGCTGGCAGGGCAGGCCCAGTACGCCAGGAACATACTGCAGGTTGGTAGCAGACACAGCTCAGTGTGCTGGCAGGGCAGGCCCAGTACGCTAGGAACATACTGCAGGTTGGTAGCAGACACAGCTCAGTGTGCTGGTAGGGCAGGCCCAGTACGCTAGGAACATACTGCAGGTTGGTAGCAGACACAGCTCAGTGTGCTGGCAGGGCAGTCCCAGTACGCCAGGAACACACTGCAGGTTGGTAGCAGACACAGCTCAGTGTGCTGGTAGGGCAGGCCCAGTACACTAGGAACATACTGCAGGTTGATAGCAGACACAGCTCAGTGTGCTGGTAGGGCAGGCCCAGTACGCTAGGAACATACTGCAGGTTGGTAGCAGACACAGCTCAGTGTGCTGGCAGGGCAGTCCCAGTACGCTAGGAACATACTGCAGGTTGATAGCAGACACAGCTCAGTGTGCTGGCAGGGCAGTCCCAGTACGCTAGGAACATACTGCAGGTTGGTAGCAGACACCGCTCAGTGTGCTGGCAGGGCAGTCGCAGTACGCCAGGAACATACTGCATGTTGGTAGCAGACACAGCTCAGTGTGCTGGCAGGGCAGTCGCAGTACGCCAGGAACATACTGCAGGTTGGTAGCAGACACCGCTCAGTGTGCTGGCAGGGCAGTCGCAGTACGCTAGGAACATACTGCAGGTTGGTAGCAGACACAGCTGAGTGTGCTGGCAGGGCAGTCGCAGTACGCCAGGAACATACTGCAGGTTGATAGCAGACACAGCTCAGTGTGCTGGCAGGGCAGTCGCAGTACGCCAGAAACATACTGCAGGTTGGTAGCAGACACCGCTCAGTGTGCTGGCAGGGCAGTCGCAGTACGCTAGGAACATACTGCAGGTTGGTAGCAGACACAGCTCAGTGTGCTGGCAGGGCAGTCGCAGTACGCCAGGAACATACTGCAGGTTGATAGCAGACACAGCTCAGTGTGCTGGCAGGGCAGTCCCAGTACGCTAGGAACATACTGCAGGTTGGTAGCAGACACCGCTCAGTGTGCTGGTAGGGCAGGCCCAGTACGCCAGGAACATACTGCAGGTTGATAGCAGACACAGCTCAGTGTGCTGGCAGGGCAGTCCCAGTACGCTAGGAACATACTGCAGGTTGGTAGCAGACACAGCTCAGTGTGTTGGTAGGGCAGGCCCAGTACGCCAGGAACATACTGCAGGTTGGTAGCAGACACAGCTCAGTGTGCTGGTAGGGCAGGCCCAGTACGCCAGAAACATACTGCAGGTTGGTAGCAGACAGCTCAGTGTGCTGGTAGGGCAGGCCCAGTACGCCAGGAACATACTGCAGGTTGATAGCAGACACAGCTCAGTGTGCTGGCAGGGCAGTCCCAGTACGCTAGGAACATACTGCAGGTTGATAGCAGACACAGCTCATTGTGCTGGCAGGGCAGTCCCAGTATGCTAGGAACATACTGCAGGTTGGTAGCAGACACAGTGATAATTTAAATGTTGGCCTGAGGTTAGGAAAGTTGTAGCAAGTGAATAATCTTGCCTTGGGGTGCAAACATTAAGTTATTAGCAGTCATTCGTTTCGGAGTTGATATGCAAGGTAATACACACCAGTGATTGTAATCAGATCTAAATGTTAGTCAGTGCATTAAAGTGATTTGAAAGAGTTGCTTAAGGCTTTAATCTAGTGTTATTCATATATTAAATGTATGTGGTTTTGAGTAAAATTATACAGAAAATATGTATGGTTGAAGATTTTATTTAAACCTGTCAATTTTGGCCCGGATTATTACTGTGTATTAGTATATTTCAGTATAGAATCATTATCAAGTAGGCAAATAATTCTGACTGAGAAATTATGGGTAAGCCACGGAGATTTGGTGTTTATTGTTTAATCTCTGCTTTCATCATTTCCACACCATTTATGCACACAGCTAAGTGTCCTAGCATCACCATTAATACACGTACATGCTCATTTCAGGGTTATTTTGTGAAGAGTGAGGGGAAGCCATCATGTCAGCTGAGTTTGACTCTACAGGACAGATGTGTCCTCTGGCTGTCCTGCATACATCTGTTGTCATGGCAACAGCTACCCGATGCCTTGTGGGACCCACATAACTGTATGTCTGGAAAGATTGTGAACAAGGTTGGTTCATATCTTTTTCATAAAATTTAACTTTTCTTTTA
Source organism: Congeria kusceri (assembly GCA_027627225.1). Classification (NCBI taxonomy): domain Eukaryota; kingdom Metazoa; phylum Mollusca; class Bivalvia; order Myida; family Dreissenidae; genus Congeria; species Congeria kusceri. The sequence continues at coordinate 101,384,051 of CM051024.1, forward strand.
AGTTTGGTGGCCATGCTTCTTCAGCTGGCTCAAAGCCTATGAAAGTTCTTCATCTCACACATATTTTTTACTTAAAGGGACTATGTCAACGAAACATTGGCTTCCTGTTGCACTATAAATTATATTCTTTGATAGAAATGCGCTTTACTAAGACGTGCATTAAACAAACAAAACTAATATATTACACATTAAGATATTTTATGAGAACAAATTGACAAAAAGCCTGAAAAAAATTAAAACCCAAAACGAGTATCGAACTCACGACTTTGGAACCATACGAAGAAATGACAGTAGACAGCGCTTTAACCAACTGTGCTATCATGTTTGGTAAGGAGTCGTTTGTAAACTATGGTTATACAAAAGGCTCACAATTCTGACGTCAAAATGTAAACATGAAAAGGGCCAAACAAACACAACCCATACTACAAATTGATTTTTAGCTCGACTTTTCAAAGAAAAGGCAAGCTATTCTACTTGCCCCAGCATAGGCGTTGGCGTCCGAGCTAGGTTACAGTTTTTCGGTAAGCTAGTTTCTCAGGAATGGCTTGAGGGATTTCATTTAAACTTAAAACATTTATTCCCCACATTACAATGAACCTATAGGCCAAGTTTGGTAACTCTAGTTTAAAATTTGTCAAAATTATGGGTTTTTTTTTACATACAAGCTATATGGACAGGTTACAGTTTTTCTGTAAGGTCATTTCTCAGGAATGGCTTGAGGGATTTCATTCAAACTTAAAGCACTTATTCCCTATATTAAAATGAACTCATAGGCCAATTTTGATAACTCTGGTTTGAAATTTGTCAAAATTATGGGCCTTTTTACACTTACAGGGTTCGAATTTAGGCTTGCATAAGTTTTGGAAATTGCGAGTACGTTTTCCCCAAGCTCGCAAAATTTTGCGAGTAACGTAACAAATGTGTATAACGCGGACCCAATTTTGGAAGCAAAATTTTAGAGAAATTTTTTTTAAAAATTGCAGTAACATTTTGTCAATGCTTGCTGATTTTTGTATTCCCGTTTTTCTCCATTTTTGTTGGTGTGTTTATGTAATATTGCACTAAATTAACGTTCATAAAACAAAGTAAATTTCAAATACGCTCACCTTTAAAAACACATAACAATCCACATTGAATGTAATTAGTCATGTTAATATTTAATAAGTTTTCTGTCCAAACATTCTCCATTTTAATTCAAAGACATGTATATTTTGTCACCCCCATTTAAATGGTATTTAAATGTCCAATTTATCCAATGCATCAAAACAGCAGTCTGATTGTTTGACACCCTCCAAATTTCATCTAGAACGCTAATTCATTAATGCTCTATCGGCAGTGCTTGCAATGTACATGTACAGTAGTATTGATGGATGCTTTATGACACGTGCTAAATGTGTTAACCGCATGCTGCTACAAACTGCTAGATAATGACCCTATTTCGACAGAGACATCAAAGGCCTTTGAAGTCGAACTGATGCCATTGCTATGGCTGTACAGCTTGCTGATAAGGAAACCTTAATTGCTGGTTGTTGACATCACGCTGTCAGTCTTCTCGGTTTTAACAGGACCTGTGTTTTTAAAATGGATTCTATTTTTTGTTCAAATTGGAAATATTACTGCAAGGTAATTACAGTAGAATGCTTTGTTTTGTTAATAAAAAAATATATATTAATTATTTATGAACAAAACAAAATTGTTTAAATATATAACTAAAATAATTAATGAGTTGTGATATGTGATGTTTAATGAATACAACAATAAATATTTTGTGCGAGTTAATTTCTCATTTTGTGAGTAAGCTCAAAAGGTAGTGGCGTTTTTCGCTTAATTCGAACCCTGAAATTTTACATATAAGCAATATGGACAGGTTCAAGTTTTTCGGTAAGCTAGTTTCTCTACTTTTCGTTTCCGCTCTCTATAATGGATTGAGCTGTTGTAATGAAACTTGAAACATAGAAACCTTATAGCGAGACCTCACTTGGGATTGCATATGGGGTGGGTGGGGTCAAGGTCACTGATACTAAAAATAGAAAAACGGTTTCCGCTCAATACCTTGAGAACATATTGAAATATTTTAATAACACTTAATACATAGATACCTTGTATCAAGACCTCACTTGGAATTGCATATGGGGTGGGTGGGGTCAAGGTCACTGTTACTATAAATAGAAAAACGGTTTCCAGTCAATAACTTGAGAACTCATTGAGATATTGTAATGAAACGTAATGCATAGATACCTTATATTGAGACCTCGCTTGGGATTGCATATGGGGTGGGAGGGGTCAAGGTCACTGCTACTAAAATAGAAAACCAGTTTCCGCTCAATAACTTGAGAGTGCATTGAGATATTTTTATGAAACTAAATAGATACCTTATATCGAGACCTCGCTTGGGATTACATATCGGGTGGGTGGGGTCATGGTTGAGGTCACCGTTACTAAAAATGAAAAATGGTTTCTGCTCAATAGCTTGAGAACACATTGAGATATGTTAATGAAACTTCATACATTGATATCTTTTATCTAGACCTCGCTTGGGATTGCATATGGGGTGTGTGGTGTCAAGGTCACCATTACTAAAAACAGACAAACAGTTTATGCTCAATACCTTGAGAAGACATTGAGATTTTTAATGAAACTTAATAAATAGATACATGTGTACCTTATATCGAGACCTCGCTTGGGATTGCATATGGGGTGGGTGGGGTCAAGGTCAAGATTACCATAACTAAACATTTTATTGATGTGCTGACTAATGCATTTCGTTCGAAAAATTTGGTTTTCGTGGAATTTCTGTATGTCTTGTTTTAGAATAAAAATGCCAGTAACTCGGACAAGCACAAGAAAAATCGAACGCGCTGTCCTCCGACAGCTCTTGTTATCTCAGAATTCGTACACTTTTTTCCCTTTATGTATTCCCTGTTTTAACCATTATTATATGCCAGTATTAATATATAAATTTCAGATATTTAAAAAAATGCCTCTTGAAGCCATTTTTGATGACATAGGCCCTTTAAAATATTGACAAATTTAAAGCCAATTTGTAACTACACATTTCATTGGTCAATATTTAAGATAAGACTAAGTTTGAAATCTTTCGTGGTTGTGGGGCCTGAGGCGAGAGTTTTTTTATTTCTTGGTTCTCGGACCCGATTTTTTCCAAAAAGCAAAACAAAATATTTTAGAATGTAACCGATATCATAAACATGACCTTGTGAAAGCGTTTTATCCTGTTACACAGAATGCAAAAAAATATTAATGTCATGGTTGTCATGTAGTGATTAAGTTAATGTTGTGTAATATGATTTTTGTAAGTAATAAAGCATTAAGATTTTAATATCACTGCCCATTTCCATTTGTGAAATTCTAGTCATTAATTTACTCAATTCTGTGTTGTGTCAGAGAACCAAGAAATAAAAAAACTCTGGCCTGATGATCAGCACACAAGCCTGAAATTGAAGCAGATGCTTTTAGTTTCAGTTTGGAAAGTTCAGCGAAAAGCATTCCAATCAGCCTTGTCAGTGCTAGTCGTATACAAGTACAGGAGTAAAACTATTTTGGAAATTTCCCTTTATTCTACTTATACTAATGCACTGTTTCCATACATGGTGGATTTACTATTTGCCAAATTAAACAATGGTCAAATTTGAGCATTTGGCTTAAAAAAAACTGTTTGTGGATAAAATGTTTCTTCTATAAAATAACCTAAATTAGTAGAATCTCAACATAGGAAGGTAAACTTGGCTAAAAAAAAATTCCCAGTTAGAGCCCTGCATGACAGTTTCTCTAACCTCTAAAAGCATTTGAGGCGCGTCGTGGGAAAACCGGACTTAATGCATGTGCATAAAGTGTCATCCCGGATTAGCCTGTGCAGTCCGCACAGGCTAATCCAGGACGGCACTTTCTGCCTAAAGTGGATTTATGGTTAGAAGAGACTTCCTTGAAACAGAAAATACCATAAAAGCTGATAGTGCCGTTCTGGATTAGCCTGTGCGGACTGCACAGGCTAATCTGGGACGACACTTTATGCCCATGCATTAAGACCGGTTTTCTCACGATGCGCCACATTTTAACATTATTCAGGAGAACATTCTGCTGCCCTGGTCCAGTCCCTCAGTGGCCGGCATGTCTGCCAGACAACAGATATCACTGCTACAGGAAGCGGTCAGTGTCTGCATTGCTAAGCAACAGGCCAAGAATCCGTCTGCTCTAAAGGACGGGCTACTGTTGTACAAGAACATGCTGATGTTGCTGCATGCACAGAACAAGTATGTTTACCCAAAGGTGTCGTAATTACCTCATGCAATGGTTTGTTTGTCTGTTAGCAACTTTACGCAAAAATTATTAACAGATTTGCATAAAAATTTTTGGGAAAGTTAGAACTACGCCAAAGTTTAAAAACAAATGATTAGATGTTGGTGTATCAAAATTATTCGTATTTTTGGGAGATGATGGCAAAATGGCTACCTTGGTGGATGTCTGCTCTCTCTGAGAGCTTTCTGTTTTAATATACAAATTACATACTTCTGCTTTTCATTAATTTGCTAGTTAATTGAAACTATAATATTTTTTTTAAACAATGCCAATAGGAGGCAGTAAATTCTGTTGATATTTAGTAATGATGTATTAATCTGATGGGAATGTTTTGTAGGCATATTTTTTATATGCAACAACAGAAGTAGTGAATACCCATTGGTAATTACGTGTTGCTTCTGGAATTAATTGCTAGTCTTATATTTCCAACAGTTAAAGTCAAAACTACTTCACTTTCTGTCAATCTCATATCATCTGCAGTCTGAAGCTACTCACTGGATCTTATTAGATTGGGGGTCTAGTTTAGATAATCTTTTCAGGAGCCAATCAAAGAGCTGCCTTCAAAATGCTGTTGTATAACTTGTAAACTACCAAAGTCCTAACCAAAAAAGGGAATGCATGAAATCAACATGCAGTCCAATGTCTAAGAAACACTTAGTCTATCGTTAATGCCAAGTGAAAAGTTACTGTTAATTATTTATTCTAGAGGATCAGTGGAAAACATAGCATAATTGAAAACCTGTGAACAAACTTTTCTTTGTAAGCAAGCTATTTCATTGGTGCAGAATGGTAACGTGTTTATTGTTTGAAAGGCCAGTTGAACGTGATGCAATGTGACCATAAGGATATGATTTTAATGAGAGTGCATTTTACTTCTACCACGCAGGCTTGAGGAGATGCTACAGGTGTGCAGAGGCCTCCTGCATCAAGACCAGTCCCTGGTGGACGTCTGGCTGACAGTGGCCAACCTGTACGCGGCGAATGGTGAGAGCGAGGCAGTGGTGCAGGTGTTCAGAGATGCCATGGAAGTGAATCCCATGTCTGCCAAGGTGTTCCACTACGCAGCTGTGTTCGGCATTAGAGAGGTGTGCTTTAATCCCAAGTCCTCAATTGTTCCAATCTAAAGCTTTGTTTGAGATCAGAGAGGTAAGCATTAATCCCAAGTCATCTTATTTGTTCCAATCTTAAGCTGTGTTTTGTTTTTTCATCCGAGAGGTAAGCATTAACCCCAAGTCCTTAACTGTTCCAATCATATGCTTTGCTTGGCATCAGAGGGTAAGCTCATTGAAGGCAAAGCATTAACAGGTGCTATCCATCTAGCTATCACTTACAATTTTGGAATAGACCTTTCCAGTTTTGGCTACTTACGTTTTAAATTTCTTCTCGTCTTTTGTTTAAGTAATATTAACCATTCATAGAGCTTTGCAAACACTAACCAAGCTTTACCGTGTTCTCTTTTGTGTAGACTATGTTAACAGTTAAAAATACGAAACACGTGATATCCAAATGCAATGGTTAGGCTAAACCCTAGATTAGTTTACACATAATTGACATTTGTTTAAACATCTATCGGTTAATATTACATTTCAATCGCTTATTCATATATTGTGCATTTTGTTTCGAGAATTTTTGATTGGCGGGATTGAAGATTTAGGTATAGATTAAAATATTAATTACTTTAGTACTTAACCATTTCAACATAATTAAAATTATGTATAGTCGGTTCAAAAGATCACACAAGCTTATGTTGTACTGTTGCTGTCTTGCCGACTCAAAAGTAAATCTTATCTTACGTATTTCCCCAGGCTCCAGACTTTGCAGTGAGCTGTTTAGAAAACTGTCCCCGGGGGTTCTTCGAGGTGGAAGGACCCACATCTGATCCCCGCGCTCTTTATTGGTAACACAGCATTGTTACAGATGAAACTGTATTCTCATAAAACGTACAAAATCTATGCACACAATATTGAGTGGGTGATGAGTTATATCAAGAATTTTTCTTCGCATGATGCCTTATACTTTAGATAAAAGGATACCTGCTTTTGACATATTCAGTTTAGTCACACCAGCAAAGGGATTGTAGGAGTTACCTCCCATGAACTGTTAATACAATCATAAAAAGGAATATGTAAACTTTACTGTATTTCTTTAGCCATATTTTGAACTTTTTTGTCATTGGGTAATTTTATGAATGTCAACCCTGCAATAATTTTATACATATTTTTTATATTTTCAGATTTACTAAAACTTCTAAGCAGTATGAAATGTCTATTATTAACAAACCATGGTGGAGATGTGAACAAAATTTATTCAATATTCATCTCAATAGAGATTTGATCTTGTCCTTACTGTTTCTAGATGAAAGGCTTTTTCAGATAAAAATCTAAATTATGCATGTATCAGTTGACACAATTTTTAACATACCCATTACATGTTGCAGTGTTTTGTTGGGGCAGACCATACCTTTAGGCTACACTCCACCTAGATTCAAACCTGGCCTCACAGTGGAATTCATTGGCGACCACAAAGCCAGTCTGTGGCTCAACTACTGGTAAGCAGCTGTGATTGCAGAATTTTCTTATTCCTTGTGTCCACTACATTACACATTATATTTTCATAAGTGTTTGTCATATTCAAACATACATTTGAATATTATACCTAAGCAGGTGTGTAATAAATAGTTGATAACCTAACAGAGATACACATTTGGGTTAATGTACAGCAATTATGTTTGTTTAAGTTTGCTGTTGGAGCTGAGAGGAGACCTCGGCAGTGTCATTGAAATGTATGAGACGGCCCTCTGTACAGCGAATGGACTGAGGGACGTTACAAAGGTCTGGAAAGGGTAAGTGAGCTTATGGTATCGACAAAAGGTAGGTGAAACTTTTTCATCTTTTTGCTGTTGTATTTCAGTGTGAAGCGAAATATTTATGTGTTTTAAGGAACAAATGGTAAACTTTGTTCATAATACAGATACGTATTCATACATTTAAGTTTGTCTACCTCCACCCCACCATTTATAACCTGTATGAGAGGAGAAAGGCCATGAATAATTATGTCAAACAAGATTCGGCATTATTCGGAAAAAGGTTATAAATAAATTGTATTTTAGTTACCTTGGATACCAGTATCGACAACTGGCCAAGTCGCCACAGCGAGTGGCAGACCAGAGTAGACTGAACTACCTCCTTCACCGTTGCCTCACAAGCAGCCCCGTGAGAGAGCCCCTAGGGCACTGGCCCGGGGACACCTGGCTCAATAACGGTTGCCTTGGTGACGTGGTGGACTCGTATCTGGAGTGTCTGTTGCCAGAGGAGCAGGTTGTATCCATGGAGAGACTTGTGAACCTGATGCCCAGCAATGTGATCCTTGTGATCAGGTAAGGCTTGATAAAATTAACTACCAGTAATTACAGTCGCTGTAGTGTAATGGATATGTTGTCTGCCCTGCGATCAGGAGATTGTGCATTTGATCCCTATTTGGGGAGTATTTAACCAATCACGTTTTATCCCTATTTGGGGACTATTTAACCAATCACGTTTGATCCTTACATGGGGAGTGTTTAACCAATCACGTTTGATCCCTATGCGTGGAGTGTTTAACCAATCACGTTTGATCCCTACGCGTGGAGTGTTTAACCAATCACATTTGATCCCTACGCGGAGAGTGTTTAACCAATCACATTTTGATCCCTACATGGAGAGTGTTTAACCAATCACATTTGATCCCTACATGGAGAGTGTTTACCAATCACGTTTGATCCCTACGTGGAGAGTGTTTAACCAATCACATTTGATCCCTACGTGGAGAGTGTTTAACCAATCACGTTTGATCCCTACGCGGAGAGTGTTTAACCAATCACGTTTGATCCCTACGTGGAGAGTGTTTAACCAATCACGTTTGATCCCTTGGCGGAGAGTGTTTAACCAATCACATGTGATCCCTACACGGACAGTGTTTAACCAATCACGTTTGATCCCTACGCGTGGAGTGTTTAACCAGTCACGTTTGATCCCTACGCGTGGAGTGTTTAACCAATCACATTTGATCCCTACGCGTGGACTGTTTAACCAATCACATTTGATACATACGCGGAGAGTGTTTAACCAATCACGTTTGATCTCTACGCGTGGAGTGTTTAACCAATCAAACAAAGACACCAAGTACTGATTCTTCCCAGAAAACAAACTCGAAAATGTCTCAATGAACCTCTGGCTTTCGACATAATAGTGCAGAATTAAAAAGGGGTAAAGATACATGAACTTCAGGTTTGATGATTGTCTGAATTTTAAGTAGAGTAACTGTTCAGTAGACTTTTAGCTCGACTTTTCAAAGAAAAGGCAAGCTATTCTACTCGCCCTGGCGTCGGCGTCCGAGCTAGGTTAAAGTTTTTCGGTAAGCTAGTTTCTCAGGAATGACTTAAGGGATTTCATTCAAACTAAAAACATTTATCCCCCACATAAAAATGAACCTATAGGCCAAGTTTGGTAACTCTAGTTTGATATTTGTCAAAATTATGGGCCTTTTTACACTTCTAAATTTTACATATATGGACAGGTTAAAGTTTTCCGGTAAGCTGATTTCTCAGGAATGGCTTGAGGGATTTCATTCAAACTTAGAACACTTATTTCCTATATTAAAATGAACTCATAGGCCAATTTTGATAACTCGAGTGTGAAATTTGTGAAAAAAATTATGGGCCTTTACACTTAACAATTTTACATATAAGCTATATGGACAGGTTGAAGTTTTTCGGTAAGCTAGTTTCTCAACTTTTTGTTTCCACTCTCTAACTCAAGAACGGATTAAGCTATTGTAATGATACTTCAAACGTAGATACCTTATAGCGAGACCTCGCTTGGGATTGCATATGGGGTGGTTGGGGTCAAGGTCAATGTTACTAAAAATAGAAAAACTGTTTCCGCACATTAAATTGAGAACATATTTAGATATATTACTAATTCATAATACATAGGTACCTTATATCAAGACCTCACTTGGGATTGCTTATGGGCTTGTTGGGGTCAAGGTCACTGTTACTAAATATAGAAAAATAGTTGCCGCTCAATAATTTGAACACGCATTGTGATATTTTAATGAAACTTAATACATAATAATTATATACCTTATATCAAGACTTCGCTTGGGATTGCATATGGGGAGGGTGGGGTCAAGGTCACTGATACTAAAAATAGAAAAACAGTTTCTGCTCAATAACTTAAGAACGCATCGAGATATTTTAATGAAACTTAATGCATAGATACCTTATATCGAGACCTCGCTTGCGTTTGCATACGGGGTGGGTGGGGGTCAAGGTCAAGTTTGCCATTACTGAAAATTTTATTGATGTGCTAATTTTAATGCATTTTGTTTGAAAATTTGGTTTTCGTGGAATTTCCATGTTTCTTGTTTTAGAAAAGAAATTCCAGTAACTCTGACATGCAAAAGAAAAGTCGAGCGCTGTCCTCCGACAGCTCTTGTTCTAAGGAACCGACAGATTGGACTGCTAGTTGGTACATTGTGCTGGACTATTATGACAGATTGGACTGCTAGTTGGTACATTGTGCTGCACTATTATGACAGATTGGACTGCTAGTTGGTACATTGTGCTGGACTATTATGACAGATTGGACTGCTAGTTTGTACATTGTGCTGGACTATTATGACAGATTGGACTGCTAGTTGGTACATTGTGCTGGACTATTATGACAGATTGGACTGCTAGTTGGTACATTGTGCTGGACTATTATGACAGATTGGACTGCTAGTTGGTACATTGTGCTGGGCTATTATGACAGATTGGACTGCTAGTTGGTACATTGTGCTGGACTATTATGACAGATTGGACTGCTAGTTGGTACATTGTGCTGGACTGTTATGACAGATTGGACTGCTAGTTGGTACATTGTGCTGGACTGTTATGACAGATTGGACTGCTAGTTGGTACATTGTGCTGGGCTATTATGACAGATTGGACTGCTAGTTGGTACATTGTGCTGGACTATTATGACAGATTGGACTGCTAGTTGGTACATTGTGCTGGACTATTATGACAGATTGGACTGCTAGTTGGTACATTGTGCTGGGCTATTATGACAGATTGGACTGCTAGTTGGTACATTGTGCTGGACTATTATGACAGATTGGACTGCTAGTTGGTACATTGTGCTGGACTATTATGACAGATTGGACTGCTAGTTGGAACATTGTGCTGGACTATTATGACAGATTGGACTGCTAGTTGGTACATTGTGCTGGACTATTATTTGAAGAATATTTAAATCAGCCAACAAGTTTGTACATATACCTTTCTGTCCTTCATTCCAGGTTATGTGAAGAGTATTTGAAGCAGGGAGACGACCAGCGGGCCCTCAGTCTGTGCTACCCTCTGATACTGGATGGAACCAACAACAGACACATTTGGAAACTGTAATATTCACTTCTTTATTTCCCACTTTCTGTGATTTGTGCAATATTTGCGGCTTTATGAAAGTTGAGTAAGTTTTTAGTGAGAAAACATTTTAATGAAATAACTACAAAACTCAAGTCTTTAAATGCTAGTAAATGCTCTAATATGTAGTTAAAATCTAAGAAATTCTACTTTCTGGTAGTCAATTCATGCATTTCTCAGTGATTCTGTGCATCCAAACTTGCTGACTACTAAACATTCTTCAAACATGAATTCCAAATTGTACGCAGTTTATTGTGCATAGCTGACAGGTTATTGCTATCCATTTCATAACATTAACTAATACTGAAGTACTTTTGCTAAGCAGTTCTTTGGAAATAATTTTTCAGCTGGACAGCCTTGGCAGTGAAGCAGAAATCGCAGTTTCAGGTCAGTATTTTCCTGTATACATAGATGTAAACATGTTAATGATGTGTATTACTCAGTAGAAGAAATATCCATTGGTTAATATTAATGTCGTCACTTGCAGGCTGTCAACCGATTCCTATATTCCTATATTTTCTTATATTTTGAAAAACTGCCTATATTTCCTATATTTTCTTATTTATTATCATGAACATGTTTAGCAAATGTTTTGTTCATTAAAACACAAGCTGTATGACTTACGAGGCTAGAATATGATCCCATTTCATCCATATAATGAAGTGTTTTTGCTATAAAATTCCTATATTTTGTCCAAAAAATCGGGAAAAGTCCTATATTGTTGGTGAAAATATTCCTATATTGTTCCTATATTTTCTAGGGAACTTGGTTTACAGCCCGCAATTGTATCGATGACTGTTGTTACCGTGAACTACTTGAAACCTACTTTTTACGTAGCTTGGCCTGGCAAACCTGGCATTTTTCCATTAAACTTCATGAATTTTATTGTGTGATAAGGAAAAATATGAGGTTTGTCGTGGGAAACCCGGGCTTAATGCATGTGCGTAAAGTGTTGTCCCGGATCAGCCTGTGCAGTCTACACAGGCCAATCCAGGACGGCACTTTCCGCCTACAGTGGATTTGTGTTTAGAAGAGACTTCCTTAAAACAGAAAATACAATAAAAAAGGGAACACACACCCGTCAAGTTTGAAATTAATCTTACAAAGCAATGAATCATGGAAATATTAACCTAAAGAGATTATTTTTACTCTCATTCTTTTGTAGGTGATGAAGTTATTCCGTAGAGCAGTGCAGGCCAACCCATTCGATCTCGAATTATGGAAACATGTAAACTTGACTTTTATCAGACAGTTTTTAACACATTTTCTTCTCTTGATATGATTTTTACTTTTTAACCTTACATTGTGTGACCAGTCTTCACATTAATTGTAATCCACTGGCCTGAATCATTATGCCAATATGGTAAACAGGTGAAATTTCCGCTAGCACGACTATATACATTTCTGAATTTCTACTAGCCCGAATTACATTTCACTAGCCCCGGGCTGTGGGGCTATTGGTTAGCGTGAAGAGTGGTGACTCGTTGGTTCTTGGATATTGCTATTGGTCATTTTTAATAAAACATTAAGTGCTTAGTAAGGACTTGTAGTTGGATTAAATATGAGGCGCGTCGTGGAAAAACTGGACTTAATGCATGTGCGTACAGGCTAATCCAGGACGGCACTTTCCGCCCGCAGCAGATTTATGTTTAGAAGAGGCCTCCTTGAAACAGAAAATACCATAAAAGCGGAAAGTGCCATCCCAGATTAGCCTGTGCGGACTGCACAGTCTAATCCGGGGCGACACTTCGCACATGCATTAAGTCCGGTTTTCTAACAAAGCGCCTCATATTAAGTTATTATGCATCGCATTGAAAAAGTGACACATTGCCAATTTGTTAGGACTTCTACCTACCAGAGGGTTGTGATTGTTCCTCTTTTCAGCTGATGTGATGCTTCAAAATGCAAAATGTATAAAAATGGTGATTAAATTTGCTGGATTTCGGAAATGGTTGGTCAGTTTAGAAAGAATGGTAGTCACGAACCCCAGCTCGGCCACATTACCTGTGTGGGGATTGGTCATGAAATTATTTCTACTGCCATTCTCCCACTACCTCTGATTCAAGTAGGGCAGTTGTCAGTTACTGGCATAGGTATGTGCACCTAGTACTGGTAAACCGCTTAGATAGGCTAAGCTTGCCCAGGAAAAGTGTGGGTAGGTTAACTGACCGCCGAGATATGAATGAAATACTGTTAAAAACGGCAAAAAAATCAAACAAACAAACATTTTTATTTATTTATTTTTATTATGACATGTTTATTTACTTCATCCATAGGTTTGTGCAGGTCGAGGTCAATCTGCTCCGTACCATACAAAATTAATTTAATTTCCAGTATTGTATGTGTTAGTAGCATCATATGTAATCTTTATGTCTGAGTATCATCATTTTATTAAGTGTGCATCCGATGCACATGCGACGTTTCCATGCTCTGTCTACTTCAGTTCCTGTTGAACCAGCTTGGTTTGGGTCCATCTGCAAGGGAGACCATCCAAAGCATCCTCTCCCACTGCAACATTCTGGGGTTGAATGTTGAAGAGTTGCTGGCCCTTATAAAGGATTCCACTACCTCTGGCACTTGATTTCTAGATGAAATGAGCTGATTGGGTCCTCTAATCTGTACCCTTTGGTTGCATTATGTGGACAAGTATCCACTATGGCGGTTAACCAACGCTAGGGTGATACAGATTTTTAAAGCAAACCTATATTAACTGCTTTACCAATTTTTGACTACTGGTACCTAGTATAATATTAGGCATCATAATTTTGAAACTAAATAACACCAAACAAAGTCATTTATTTGGCAGGTAGTACAGACTGAATTTCAGCAAGACGCAAAATTATTCGAGTTTAAAACTTTATTACACTTAATTTGTAATTGTAAAAAAAACTGAATGTCATGTGGAATTCAGATTTATCACCAGATGGTGATCGTGGTAAGTATATCAAGGTAACTCAGTTGATAACAGCGCAACCGTCACACTGAGTTATCTTCCCCTTGTTTATTTCAGTGTTGTGTTGGACTATCAGTGAATTTGTAAACTTGTAACTTGTGCATTTTTTGTTGTTACTGTTTTACTGCATAAGAAGTTGCAAGTCCATATGACCGTGATGAATCGTGACGATAATTCAAGCCAATGGTGCTGAAAGTTTGGGAATTTGAAGAGGCTAGAGAACACTAGAAGGCTACATCTTACCAAAATGATGGTTCTGGGATGGAATGTTAAATGTAACATTTTGCTTAAAATTGCAAATAATATTTTGATAAAACAAAGCACTAATCTTCCAGTATACATCATTACTTAATATGCATGTTATTTTGTTAGATTTCTGAGCTCAAATGATAAGAATTGTTCATTTTACATATTTCATCATGTTTCATATTTTACTTAATTAGATTATGTGTTTTAATTGAACCATACTTCTTAGCATAATTATTACAAAATATATTACAATTTCATTCAGTTTCGTGCAATTTAGATAAATTTCACTTATGACATTTTTGCATCATTTTTTGTTGTGATTTGGGTTAAAAGTAAAAGCTAAAAGTATATTTTCCTCAAAAAATTACTTGTACATTTTATAATGTGATCTAATTATGTCTCATATCAGATATAGTAATAAAATGTGTGTAATATCTATTGATCAAAACCATTGTTTTCAACTTAAATGCAGCAATTTTGCTTAACATATGCCCGTTCATTAATATGATAGGATTATATTGATAAATACATTTGCTGTGATTTTGTAATTTCATACATCGTGGTGCATTTGTTACTGATTTTTTTTTCAGGAGTTTACTGCGTGTATTATGCTCTGTTATTATTTATAAAATAAATGGTTAATTGAAATGGTCAGTGTCTGTTATAAATTGCAGTCTCAGTGTTTAACATGTAAACTGGTAATTTATTGCGATTGTTATTTCGTTCGATTGTATCTAAAGCCATAGTCTTACTGAGACAATATCGAGTCAGTTTCCTGGGAAGAACCAGTACGTGGTGTCTGACGAGAGAAGACATTTACTATTTTATATATAATTAAATATATTGAATTGAATTGAATAGAATATACATAAATAACACAGACACAAATCAATTGTCAATTCCAAATTTCATTACATAACATAGGCTGTAAACACATTTAATAATTTTATGATTCACATTTAATGATATTACACAATTATAGCACATCATCTTATCATATATTTATTGGTTTACATGTTGATATACACTCAAATTGATCCACAAAACATCAAAATATAACAGATGCCTACAACTACATTTGATGGGGCGAATCGGTACATTACCCTTATGCACCTATCAATATTTTCCCCCAGGGGGGAGCGGCGGGCAGACCTAGGGGAATTTGAAAAATGTTATTTTGGGGGGGTCTAATTCCCCACTCTAGAGCCAAGCATATTTGTCTAAATTCCCTCAGTGGGAGATGCTATATATCAAATGACCCGGGGCCTATATTACCGGGATCTAAATTCCGGCCAAAGTATATTTCCCCGGGACCCAGAATCATTCGGCTTACACCACTGAGACCTTGTATACGCTTAGTATATGTTTCACTAATGGCTATAATCAAGTACGTAGTAAACCGTTAATTATCACTACTTTCTAAACAAGAGCCACCAATGATTCTGTAATTCGAAAAAATAGTGTCTAATGCTAGTTAACCGTTCAAGTATATCACATGTGTAAAGCAACCATATATCGTACTGCAGCTATGTGTATACACATAGATTATCAACAAAAATCTTACATTTTAGCGTATAAGACATGAAAATCTGGAAATTCCACAGCGTGGAGATCGAACCTCGGTACAGTGACTGACGAACGGGTTGAATGACCAAATCGGCTACGGAAAGAAACAATGACCAGGCAGTGAGAACAGCAGTTTTATGGAAGTAATTGTCATTAAATATTCTTATATGAATTAGTTGCTTATACGCCGTCAAACAACGCTAAATCGAACACCATTTCGTAATTATTCAGAAGTTCGAGTTCGAACAATATCTCTGTGGATAGCACTCGTGTTTCATGGCAAATGTTGTTCACATAAGCCCGGTGATTATGTAGGCATAAAAAAAGTTGGTTTCCACTAACCAACCCCACCCACCCACCCGCCATTTTTGCATATAAATCATTAACTTTTTCTGAATTTCGAAAAAAATAAACATCAGTTTTCGCTTATATTATTAGATCATTGCCAGAAATCTCCTTCTATGACCTTTTTTAAAATTAAGGTACAGTTGCTTTGTTGGGAGTCGTTTACACATTTTACGTGCAGTCCAATATACTTGAACTGCGTGTTGAATGTGCGATGAAGAAAAAAAGTTTTATTTTACTTCCCCTCATAGATCTAATTTTCAGTTCGAAATTTGATGATTCCAGTTTGGCAATGGTTACAAGTTAAAATAATGTAATGTAAAAAGACATTTTCACTAAAGAACCAGGCACTTTATGGAACTTTATTATTTTAAGAAATTTACTTAAGTTTCCCCTAAGGAGCTTTGTGAATACGGGCCCTGTATGCAAAATAGTGAAAGGCATTAGACGACTATGCGCCATGTTTATCACTAATATGACACTAAATATTTAATCATTTTGTGCGCGCTGATGCATAATGCTTTTCAAAAGTCATGGACTGTGACTTTGAACGGAGCCCTATGCGGATATATTTCATAACCAGAGAACTATTAATTAGCTATACACCGCTTATAGTATACGCTGATAAGATAACTGTTTCCGGTCTTTTAGCATAATCTGCCTAATTTTAGTTCAATTATGTCGCACCCAGTTAAATGCATATCATACACTTGCCATGCAGTCGCAATAATGGTGTTCTTGATTTTAAAACTGGTTCAGGTAAAAAAAAACACAACAAGCGACGTTTGAACATTCTAACTTGACACGTTTGAAATATACGGTAATTGTTACTTTCAAAGAAGTTTCGTTCCAAATTGTCTACGCTCGACGTGGATTGTTGTGTTCATTCGTTGCAAACAGCAAGTGATTACGTGATATCCACCAGTAAACAACTCTATGCTTCAGAAATAGAATCCAAATACATGTTGATCAATGGAATAAAGTGGCCTTCGCATTGGCAAGGACTGAAATATAGTATTCAATCTTTTCATGAACAATTATTCCCTATGTAACACGATACGAGTGCTTCCGTGTAAAACAATAAAACTAGGCCATTACGGTGTCGAATTTCAGCAGCGAATAGTAAACACATGCGTAAGAATGATGACCTTGGCGAAAAGCTCACGGTGACTTTTGGTATCGGTGCAGACTCCCGTTTCCTTTGTTTCCAACTGTCGTCTGCTTCAAAGCGTCTGTTCGATTCAAGGCCAGGGCATCCACGGAAAGGTCACTTAAAGGTCAAGTGTGTCATGAATGAGTTCAGAACGGTCAAGCACCAGGCGCGCGCTCAAAGATTTTTAAAATTGATGCCCATTGGTTACCCATAGGGCTACTCGGTGTCCGTTAAAAAGCGGCTCAAATTTCAGTGGCAATATGTCGATCATTTTCTGCTGAATGGGGGGGTGGGGCGGCTAATTGCAGTTCTGTTATAACCATTCACATGTAATATTAGTCTTTGCTTTCATAACTTAAAATGTCGCTTTTGTAATTTTTGACTGCGCGACATAAAGAACAGGGCTAGTCAGTACTACAATACTAGTAAACTGTTCGTTGAAGTTTCTTTCGCTAATGTAATTTGTAATGAATTAACATAGTTTTCCATTGAACTATTGATATGTCTTGCAAGGATAACTGAAATGTACACGTGTATAGGGCGATCGCAAACATACAAAAATACCAAGATGTTAATAAGTATTTTTGTACAAAATCATCGATCTATAATTTACATTTACATCGCGGAGGGATAAATGAGAAACAGGCCTACGTTTGACCTAGTCCCTTTATTCTTGTGAGGGAGAAGTATGATAAACAATGTACGTAAGACTGCGCATAAAACGGCATTTCTGTAAATGCACTGTTGCAGAGACCGCAGGCGCTGTTCGCAGCTCATAATTATCATTTGTAGAAGCCACATTGACGCTTAATTCTAACTTGATACTCGCTATTTGTTTTAAAGACAAAGAACAAAATTATCGTTGTTAAACTACCCCTCAAAAAACAACGCAAAAAGAAGTTCCGGCTCTAGGCGTGGCATAGTAAAAATTTGTTCTAAATACAGTTGCAAAAATATATATCAAATAATTTTAGAATCGAACGAAATTTTGCATTATCTTTGTTTATCGGCCAATAAACAACGATTTAGAGTTCTGATGCGTGGGAATTAAACCACAAGGGCTAAACAGCCCGGATGATTGTTTAATTCCCACGCATTAGAACTCCAAATCGTTTTTATTGGCCGATAAACAACGATAAATTGAAAACAATTTCTTAAATCTACATGTATATATTGTAACATGCAAAAATAGTGCATGTGAACAGTCACACCTGTCCGGCGCTATTGAAACATGCGCCAAGTCGTTTGAAGGATGAAGTCGAAAAGTAGTGGGGACATATCAACACATGTACAGCGATGCCTGATACTAGTATACAGCATTTGTCGTATAAAATATACCTCCATGGATATGGTCTTGTTAGTTTAAATGGACTCGTTCACAGATTTTTCGTATTTTTGACACATGTCATCAAATATCTTAACTGCAAAACACTACAGCATCTGGAATAATATAAAACAAATATTATATAAAGAAAAAGGGTAACTTTAAAATTTTGCCTTCGTCGGGACCCGAAACCGGGACCGTTGAGATCAAAAATCTATTGCGTTAACCGCTCGGCCATTGGGACTTACACATTTGAATTTTTAACGCAATCATGTGTTTTCCAAAATACCGATGCCTTGACAAGCGTTACAAACCGCTTTATAATTGTATCCACTTCGATTGATGATTATCGATAAACATAACGATATTTCCAATATATATATTCGTCATGAGTGTTATTTCGCTTGTTGTATATAGTAAATTTGTATCATTTCTTTTTGGAATCAATGACAACAATTTTGAAAATTGTCAATTCGCCAATCTGTGAACAGGTCCCTTTAAGGCTGTTTTTTAGCTCGATTATGTCGAAAGCCCGAGGCTTATCGCGACACTTTCAAATATGTTTCCTGGGTAGAACCAGACCTAGCTGTGTCTGAGAAAGAGAGCTGGAACGTTCCTCGAGTAGGGATCGAACTCGCGATCTGACACCATGTGAGCCTTATGAGGCGTGTCGTGGGAAACCAGGGCCCGTATTCACAAAGCTTCTAAGGAAAACTTAAGTAAATTCCGTAAATTCATAAATTTCCTTAAGTCTCTGGCTGTTCCGTATAAAGGTCTTTTAACATTAAAATGTTTTTTTTTGTACAGAAAACATTGAATTTCACATAGAAAATTTGATTTGAAATTTTCACTTACGTACAACTTAAGTTAAGATTCTCCTTATTAGCTTTGTGAATACCAGCCCTGGGCTTAATGCATGTGCGTAAAGTGTCGTCCCGGATTAGCCTGTACAGTCCGCACAGGCTAATCCAGGACGGCACTTTCGGTATTTTCTGTTTCAAGGAAGTCTCTTCTAAACATAAGTCCACTGTAGGCGGAAAGTGCCGTCCTAGATTTGCCTGTGCGGAAAGTGTCGTCCTATATTGTGCCTGGACGACACTACGCACATGCATTAATCCCGGGTTTCCCACGACACCTCTCATATTCATTACCGGTACACCACTGCGACTAACTAAGTGGTTTAGTTAATCCCTTATTAAATTGTATATGGTAGGTATATAACTCAATAGTCGTTTTGTATATACCAGTTTCATTGTAGTGGGGATCGAACTCATGATCTGACACCATATTCATATCCATTACATCACAGCGACCGACTTAATGGTCGGAATTTGTATGTTAATTAAGAAATAATTTAGCAATTGCAAAAATGGGAACTACTTTTCACTATGCTGCACTCAGAACCGGAACTTCTTTTGCGTTGTTTATTGCTAGTTTAACAACGATAATGTCGTTCTTTGTCTACAGAAAAATTAGCGATTATCATGTTATTGAATAGCATATTAAGTTATATATGGTAAATAACTAAATAGTCGTATTATATAGACAAAATACATGTAATATATATAATATATATGAGTTTCGTTGTCTCTTTAAACAGGTCACATAGAACATACAAATGCTGATCGGTTTGTTTCATTGTATATTCGAACATAGCAAAATTTCCAGTCACATGCTAATTCTCAATTACAGTGCTTACTTCTACGCTGACATTGCTATTTTTGCAGCGCACGTGATTATGAATATTTTAATCACACCATCTGCTACAATACAGACGACATTATGTGACTCACACAAACCAATAAATGCAAAAACTGCAATTCGTGTCCCTGTGCAGTTAATGAATCGACAGATTTGCATGAAGTTTTCATTACATTAAAGGGTTAAATTGAAGGTAACAAAAGTCTGAAATCAATCATTGATTAACATCATTATCAGTTACATTAATGTAGTTCCATTATGCAGTTACATTAAGGTAATTACATCATTATAATTAAATATACATGCATATATCAACACACTGGATAAAATAGTTTTAACACGAGTGCTGTTTGTAAAACAGGGTCAAGGCTAAAAAAAATCTTTCAACTATCAAGTTTTGTGAAGATCGGATGAAAACAGTTGGACTGTTGGAGATCGGTAACTGCTAAAAAGGCTAATGTTAGATAAATCAAAGGCTATAATTCTGCAGTTCCTGGGGCGATTTGGTTGATCATCAAATTTAGCTGAGAAATTATGCCCGCAAACATTTTCATCAAGTCTGGTGAAGATATGATGAAAACTGTTGGACTAAGCTCCACAATTACTGGCGCGATTTGGTTGACTATCGAACTTGGCCAAGATATTGTGCCAACAAACAGTTTGGTGAAGATCGGATGAAAACTGTGGGACTTAAAGAGCGGACACGAAATTGGTCTACGACCGACCAACCGTCCTACCGACCGACATTAGCAAACCAATATAGCCCGCCAACTTCGATGGGCGCATTATCAAAGATAAATACCATATTCTCATGTACAAATGTTGTATGCATTGCATATATAATTTTACAAAGCAAACGCTAACCGAGGGGTCAGCAAAGTAGAAAAATACCTGACAAAACACTAAAGAAAGCCTGTTTTTATACCCATTGCAGCTTCCCATTCGATTGTCTACATAATTATATGCACCAAGTTTCATTTGTTAAAAGTCTCACATTGTGGAACTGAATAAAATATGCACAAAATGACATTTACTGAAACAATTGACGAGAATGACGTCATAACATCATTTATGAGGTATTATCTTTTTGTGACGCCTCCGCGGCGCGTTTCTTTTCTATGTCCTCCAATTTATAATTATACATAGCAATCGCTAGTATTCCCGTCGACATGCCCATCAAGGCGCCAAACCACGCCCCTCCACCCGAGGCCACGCCTATCGCGGCGCCCCCAAGCGTTGAGACAGTGTACGCTTGATCGACGCGCACCTGGTTCCGGTTATGACGTAGGCGATAGCACCGGTCCCAGACTTTATACGGGTCGGATTCTTTGCTTATGCGGCCGTATGTCGCCAATACACCAAACGGCAACCCTAAAAATACACCGGTCCTTCCTGCTTTGGTCATCTTTGTCTTCAAACAACTAAGATTTCTGTGCTCTTTCTTCGATATCGCGAGAATGGGACCGATAAGCCAAGTACCGATCAGCGCGTTTAATTGCATGAACCTGATGGTGACATGCGCAGTGAGCTCTGTTTTGGGGAATGGCACTCGCTGCATTTCCTCTTCCGTTAGACTGGCTCCGGCCATGTTGCGTAGCCATTCAACGCTCATCGTCCACCTCGAGTTGTCGAACCTGAGAGGCGAGATAACAGTATATGGTTGGGTAAAAATTATGTTAAATTAAAATTTTAAATAATTAAAAAATATATACAGGGCTTTTTATAGTTAATATTTAGTTTTTTTTTCTGTCTTAGTGTGTGTTTACGTTTGGAACATTTGGTTTGATGGATACTGTTTATTGCAAAAATGCAGATCCTCCAAGCCAAACTGAATTTCGTGGCGTTACGGATTAAACCCGAATATTCAGTACAACCTCCGCGCAGAGATTTAACTGTGTCCCAGCATAGCTGGTTTAAATCCCTGCCGACTAGAAGTTCCACGTGACCACAGGCAAACACTTGGCGCGAAATAAAATAGTGGACAAGCACGTGATAAAAACGTGGACAATGTAAAATCCTTGCGTTGTTATGTTTACTTATTTATTTAGTTTTTGTTTTTCATTTTAACTCGTAATCAATTAAAATTGTGTAAAAAATATATCTTCAATCTTCTCATAATCGTCTCCCCTCAAAACTTCCAACTCTGTAAGTTTAAATTTAACTCGTGGTTGCAGTGGTAACTGAGAAGAGTACCAATGGGGATGTAACCACTGCGAGGAGTTTGGAATCAGAATTCACCGCAAACATTCGGCGAGCTGCACGATATTCTACATAAAACACCAGGAACTTCGGCTAGTTTCGTAGTGTTGAAAATGTGAACACAAAACTGAACTTCAAACTGTTCAAATTCCCTTAAGTTTTATTTTATGAAAAAGTGTACACATTTTTAGCTCATAATGAAAAATTTTATGTTTATTATCTCACCATTAAACGATTGTTGTTTAGTTAAACGTGTATTATTGTTTGTGCCTTTAAGCGTGGATTATGAAATGTTCTAAATCTTAACCTATTAACCTTGCACGGATACAGTTTCTTTTTTAACTTTAAGGGGAAAAAACGTGCCCGTTTACTGTTACGCAACAAAATGTCATCCACGTGTCACTAGAGCTATATACATTTATAAAACAATTGTCTTTTTATATCAAACCTTTTTGAAAGGACTATTTCTATACATGAACTGCAGCCTATACTTCCCCTGACAGTCGCCGATGTGAAATGGCAGTATACCTTTAAAATGCAAATTTCGTCATGAAATAAATACATGTACCACTAACACGAGAGAGTAGGGTTGTTATGCAACGAATTCCCCACAATGGTGTCGCAGAAAAAAGAAACCACATAATTCATACAGGTAACCCATTTAAAACAAAAGCATAGCGCGTGTCTATAAATAGCTAGCGTCGTTTGCGCTTATACCGAAGCAAAAGTTGAGTGCATTTAGTCGTGGAGAAATAGCTTATTTTTTGTTCGGTTTATGGCTGAAGTAGCGGAAAAAGTTCAAGTATTAACGAATTGTACTTACACGCAAACAAAATTCCCCAAAAAATAATTTTGAAAACGTCCTTTCAACACGAAAAACGGCCCGTGTAGAAATATGTTGAAATATCACGATACAAAGGTCGAGGTCGTTGTATTGAACCAGTCAATGTAAACATTTTGTTATAAGGGTATTTTGCTAGGACATGCATGAATTTTTGTTTATACAGTGTCCTAAAACTTGAGAAATGCAAATAAAGGGTGGAATAAGATCCACGAAGAAAAAATCAGAGAGCGAAAATGTGTGCCTTCAGTAAAAAAAAAAATAACGCGTGTCAGCGAATAAAACATTGTTAAAGGTACAGCACCTTCACGGTGGTCACCGTATACTGATGTAATAAAACTACGTAACCTTTATAATGAATGGATGGGTAAATAAACATAGTGCAGTGTAAGAAAATGTTCATTTCTCTGAGTGTTAATCATAATATGACAATAATTTTAGTTCTACGGAACACAGTGGGTATCGCTACTAAATATTCTTACAACATATTTTCCTGAAATTCGTCCCACGTCATAGACGAAGTAAACAAGTGTCCATGTAATTGTATTCATGAAGTGAATTTTCAGATAATATATATTCAGATTTCTCTTCCATTTTGGCTATAATTCGTGTGAGAAAAGCTCATTGAAGTTTCTGTGATATTATCACTGTGTTTTTGTTGCAAAAATATGTTTGGAACTATAACTTTATATTGAAAA
The DNA here is from genome assembly GCA_027627225.1 of Congeria kusceri. NCBI lineage: Eukaryota > Metazoa > Mollusca > Bivalvia > Myida > Dreissenidae > Congeria > Congeria kusceri. Next base: position 101,407,842 of record CM051024.1, read on the forward strand.
TGCGAATTATGCATACCATTCAACACAGGTACTTGTTTTTGACCGATATCTATACCATATTAGCACTATTTTACTAAAATTGAACGTTCATGTGTGGCTTAAATTATATATTGTTCCGTGCAACTTGTGGTTTTATCATAGAGTATAGTGATTGTAAAATATTTGAATTTAAATACAGGCATATATTGCCTGATCAACGACTTTTTCCATGAAGTATACTGTGCTTTCCAAATTTATTTCAACAGTATGCGGTGACATATTTACCGTGACTTAATATAAGTCAACAAATTAAATATGGTAAGAACAGGTTCTGCTCAAATGGAGCAGGGGCTGAAGCCGGACCAGTTTGTTTGTTTGTTTGTTTTACATTTTCTAATAATATGGTTAATCCGTTATTTTCTATCAGTTTTGTTAATTAATGGTGTTTTTTCGCTGAATATTTGCACAAATACATTAAAATTCTAAAGATTTTCAACCTCCCTCTGTTGACCATGATCAAGGGCAAGGGGGCAGGAGGAAGGAGGAGGGGTGCAGAGGAGCAGGGCGCAGCACTCTGCTACCGTATTTAATAAGTTTTATTTATTTGATAATATTTAATTACCTTGAAATATGTGATGGCACGTTAAAATACTTGCATAATTCTTCATCGATTTGATGAACTGCAACATAAAATAGCCCTGAATCCACTGCGATAACTAACTTAATAATTTACTATAGTCGTTAATTAAACAGTACAGCTAGTAACGCACGTTGAATTTATAATAGCCCGCATACACGTGCATGTATGGCACGTTTATATCATCAGCGTTAACCTACTCGATCAAACTAATTCCAGACTTAAAATACAGCTCGATAAAGTTAAGCTTCAACAACGTTGTACATAGCCACGCAGTGAAATACGCGTATATATATATATCGTGTATATATATTCATGTATTATGCCGCACGTGATGCTGATAAATATAGCCCAGGACGGTGTGGAGCTACTTGTATGTATTTTAAATAAATTAGCATTTTCTCAATATTTAAATGCTTCCAACAGATACGATTTACAGTCATTTAATATTCAATTTGGTCTAAACATAGATCAAAATGGGACCTAAATGCACTTCGCTCCGGTACGAGCCCGATGACATATGACCGATTCCTGACCTATTTATTTTTGTAGTAAACAGCCTCGTTTGTGTTTATTAGCATAATAAAACTTGACACAAGGTCAGGGTCTTCGTAAACCAATCAAATTGCAGATAACATCATTACCTATAAATTGACCAATCACAAGCCACGAAAACTTTAGTCATTGAAGAGCTCGCTCCGGATCACAACATTACAAAAGTTTGACGGATTCGAACGCATGTTTAGAGTTTGGAAGTTAATTTCGAGGATATTACACAGTGACAGCAGATTTCATTCGTGCAGTTCGTTGATGAAAGTGTAATTCTACAATGCCACATCAAAAGCACGGGAAAAATGCCCGTCAGCACGGCGCACGAGCGGATACAAATAACAACGTGCAGAATAACGCTCCGGTTGTAAACAACAATGGTGGCCAGCAGAATGGGCATGGGCAACAAATGCAGAAATGTTGCGTCCCCGGCGTCTGTCCGGTGAAAGAAGAATTAATTGATACTGATGATATACACGACGAAGTAAGGGTCGTCTGCAACAACGAGGCCTGCGACGTCGGCAACTGGATGCATAAGAGTTGTTTTGATGGCTGGGAAGAATCCGTGCTCGCCTATCTGCGTTCGTGCGGTAGAGCACGGAGCTGGAGCGAAAAACAGCGCCTTCAAAACCTGTGGACTAAAAAGGGATATGATCTTGCCTTCAAGGCATGCGATTGCAACTGTGCAAAGGGTCATCTACGCAAGGATTTAGACTACATTCCACCAGTCCGAAATGACAACGCAGGCAAAAAGAAGACCAAGAAGAAGTCTTCCACTGACACTGCGAAACCAGCATTGAACGACTGTGTTCACGTGGGGGCACATGTACCTCCAGCTGCGGTACGCGAACGTCGGTCGTCTGGAAATAACAACACCAACGTAAACCACAACACCACAGCTCCTAAGCCCCTTCCCCAAAAAGTTAATAATGCAAATAAGAATGGCAATGCAGTGCTACATGAGCCAAAGAATGGATTGATGAGTCATATACGAAAGACGTCCCCTTGCATTACTATCCTGAACAATCGCAATGATGATCGTCTACGTGCCAACAGTATATCCAGCACAGGAAGTAGTCCCCCAGACTCTGCCTCCTCAACTTCAGGTTCTAACTCGCCAGTGCCTCAGTCATCACAAACCGCCTCAATCCAAAGGGTAGCACTGAAGAGTAAGTTTGAGTTCAACGAGCACGTGCCTAGCCCAGGAACGAGCCCCGCAAATGGCCAGACAGCTGGTAGCCTGTTTCGAAAGAGAATGGACTTGTCTGCGTTCAGTATACTGCCAAAACACAAGCAGAACCCGTACCATATTAAGATGGAGGATGATGGGATGACTGGTGCAGATGAGGTCCACTCGTTCGTTCTAAACCACCTGAGTAATTGTAAGATAGCTACACTTAACTGTGTTCTTTGCAAGAATGAACTATGCATATTTGAAAAATACCCATTGATCGATGGAACGCTGTTTCTTTCACCACAAGCGTACGATAGTCGGGCGATACAAGCAATCTCCGAGGGCCGCCTTCAGTATATCAACGCTGTATGCGTTACGTGCCTAGAAGGAGCCAACGATATCCGATGTTCAGCCTGCAAGCGTAGATGGGATGGTAGCTCGCTCTTGTTGGGATCCATGTATTCGTACGATATCTTCGCTGCGATGCCGTGTTGCCAGAAGAGGCTGACGTGCAAGCATTGCCGGAGAGCGGTCGTGGATGTATCATGCGGTCTACCATACTTCAGCGAGTATAGTCGCATGATTCCGTGTCCATACTGCAAGGCCTACGATTACCACTTCATTCGTCCTCTGAGTGAAACCTTCGCCGTTAAAATGTGTATATGGCATTGAATTTATAGGTTTTCCTACAGGATTGTACATAAAACAAGGGCATCATATGTGTTTTTGTAACTTTTGACTATGAACTTTTCAGAGCAGCTTCATCAATAATTTGTGTGTTTTAAACTTGACTTTTACTTCCAGTGTTAACATAAGTACCAGTATGTGTATTTACGCAGTTCAAGTGTGAAAGTGATATATTTCTTAAGTGGTTTTACTGTTTGATAGTTTTGGAGTTGAAAGCTGATAAAATGGTCAGTTAAGTTGATGTTTTTATTCTTCAGATTCTGTTTATTTAATAGATTTTTGTCATTATGCTTCTAATTGTAGACGAAACCTTATAAAATCCAGTTTTTACTCTGCCATGGAAATGACTGTATTCACATAATATTATGTTATTTACAACAATAAGCTGTAAAGAATAAAAAACAGATCATACATTAGTTTGTAGCTGCATTATCATTGTTTTGCCAAATGATATTAAATTGACAATTTGTAAGTGTTCTCTTACCATTTGTATTTTGAATATACCTATTTCCAAAAAAAAATACATGGGTTGATGATGTAATAAAAACTGTTTGTTGTTAAGAAATGGAGTAAATGTACATTTCACTAAGAAATTTGTCATTGTGGTAATCAAAGCATTCTTTTTAAATTGAAACCACAGAAAGATTTGTTGAATACCTGTTTGATAAGAAATGTTTAAAATACACAAATCAGCTATATGGATCACATACCCTGATAACATTGAGTGACCTGTTTGTGTTGTTGTCACTTTTCATTGGATTTATTTTTAGCTTACATTAATTTTGCAATGTCAAGGTTGCAGTGTAATGTATCAATATGTATTTGGCAGTGTTTTGAGAAACATTATACATCAAGGTTTGAATCTTTGTCCTCATATTTTTGTCTAACCTTTTAAACTCTGGTTGTTTTGTTTATTCATTTTGCAATGCCTTAAAACTGAGAGGTTTATGTAGAGCAAGTACTGATGTAGTGTTACAATTTTTTTTAAATAACTTTGGATAATTTTCAATAAATTTTAAGTTATTAAGTTTGAGAACAACTTGACTACATTTTTTTGAGAGCTGCTTTTTTCAGTGTGTCTTTGAGTTTTTTCCCCTTTCATATAATGTTAAAAATTGCTGTGTATCATTAAATTGGGTTTGCTTGATCACTGATTTGTAATGTTTACCAAATGGAAGACATTTGTAAAAATGAACAATTTTTGTTTAAAACACATGATTCACATTTCAGATAAACATTTTTTACTAACTTTCATTTAAATTTAAACCCAATTACCTTAAAATAATTATTGTTCTTTTCATTAATGTATGCATTGCTTACAGTATAAACTGTTTGCTTGACCTATATTTTATGTTACACTCAAATTATATACATTTACAAGGAAATGGTTTAAATTATACTTCGCTTCAAAACCACTTACTGAGTACTGAAGCAATGTTTGTAGTTAACAGTCATGTATATTGAATGTATATATTAAAAAGAAAATCTCCCAGCATTAGACAAGGGTTACGTAGTGAACACCAATAGACATTAAATATTTAGTTTACAGCTATTCAAGAACAAAAAGAGACAAGTTAATTATTGGTTTAACAGTATTTTGTCTTGTGTGGCTGTAGTAAACAAACGTTACCTGTTCTGGTAACAAGCGTACCACAATTTTATTATTCGATTAGCAAGGGTGCATGTTTTATCGCCTTGCACGCTTAGAGCGTAACGTTGGCTTTGACCTATTTACAGCAGAAACTGTGCTTGTCTGCGTCACGTGTAACTTGGTAATTTATTGCTTATGTTCTTGAACGGTTTTTTGTAACCGACGTTTCTCCTTTTTTCTTTTGTTTCTCAAGGTTTTCTTCAGGCAACAGTTGTAATAGGATTGTCAGTGTTATGGAAGTACAGAATTATTTTTTTTTATGAAACAAATGTTATAACTTGTGAATTTTGTACATTACAGCCTGCAGTATATTTTTAACAAACATATGTTTTAACTTGAAACATTCGTAATTACAGCCAGCAGTGTAAAAATTTAAAAGGCATTAACAAAACCATTAACTGGATAATTTCAAGTTATTATTGCTGTGTTTAGACGTAATTGTCATAACATGCATGCCATTAAAAGATAGACCATCAGTGTATCATTTATTATGCAAACATATGTCTTTCATTGCAACTTGCTGAAAGGTTTGCGTGCAAAATGAGAAAGCCCTGTGTGATTGCTATGGTCCCTTGCTTACGAAACATTTCAACATTTCAAATGTTGCTCACTTGTAATTATTTACAGTAAACTCAGTTCTATTTTATTGTATGTTGTTATATTTTAACTGAAACAAAAAGGAGAGGAGAGAAAGAAGTACCCTTTTTTAATATAAATATTATTTCTTAATATAAACATTGTTCTTTTTTTATACTAAGTGGTCAAAAACAATTTGTTGTCAACTTAACAATAGATTACAATGTTGTTGGACTTCATTGTGTGAGAAAACGTAAAGTTATTGCACGAAAACTTTCTAATAGAAGGAGTGAAAGCTTATATCGATGGGTGGGACATACAGTCTGTGTAAGTGTTGCTTTCGTAAGATAAAGCCCTTTTTGGCAGCTTCTGTATAAGTATTGAAGTTATCTAGATTCCTGGACCCACCCAAACCTTGTTGATGTTTTTGTTGGTAGTATTGTTCATGTTATTGTAGTCCTCAAGTTATTACACTTGATTTGATTTCAATTGAAGGTGATACCATTATGGTTTATTTAGTGAAAAAACATGTTTTTATGGACATTAATTTTTCTGAAAAGTTATGTTTCAATGGCATTGAGTTTATAATTGTCTTGAATTATATTTTTCTTTTGTTTAATCCACAAGAATGTAAGAATCTTTACATTGTTATATATACGGTAGTTAAAGTGTAATTAATTTGAACCTTTTTGGACATGGTAATACTTTTAAGAAATGGATTTTAACATAGTTAAGCATGGTGCTGCAGTAATTCTCAATATATTGTCTAGACCCAGTAAGGTTAACGATAAAGCCTGCACTTTTGTTGATGCTGTCAAAATCACAAGATCATGGATCACATTTTGTTAGCAAATTCTTGTTAAGAAAATATCACATGTTCGTGTAGCATAACATTTGGAATCAAAACAATTTATCTATCTTGAAATGCAGTTATCGAGATGAACCGGGTTAAACTGGCATTTGTCCAGCTTATCACAGACAACATAATCAAATATCTTGTGCGAGTCTTTTGTTGGGGCATACAAAATCCATTAATATCCACACATAAATGGCAACAAGCTATATAAAGGAACTGGGGTCAGATTTCTTGACTGCTGTGATCTGCTTAAATCTAGAAGTTTAATCTGAGGACAGAAATATGGTTCATTTATTATAGATTAGGTGGTGCGGAGCTATTATCGGAGCTATTATCGGTTATTCCTCAAGGCCAGTCGGATTTTTCCAATGATGCAAATTTTATTTTGTACAAAAAATAATCGAAACTTAAAGCAGCTGGTATATGTTATTCTGTACAAATTGTGGGTAAAGCTAAATACAGCTGGTACATGTTAATTACATTTAACCTTGTAGACTGTAACAGCATGTATCAATTTATCTATTGTGAAATGCAGTTATTGAGATGAACCGGGTTAAACTGGCATTTATTCAGCTTATCACAGACAACATTATCAAATATCTTGTGCGAGTCTTTTGTTGGGACATACAAAAATCCATTAATATCCACACATAAATGGCAACAAGCTATATAAAGGAACTGGGGTCAGATTTCTTGACTTTGCTGTGATCTGCTTAAATCTAGAAGTTTAATCTGAGGACAGAAATATGGTTCATTTATTATAGATTAGGTGGTGCGGAGCTATTATCGGAGCTATTATCGGTTATTCCTCAAGGCCAGTGGGTTTTTCCAATGATGCAAATTTATTTTGTACAAAAAATAATCGAAACTTAAAGCAGCTGGTATATGTTATTCTGTACAAATTGTGGTGAAACTAAATACAGCTGGTACATGTTGATTACATTTAACCTTGTAGACTGTAACGGCATTGAAGATTTTCAGTTTATCTCGTTTTTCCGAAGAAGTCTTTGAAAGAAAGATTGATGATACTCATATGTTTCCATCACGCTCTGTAACACTACACTGTATGAAATTCGTTACGATAAAGTATTTTCTCTTCACTGTTCTGTTTATTGCCATTTATAATTGCTTGTATTGATCGATGTTTATTTCTTTCCCTATGTAAATCTTGAGTTTTATTATTCGTTCAACCATGTACCACATAAATACCATTATGAAATTTGCTAGTCGCAATGTGATTATTGTTTAATTTTCATTTTGCACCTTTTCTATCTGTTTTTGGTAAAACATGCTTGTAGATAGTAGAACGTCATACAGACGCAATATATGTGTGAATTGAATAATGAATATATATCTGTGTTGGTTCATAATTGTTTTAGTTGTTAGTGTTAATTTTGTTTAAGTAATCAGTTAATATTGTTTTTGCATTATGCTGTATATCTCTTTACGGATAATACTCCTACACTAAAAGCTGCTGTATATACTTTATCATACCTCTTCCAAAGTGCTGATTCGACGATATCCGTGTCCTCCGTGATTATTCTGGGAAACTAGGATGGGAAGTTTTTGTTGGTATGTAAGTGTGTGTGTGAGTCGATTGTAAGGTTGTTTGTTGCAAAAATAATTGTGAAATGTAATACATATTTTGAAAAGATATTTAAACATTACAAAAGTTGCTCAGCTATACGGTGTACATTTTGTAACAGTGGTTTTAAGAGTGTAGTTCTGGTATTACCCTTGTTATAAGTGCAGATGAATTGATCACCGTTCTTCTTAAATGAATCAACATTTTATTATATACAATGTAGATTGTGTATTGATGTATTAGTTTTATTGATGTTTTACTTTACTTCTTTTACTTTGTTTTATTAGTAATTTAGCATTATAAGAGAAATATAACGGAGATATCATTATACTTCTAAAGGTTATAATGTGTTTTGTTCCGTTGGTTTTCCTCATACTGCACATAAAGTTGCAGTTAAGTACATGTATACCAGTGCGTTAACACTCGTGTTCTCAGTTTATCTAGTAACGGTTTAACAGAAGTTTCAGTGCTTAAACATTTTTTATAAAGTTACTAACGAGTTAATATAATAGGAAAAGTAGTAGGAAAACATTAATTATTTGTGTTAAAATACAAGCATGACGCATTTAAAAGTAAAGTTCTTGTAAACAACAAGCCGTTAAATTGTATTGTTTTAGTTTTTCATTTTACGTTGCTAATTTGTGTCTTCATGATATTTGGAGCATGTAAATACAATGTTAGCTCACATTTCTTTTGAAACCGAACAGCATTCTCGAAAATACGAGACCTGCAAAAAAGTTGTATTATTTTGTTACTTGTAAATTTGACATTGTTTGTTGGACAGATACGTGGCATGTTAATGTTTAGTTGTTTACTTGAAAATGTCGTGTGCAGTTGTTGCACGAACCTGTAGGAACACTTATAACTGATGAGATTTGACATGATGTCGTTGTTTTAATTTCTTGCACCATTGCATTATCCAGTACTGGATTCAGTTCTGTCTTTGCTTTAATGCCATATGTAAGATGACTTTCTTGTTCGTATTTAGCTCTTGTATTAAAACACGGCTTGCTGCAAAAACGTTTTGACTGTTTGATTACTGTTTAGATAAATTCTCAATGATATTGACATGTACATTATACGTGACTATAAGCTTCATATTATTTTACCAATCGGTGTACGTTTGACAAGTTCTAAATTATGTGTAAAACTTACAAATTATGTATAGGTGTAACAAAATCTATGATACGCAAGACTTGTACTATTGTTTGAAATACGGTTTGTGCATGATATGTGTATGTTAAGGTAACGAGAGCGAATGTAATTTTTGCAGAAAGTCATTGAATGCGCACGTGTTTGATATTTTGCGAGCGGCTGCTCTACCAGTGGCGAACTTTGGTGCAAAACAAGTTTATTTTGCCATTCTGCTTTTTTCCTGTCTCTTTCAAGGTTTATTATTGCGTATGACTTTGTACCGTATCGTTTAAAATAAAACGTTATTATGAGGTATTGGGTTCTTGTTACTATGACTAAGCTATTTACTTGAAATCTGGGCCCGTATTTTACTTGAAATCTGGGCCCGTGTTCACCAACCCATTTTCTTAGACTTAAGACTAAGAATTCAGAATATTCTTGAAACTGTTCTGATCTAAGAGCGCTGTAAATTTATATCTTACTTGTTGTTCCTCCACTCTTAAGTACAACATTATTTACGCAGATCGATTTATTGACGACGTAAGCAACATTGGTACCCAGCATATTTTCGAACGCACAAGTATTATTTCTTGAATCGAAGTCCATTCTTTAATTTGAGGCGAGTGTGGGAAAATCGGGCTTAATGCGTGTGCGTAAAGTGTCGTCCAGAATCAGCCTGTGGGGACTTCACATGCTAATCCAGGACGGCTCTTTCCGCTTTTATCGTATTTTCTGTGTCAAGGAGGTCTCTTGTAAACATTTATCCACTGTCGGCGGAAAGTGCCGTCCTGGATTAGCCTGTGAGGACTGCAGAGGCTGACCCGGGACAACACTTAACGCACATGTATGCATTAAGCCCCGTTTTTGTTCGACTCAATTAAGATTGGTGAATACGGGCCCAGGTCCTATACGAACTTGTTAAATCTAAAGTTGTTGTTTAATAGTATCCAATCAAAATCGAACCTCCTTGCACTTTACAACTGTTTTGATTGGTCAATATTTGAAGTTAAGACTTAAGTTTGAGACCTTTCCTAGTCCCAGGACTATGCCTTATGACAGCGAACATTCTTAATATGGTCTTAACTAATTTATTAGCCAGTGAAAAGCAAAGCGCATATGTAGCAATCATCTTCATCTGGTATTTTAACTTGAAACTGAATTTAGGATTTAAGAAAATTCGTTATGCTGAGCAGACGCCCAGACCAGGCGCATACACGCGTAAAATACGTACACAAATTTGGAAGATACTCAGAGAAAGTAAAATTTGGGTGTACAATTTCGCAGAGAAATTGAAATTTGGGTGTACATTACTCACACTTTCCCCCGATTCGCCCACATATCGTCATATTTTAGAGACTGGAAAACAGAAACAGATTGATGTGACAGGTCTGCCTATCTGAATGTGCTGTTGTTGTGTATGATAAAGTCAAACAATGTTTGAGAAGTCTTTTTGTAACATTATTGTATTCAAATGGTGTTGCTACATAAATAAGGATTATTTATGATAATACTTAGTTTTTTTTTACACATTGCAATGATTTGTTGCATACAAATTTACTCGTACCACCACTTATCCTACGGAGAGTGTACATTTACCCCCATAAATTATGGAGAGACTGTACATTTACTCCCAAATTTTCAGAAGTACGCGTACATTTACCCCCAGTACAAAGCTTATCTGGAGCACTGCTGCTGAGGCATTTAGTTTGTAATCAACTAGAAAAAAAGTCGGAGAATACGAGTAGAAAAGTTCGGATCAGAAGCTGCAATGTGCGCGGAACTTTTGATTACAAAGTCATCTGATTAAAAGATTCGTTAAACCTGTTACAGCGGCCTGTGTATTTAGTAGGTTATATGATAATTACATGTACTTTCAAAAGCACTTGAGTCGTACTCTTAATAGTTCACACACTCGACAATAGCAACAGATGTAAGATAACTCGCTTCTGATTGATCTTCTGTTTTCAAAACAATCGGCTTCTTATCAAGGGCAAAGCATTAAAAACGTGTACATAATTCTACTCTGTGTGGGTGATTTCGGATATTTGAATCTCAGCGTGACGTACTTGGATCAATAAATCTGCATGTTAAACACGGCTTCGAAACTTTCCAAAAATGACCGTCGAACAAATCTTGTTGAATGTAACACTGCATTAATTGTATACTTTACAAAGTCATCCTTTAACGAACACATATTTCTGTAGATCAATTTACATGTATTTCGAAATATTTAAAGCCAAGAATGCGATTAATCATAACGATGTCCTATGTCCAAGCCATGGGCCATATCCACAAAGCCAAGAATGCGATTAATCATAACGATGTCCTATGTCCAAGCCAGGGGCCATATCCACAAAGCCAAGAATGCGATTAATCATAACGATGTCCTATGTCCAAGCCAGGGGCCATATCCACAAAGCCAAGAATGCGATTAATCCTAACGATGTCCTATGTCCAAGCCAGGGGCCATATCCACAAAGCCAAGAATGCGATTAATCATAACGATGTCCTATGTCCAAGCCAGGGGCCATATCCACAAAGCCAAGAATGCGATTAATCATAACGATGTCCTATGTCCAAGCCAGGGGCCATATCCACAAAGCCAATAATGCGATTAATCATAACGATGTCCTATGTCCAAGCCAGGGGCCATATCCACAAAGCTCCTTCGGAAAATCTTAACTTATGTCATACTTAAGTGAAAATTTCAAATAAACTTTTCATTGTTAAAATCCATATTTTATCTTTGTACTTGGGTCCAATAAGAAGCAATGGTTGATTCTTTACCAGAATAAAACCATTAAAGATTAAATAGACTTTAAATGAACCAGCCACAGACTTAAGGAATTTTATGATTTTAAGAAACTTTCCTTATTTTTACTAAAATGTATAGGGTGCTGCTCAATAGGGTCAGGGGGAGCCAGACCAGGGACCGTATTAACAAAGCTCCTTAGGAAAAACTTCAGTAAATACCTTAAATTCATAAAATTCCCTAAATCTCTGGCTGGTTCATGTAAAGGTCTTTTAACATAAAAATGTTGAAAACTTGTAAAAATTGCTTATATGTTTAATATTGCACACTTCTTTGTTCCGTAATCATTGGATTTTACATATAGAGAATAGGATCTGAAATTTTCACTAAAGCACAACTTAAGTTAAGATTTCCCTAAGGAGCTTTGTGAATACCAGCCCAGTTCTTTGAAATTTTCTAGTACATGTAATTAGGTAAAATCCCTATCAGTTTCATGCTTCTAATTTAGGTTTTAGGCATTAATTCTGAATTTATCATTGAATACTGGCAAAAATATACGATATTTCTAAAGATACTCAACAATTCTCTGTTGATATCCCCAGAGGGGCAGCATGGGGAACCAAAAGGGGAGCAGAGTCCTGCACCCTGCTATTTAGGTCAGGATCTTTCCCTAAACGATGAGGCCATACCAATTTGATAATATGTTTAGCGTTCCCAGGCTGGTAGGTTTTCGGATGCCGGAACGAAAAACAAACAACAATTTTGACAAAGTGAAAAAACAAGGAAAACAGAATATAAAAAAATGGAAAATAAGAAAAAAATGCCTTTTGGGTGTTTTACTACTATTTGTAAAACATGGTGTGCAACTAGTCAATTTACACAGTTAAAATACTGTATTACAGTAGGTTCCCAACATGCAGATTATAATTTATTATATAACTGTTTTGCAAGTAAACATTTGCGTTAGCTTGTACCATTGCCATGAATAAGTTGTGAAAGAAAACTGTTGTTTTTTTTCATCGACTTGTTTGTTTTTTTCCTGCCTTGTTGGTAGGTTTCGAAAAGTCATGGGTACGCTAAACATAGAATCAGTTTTGTATGGCCTGACTCTGACTGTGCATTGCGTCTAAATTTCTTTAAACCTTACCTTACAGTTAGTACGGATACCTTACAGTTAGTACGGATACCTTACAGTTAGTACGGATACCTTACAGTTAGTACGGATACCTTACAATTAGTACGGATACCTTACAGTTAGTACGGATACCTTACAGTTAGTACGGATACCATACAGTTAGTACGGATACCTTACATTTAGTACGGATACCTTACAGTTAGTACGGATACCTTACAGTTAGTACGGATACCTTACATTTAGTACGGATACCTTACATTTAGTACGGATACCTTACAGTTAGTACGGATACCTTACAGTTAGTACGGATACCGTACAGTTAGTACGGATACCTTACATGTAGTACGGATACCTTACAGTTAGTACGGATACCTTACAGTTAGTACGGATACCTTACAGTTAGTACGGATACCTTACAGTTAGTACGGATACCTTACATTTAGTACGGATTCTTATAGATCAACGAACCATACTTAATAGACTTATCGAGGGTTGAGCGTGAAACTGTTGTATCTGCTTAACATTTCTATATCAGATACAATAGTTCCGTGCTCAACCCTCGTTATGTACTATACCGAGAATGCAACCGAATAAAAATGCCAACAGCATATTGTGCAGCAGCTGGCAAACTGATGGCAATATTAACCTTCCAACCTAATACTTCTCGTACGTATACCAAAATAATTCTTTGTGGCAATAGTCTATGTCAACGCTTACGCTATATCATATCTATGAGGCGTGACGTGGGAAAATCGGGTCCGCAGTCCGCACAGTCCACGACGACACTTACCGCCTACAGTTGATTTATGTTTAGACGAGACCTTCTTGAAACAGAAAATACCATAAAAGCGGAAAGTGCCGTCCTGTAATAGCCTGTGCGGACTGCTAATACAGGACGACACTTTACGCACATGCATTATGCCCTGGTTTCCCACGACACGCCTCATATGCACTTTTCTTGCGAATGAAAGGTTCGACTTGTAAGACTTTGTTCACCATGAAGATGACCTGGAAATCGCATTTGAATGCTTCGCTGGAAAGTATCAATATCTTGAATCGATACTTTACCTGTCACAATAGCAGATTTATTTACTAGGAAGGACGTGATTCGAGAAACGGACTATTTTTTTTATTATCGCGTGCATTATTAATAGTCGCCTTCTCTGTTTTTTACAAATAATTGGTTTCTTAAATATTAAATACCGATCGGTACAAAGGGACAGTTTTATGTCATGTTTTTTTTTGTTTTGTTTTTTGTTGTCATGTCCAAAACGATTTATCGCGTGATTGAATTCGATATTTATTTTTGTGAAATATAGGGAGTTATCGGACTGCAAAGATGTGACCAAACTCCACAGTGATCTCCCTTAAGCAAAGCAGGGGTGACCACTGTGATGGTGTTTTTTTTGCCATCCACATATTACTTTTTTCTTCAAACCTAGCAGTATTGCATGCTTAAACCAATTTGCGAGAGATGCGTATAACAAAAGAAACATAGAGCTATCATTTTGCAAACGATGAAAACGAATAATATTTTATAACTCAATAAAAACTTTTTCCCGAAAATTTTAGTTTAAAACTGAGAGGTTTCAATTTAAAATGTAAGCTACACTAATCTTGTTCTCTATAGAGAATGCGCGAAATTAGTATACTTAGTACTGTCCTGTTTCTATTATAATATAATTGTTATCAATCCATACATGAGCGTCTTTTCAAGGAATATGCCCTATATGCATAACGGGCGTCTAGCCATGTAATCTTCAGATTCAACACGTGTCAAGTTATTCCAATTATAGCGCGCCAGTAATAGACGGAATTATCCAAAGTACAAGATTTATTAACCCCGCGGCAGCAGCACATTTGAATAAGATTGTTATTGATTCAGTACGGTCTATTCCTCACGCTCTACTGCGCGGCTACGTGCCATCGCCGTTTTGTTTTGCACGGCGAGAGCAAGTGAGATAAACATTGCACAATCGACCAAACATATATTTATGGACTTTAAAATAAAACTTCCATCAGTCCATGGACTGCACAGGCTGACCCGGGACGGCACTTGACGCACGTGCATTAAGCCCCTTATTCCCACGACACGCCTCTGATTATATTCTTCTGGAGTTATTGTTTTTGTAATCGACGTAAGTGATTTCACGCCTCCACTCTAGTAGACGTTACAAACATAATTATTAAGGGGGGGGGGGGGGGGGAACAAACGGCAATCAAAACAAAACAGAACCAATATACCAGAATACATTTTAATCTGTTTGCACGTACGAGTAGAAAGGATATCAATGTAACTGTATGTACATTTTGCGAAAGAAGATTTGAAATCGTGCACAATGTTATCGAGAACGTGCGTCGATAGGTTCAGTACCCTTCAGCCACTGTGCAGCGGCTAGGTTGTACAATCGAGTGGTAAGGTTCATTACCCTTCAGCCACTGTGCAGCGGCTAGGATGTACAATCGAGTGGTAAGGTTCAGTACCCTTCAGCCACTGTGCAGCGGCTAGATTGTACTATCGAGTGGCTAGGTTCAGTACCCTTCAGCCAATGTGCAGCGGCTAGGTTGTACTATCGAGTCGATAGGTTCAGTACCCTTCAGCCACTGTGCAGCGGCTAGGTTCTACTATCGAGTCGATAGGTTCAGTACCCTTCGGCCACTGTGCAGCGGCTAGGTTGTATTATCGAGTCGATAGGTTCAGTACCCTTCGGCCACTGTGCAGCGGCTAGGTTGTATTATCGAGTCGATAGGTTCAGTACCCTTCAGCCATAGTGCAGCGGCTAGCTGGTACTATCGAGTGGTTAGGTTCAGTACCCTTCAGCCACTGTGCAGCGGCTAGGTTGTACTATCGAGTGGCTAGGTTCAGTACCCTTCAGCCAATGTGCAGCGGCTAGGTTGTACTATCGAGTCGATAGGTTCAGTACCCTTCAGCCACTGTGCAGCGGCTAGGATGTACTATCGAGTGGCTAGGTTCAGTACCCTTCAGCCACTGTGCAGCGGCTAGCTTGTACTATCGAGTGGCTAGGTTCAGTACCCTTCAGCCAATGTGCAGCGGCTAGGTTGTACTATCGAGTCGTTAGGTTCAGTACCCTTCAGCCACTGTGCAGCGGCTAGGTTGTACTATCGAGTGGCTAGGTTCAGTACCCTTCAGCCAATGTGCAGCGGCTAGGTTGTACTATCGAGCCGATAGGTTCAGTACCCTTCAGCCAATGTGCAGCGGCTAGGTTGTACTATCGAGTGGCTAGGTTCAGTACCTTTCAGGCACTGTGCAGCGGCTAGGTTGTACTATCGAGTGGCTAGGTTCAGTACCCTTCATCCACTGTGCAGCGGCTAGGTTGTACTATCGAGTGGCTAGGTCCAGTACCCTTCAGCCACTGTGCAGCGGCTAGCTTGTACTATCGAGTGGCTAGGTTCAGTACCCTTCAGCCAATGTGCAGCGGCTAGGTTGCACTATCGAGTGGCTAGGTTCGGTACCCTTCAGCCAATGTGCAGCGGCTAGGTTGTACTATCGAGTGGCTAGGTTCGGTACCCTTCAGCCACTGTGCAGCGGCTAGGTTGTACTATCGAGTGGCTAGGTTCAGTACCCTTCAGCCAATGTGCTGCGGCTAGGTTGTACTATCGAGTGGCTAGGTTCAGTACCCTTCAGCCAATGTGCAGCGGCTAGGTTGTACTATCGAGTGGCTAGGTTCAGTACCCTTCAGCCAATGCGCAGCGGCTAGGTTGTACTATCGAGTGGCTAGCTTCAGTACCCTTCAGCCACTGTGCAGCGGCTAGGTTGTACTATCGAGTCGATAGGTTCAGTACCCTTCAGCCAATGTGCAGCGGCTAGCTTGTACTATCGAGTGGCTAGGTTCAATACCCTTCAGCCACTGTGCAGCGGCTAGGTTGTACTATCGAGTGGCTAGGTTCAGTACCCTTCAGCCACTGTGCAGCGGCTAGGTTGTACTATCGAGTGGCTAGCTTCAGTACTCTTCAGCCACTGTGCAACGGCCAGGTTGTACTATCGAGTGGCTAGGTTCAGCACCCTTCAGCCAATGTGCAGCGGCTAGCTTGTACTATCGAGTGGCTAGTTTCAGTACCCTTCAGCCACTGTGCAGCGGCTAGGTTGTACTATCGAGTGGCTAGGTTCAGTACCCTTCATCCACTGTGCAGCGGCTAGGCTGTACTATCGAGTGGATAGGTTCGGT
The DNA here is from genome assembly GCA_027627225.1 of Congeria kusceri. Classification (NCBI taxonomy): domain Eukaryota; kingdom Metazoa; phylum Mollusca; class Bivalvia; order Myida; family Dreissenidae; genus Congeria; species Congeria kusceri. The sequence goes on from CM051024.1 coordinate 101,424,744, forward strand.
ACCCTTCAGCCACTATGCAGCGGCTAGCTTGTACTATCGAGTGGCTAGGTTCGGTACCCTTCAGCCAATGTGCAGCGGCTAGGTTGTACTATCGAGTGGCTAGCTTCAGTACCCTTCAGCCACTGTGCAGCGGCTAGGTTGTACTATCGAGTGGCTAGGATCAGTACCCTTCAGCCACTGTGCAGCGGCTAGGTTGTACTATCGAGTGGCTAGGTTCAGTACCCTTCAGCCACTGTGCAGCGGCTAGGTTGTACTATCAAGTCGATAGGTTCAGTACTCTTCAGCCACTGTGCAGCGGCTAGGTTGTACTATCGAGTGGTTAGGTTCAGTACCCTTCAGCCAATGTGCAGCGGCTAGGTTGTACTATCGAGTGGCTAGGTTCAGTGCCCTTCATCCACTGTGCAGCGGCTAGGCTGTACTATCGAGTGGCTAGGTTCAGTACCCTTCAGCCACTATGCAGCGGCTAGCTTGTACTATCGAGTGGCTATGTTCAGTACCCTTCAGCCAATGTGCAGCGGCATGGTTGTACTATCGAGAGGCTAGCTTCAGTACCCTTCAGCCACTGTGCAGCGGCTAGGTTGTACTATCGAGTGGCTAGGATCAGTACCCTTCAGCCACTGTGCAGCGGCTAGGTTGGACTATCGAGTGGCTAGGTCCAGTACCCTTCAGCCAATGCGCAGCGGCTAGGTTGTACTATCGAGTGGCTAGCTTCAGTACCCTTCAGCCACTGTGCAGCGGCTAGGTTGTACTATCGAGTCGATAGGTTCAGTACCCTTCAGCCAATGTGCAGCGGCTAGCTTGTACTATCGAGTGGCTAGGTTCAATACCCTTCAGCCACTGTGCAGCGGCTAGGTTGTACTATCGAGTGGCTAGGTTCAGTACCCTTCAGCCACTGTGCAGCGGCTAGGTTGTACTATCGAGTGGCTAGCTTCAGTACTCTTCAGCCACTGTGCAGCGGCTAGGCTGTACTATCGAGTGGATAGGTTCAGTACCCTTCAGCCACTATGCAGCGGCTAGCTTGTACTATCGAGTGGCTATGTTCAGTACCCTTCAGCCAATGTGCAGCGGCTAGGTTGTACTATCGAGTGGCTAGCTTCAGTACCCTTCAGCCACTGTGCAGCGGCTAGGTTGTACTATCGAGTGGCTAGGATCAGTACCCTTCAGCCACTGTGCAGCGGCTAGGTTGTACTATCGAGTGGCTAGGTCCAGTACCCTTCAGCCACTGTGCAGCGGCTAGCTTGTAATATCCAGTGGCTAGGTCCAGTACCCTTCAGCCACTGTGCAGCGGCTAGCTTGTACTATCGAGTGGATAGGTTCGGTACCCTTCAGCCACTGTGCTGCGGCTAGGTTGTACTATCGAATGGCTAGGTTCAGTACCCTTCAGCCAATGTGCAGCGGCTAGGTTGTACTATCGAGTGGCTAGGTTCAGTACCCTTCAGCCACTGTGCAGCGGCTAGGTTGTACTATCGAGTGGCTAGGTTCAGTACCCTGCAGCCACTGTGCAGCGGCTAGGTTGTACTATCGAGTGGCTTGTTTCGGTACCCTTCAGCCAATGTGCAGCGGCTAGCTTGTACTATCAAGTCGATAGGTTCAGTACTCTTCAGTCACTGTGCAGAAGCTAGGTTGTACTATCGAGTGGCTAGGTTCAGTACCCTTCAGCCAATGTGCAGCGGCTAGGTTGTACTATCGAGTGGCTAGGTTCAGTACCCTTCAGCCAATGTGCAGCGGCTAGCTTGTACTATCGAGTGGCTAGGTTCAGTACCCTTCAGCCACTGTGCAGCGGCTAGGTTGTACTATCGAGTCGATAGGTTCAGTACCCTTCAGCCAATGTGCAGCGGCTAGGTTGTACTATTGAGTGGCTAGGTTCAGTACCCTTCAGCCACTGTGCAGCGGCTAGGTTGTACTATCGAGTGGCTAGTTTCGGTACCCTTCAGCCAATGTGCAGCGGCTAGGTTGTACTATCAAGTCGATAGGTTCAGTACTCTTCAGCCAATGTGCAGCGGCTAGGTTGTACTATCGAGTGGCTCGGTTCAGTACCCTTCAGCCAATGTGCAGCGGCTAGGTTGTACTATCGAGTGGCTAGGTTCAGTACCCTTCATCCACTGTGCAGCGGCTAGGCTGTACTATCGAGTGGATAGGTTCAGTACCCTTCAGCCACTATGCAGCGGCTAGCTTGTACTATCGAGTGGCTATGTTCAGTATCCTTCAGCCAATGTGCAGCGGCTAGGTTGTACTATCGAGTGGCTAGCTTCAGTACCCTTCAGCCACTGTGCAGCGGCTAGGATGTACAATCGAGTGGTAAGGTTCAGTACCCTTCAGCCACTGTGCAGCGGCTAGATTGTACTATCGAGTGGCTAGGTTCAGTACCCTTCAGCCAATGTGCAGCGGCTAGGTTGTACTATCGAGTCGATAGGTTCAGTACCCTTCAGCCACTGTGCAGCGGCTAGGATGTACAATCGAGTCGATAGGTTCAGTACCCTTCAGCCACTGTGCAGCGGCTAGATTGTACTATCGAGTGGCTAGGTTCAGTACCCTTCAGCCAATGTGCAGCGGCTAGGTTGTACTATCGAGTCGATAGGTTCAGTACCCTTCAGCCACTGTGCAGCGGCTAGGTTGTACTATCGAGTCGATAGGTTCAGTACCCTTCGGCCACTGTGCAGCGGCTAGGTTGTATTATCGAGTCGATAGGTTCAGTACCCTTCAGCCATAGTGCAGCGGCTAGCTGGTACTATCGAGTGGCTAGGTTCAGTACCCTTCAGCCACTGTGCAGCGGCTAGGTTGTACTATCGAGTGGCTAGGTTCAGTACCCTTCAGCCACTATGCAGCGGCTAGGTTGTACTATCGAGTCGATAGGTTCAGTACCCTTCAGCCATAGTGCAGCGGCTAGCTGGTACTATCGAGTGGCTAGGTTCAGTACCCTTCAGCCACTGTGCAGCGGCTAGGTTGTACTATCGAGTGGCTAGGTTCAGTACCCTTCAGCCACTATGCAGCGGCTAGGTTGTATTATCGAGTCGATAGGTTCAGTACCCTTCAGCCATAGTGCAGCGGCTAGCTGGTACTATCGAGTGGCTAGGTTCAGTACCCTTCAGCCACTGTGCAGCGGCTAGGTTGTACTATCGAGTGGCTAGGTTCAGTACCCTTCAGCCAATGTGCAGCGGCTAGGTTGTACTATCGAGTCGTTAGGTTTAGTACCCTTCATCCACTGTGCAGCGGCTAGGTTGTACTATCGAGTGGCTAGGTTCAGTACCCTTCAGCCAATGTGCAGCGGCTAGGTTGTACTATCGAGTGGATAGGTTCAGTACCCTTCAGCCACTGTGCAGCGGCTAGGTTGTACTATCGAGCCGATAGGTTCAGTACCCTTCAGCCAATGTGCAGCGGCTAGGTTGTACTATCGAGTGGCTAGGTTCAGTACCCTTCAGCCAATGTGCAGCGGCTAGGTTGTACTATCGAGTGGCTAGGTCCAGTACCCTTCAGCCACTGTGCAGCGGCTAGCTTGGACTATCGAGTGGCTAGGTTCAGTACCCTTCAGCCAATGTGCAGCGGCTAGGTTGCACTATCGAGTGGCTAGGTTCGGTACCCTTCAGCCAATGTGCAGCGGCTAGGTTGTACTATCGAGTGGCTAGGTTCAGTACCCTTCAGCCACTCTGCAGCGGCTAGGTTGTACTATCTAGTGGCTAGGTTGAGTACCCTTCAGCCAATGTGCTGCGGCTAGGTTGTACTATCGAGTGGCTAGGTTCAGTACCCTTCTGCCAATGTGCAGCGGCTAGGTTGTACTATCGAGTGGCTAGCTTCAGTACCCTTCAGCCACTGTGCAGCGGCTAGGTTGTACTATCGAGTGGCTAGTTTCGGTACCCTTCAGCCAATGTGCAGCGGCTAGGTTGTACTATCAAGTCGATAGGTTCAGTACTCTTCAGCCACTGTGCAGCGGCTAGGTTGTACTATCGAGTGGCTCGGTTCAGTACCCTTCAGCCAATGTGCAGCGGCTAAGTTGTACTATCGAGTGGCTAGTTTCAGTACCCTTCAGCCACTGTGCAGCGGCTAGGTTGTACTATCGAGTGGCTAGGTTCAGTACCCTTCATCCACTGTGCAGCGGCTAGGCTGTACTATCGAGTGGATAGGTTCAGTACCCTTCAGCCACTATGCAGCGGCTAGCTTGTACTATCGAGTGGCTATGTTCAGTACCCTTCAGCCAATGTGCAGCGGCTAGGTTGTACTATCGAGTGGCTAGCTTCAGTACCCTTCAGCCACTGTGCAGCGGCTAGGTTGTACTATCGAGTGGCTAGTATCTGTACCCTTCCGCCACTGTGCAGCGGCTAGGTTGTACTATCGAGTGGCTAGGTCCAGTACCCTTCAGCCACTGTGCAGCGGCTAGCTTGTAATATCGAGTGGCTAGGTCCAGTACCCTTCAGCCACTGTGCAGCGGCTAGCTTGTACTATCGAGTGGATAGGTTCGGTACCCTTCAGCCACTGTGCAGCGGCTAGCTTGTACTATCGAGTGGCTAGGTTCGGTACCCTTCAGCCAATGTGCAGCGGCTAGGTTGTACTATCGAGTGGCTAGGTTCGGTACCCTGCAGCCAATGTGCTGCGGCTAGGTTGTACTATCGAGTGGCTAGGTTCAGTACCCTTCAGCCAATGTGCAGCGGCTAGGTTGTACTATCGAGTGGCTAGGTTCAGTACCCTTCAGCCACTGTGCAGCGGCTAGGTTGTACTATCGAGTGGCTAGGTTCAGTACCGTTCAGCCACTGTGCAGCGGCTAGGTTGTACTATCGAGTGGCTAGGTTCGGTACCCTTCAGCCACTGTGCAGCGGCTAGGTTGTACTTTCGAGTGGCTAGGTTCAGTACCCTTCAGCCAATGTGCAGCGGCTAGGTTGTACTATCGAGTGGCTAGGTTCAGTACCCTTCAGCCAATGTGCAGCGGCTAGGTTGTACTATCGAGTGGCTAGGTTCAGTACCCTTCAGCCAATGTGCAGCGGCTAGGTTGTACTATCGAGTGGCTAGGTTCAGTACCCTTCAGCCAATTTGCAGCGGCTAGGTTGTACTATCAAGTCGATAGGTTCAGTACTCTTCAGCCAATGTGCAGCGGCTAGCTGGTACTATCGAGTGGCTAGCTTCAGTACCCTTCAGCCAATGTGCAGCGGCTAGCTTGTACTATCGAGTGGCTAGGTTCAGTACCCTTCAGCCAATGTGCAGCGGCTAGGTTGTACTATCGAGTCGATAGGTTCAGTACCCTTCAGCCAATGTGCAGCGGCTAGGTTGTACTATCGAGTGGCTAGGTTCGGTACCCTTCGGCCACTGTGCAGCGGCTAGGTTGTACTATCGAGTGGCTAGGTTCAGTACCCTTCGGCCACTGTGCAGCGGCTAGGTTGTACTATCGAGTGGCTAGGTTCAGTACCCTTCAGCCATTGTGCAGCGGCTAGCTTGTACTATCGAGTGACTAGGTTCGGTACCCTTCAGCCGATGTGCAGCGGCTAACTTGTACTATCGAGTGTTCAATGTTCGCTATTAACGAAATCGTGATCTAATGCAAATACTTTGCTCATATATTAATTAGGAATTGTTCTAAGGCGTACAAAAATATGTTTGTTTCAGGTTACCCGACCAACCTAAAAAAATGCCCCGACCATAGAACATTTTGTTGGGTTTGTCAGAAATGTTATAGTTTTATTTGCTTTTTTCAATAATTAAATGTATTTTTGGATAAATAAGTGTTTTGTTTCGATAGCATCCACTTATAAACTATGTTTAATGATACTACTGATATGTTTTGAGTATTTATTCAGTTTTATAATCTTCAAGTTGACCTACCTACCCTATTTTTGGAGGGCATGTAACCTGAAACGAACATATTTTTTTACGCCTAACATGACACGCGCAGAGTTTTCTATTTACAAAGAACAAAATTCCCCGTTGTTACCAATAAAAAACACGAAAAAAATAGTCCCGAAACTGTAAAACCATAGGTTGCATTGTAATGGCAGAAGATGTTGTGCATGAGGTCATGTTAGAATCGAACTAATTCTCGCATTATCGTTGTTTATCGGTTAATAAACGACGATTTGGAGTTCTGATGCGTATGATCTAAACCACGAGGGCGTTCTTAAATTACAATGATAGTAAATATATTAACATAACTATTATCAAATCTATTTAATGTAGGAACTCAATAAATAACTAGCTAACTAGTTGAATAACTAACTAACAAATAAGTACATTAATAAATAAGTAAATACAGAGATAAAAACTTATAAACAAATTCATAAATAATAAAATAAATAGTAAGCTAGTAAATGCATTGATAAATAAACAAATACTGGTATATGTTAAAAGCAATTGTGTACACATAATCGTTGTAAACATGTACTTTAAAGTTTAAAGCAAATATCTTTAAAGTTAGGCTCACCGTAAAATACATGCATGAGAAAAACATCAAATTTCGCAAGATATCATGTATACTGTCTCGTACAAATATATTTACTGCAAGGGTCGATAAGAGATGAAAAACATAGAAGCTTTCATGCAATCATGCACGTGCTTCAAGCTATATTCGTGCCCGTTGTCACGTTCAGTGGTCGAGGTGTTAACGCAGTAAAATACGATCTGAAAAATATAACCGCTCCTGTATGCAAGATCAAGTTATTAATGTGATACAGATATTTTCTTTTGTTTTATAAAAAAAATCTTACTTCGTGTAAGTGGAACAGGTCACGAATAGAGCAAAAGCAACTAACTAACTAACTAACTAACTAACTAACTAACTAACTAACTCACTCACTCACCAACTAACTAACTAACTAACTAACTAACTTACTAGCTAAGGAATGTGCGAACGTAGAGCATATGCGACGTAATAGGCTGGTCCAATGCCGGTGACCAATGCCGACACAAATAACGATTGCTGTAATTGGAGCTCAGATGGTCTGAATGCATTACAGCAATCGTTATGTGTGCGACCAACAACCTTCCAACACACGAGAAGTGTCTAACAACAACAACATTGGAGATAACTAAAACAACTAAATCATAATAGCATCAACATGAGCAGCAACAACAACAAAATCAGTAACAATGACAATAAAGTGAATATAAACAACATTTAAATGTATTGTTATAATTAATATGGCAAGGTTGTGTTGTTGTTTTTTAAGTTCAACTGCAAAATGCTCGCTTTATGCGTACTTAACTGTAATACAAACAGTTCTGATAAAAATACAACTGAAATGAACAACACAAAACTAATAAAGGGGACCAATCATCAAAATTATAGGTGAACGCTAAGGAGTACACTATGATACCGTTAAGTACGAAATATTTCTCTTTATTGCATTTTCAACATTAATAGCGGTTAACTTGCAATACGAGCGCATTGCTAGGTATGCCAACTCCTCGTACGTGCTCCAGCTCGGAAACCTCGTGGTTTGGTTTGCTGTTTAGAGGTCGAACACGGCGTGAACAGTTTCTGATATACTGATTGTGTATAATGTAGAATGACTGCTGGAGTAGGACTTGACACAATCTGACTAAAATTCACGATCATCCTTCGGAAATGCGTAGCGTATTTTAGTATATGATTTCAATCCGATTGGGCCTTGACACTGACCTAGATACAAGAGACGTTGGGTTGGAACTTGGAGAGCGAGGCTGGTGTGGAAACTGTGGAGACGTCATGAACTAATATCAGCCACGTAGCGCGTTGTCAATTGCGTGTTGCGAGCGTTTGATGTCACCGCGACCTTTGCAGTCCTTGTCATGGGAGGGTCTTTATCGCCTATCTTATTTGGTGTGCAACCGATTTAAACATGCATACAATCCAAATGTGCTTCAGTTTCTGTTTTTATACTTGTACATTATGGATTCATTTTATATACATGTATTGGTATTAAATGGTACACTCTAAACGTGAGCGGAGTCAAGTTCGTGAGTTAATGACAGGCTCAAACTCACACAACAATGTACATGCTGTTATTCACATTTCCCGTACAATTTCATCATAAGACCCGATCACGTACGCAAAAATATTTTGGTTATCTATGATATCAAATAAGAAGGTATAACATGATAATTGTTCCAGACAATAGTCAGTTACATGATACCGTTCTGGACTGCTTAATAGAATAACAAACATTGCGCGTGCTCCATGTCGGATATAGTCACAAAACAAGGATATAATGCTGAATTTTACGGTGGCATAGATGTGACATGTGCATGTTTGTATTTACGTCGTTCCCATGACATATTAAGTCGTGGGAACGAGATCTTATCTCGTGGGAACGAGATCTTTTCTCGTTCGAACGACATAAATAACTCGTGGGAACGACATATTAAGTCGTGGGAACGAGATAATTAACTCGTGGTAGCGACATATTATGTCGTGGGAACGATATATTTTGTCGAGGGAACGACTTAATGAGCCAATCAAAGTCCATGTTGCTCTCGCAGAAGAAAAACAATTTATGTATTATAGCTTAATCCAGCATTGAAGTACGATATTATGTAAGCGTTTCTTGTATCAGCCATTCTGAAACATGCTTCTAAACAACGTGTATTCTGATTGGTTAATTATGTCGTTCCCGCGACTTAATATGGCGTTACCACGAGTTAATTATCTCGTTCCCACGACTTAATATCTCGTGAGAACGACATAAATAAAAACATGCACGTGTCACATCTATGCCGCCGTATATTTCAATGCTGGATTAAGCTATAATACGTAAATTGTAAAAACTATATACACGTTTTTTTTTTATCGCTCGCTTTGCTCTTAAATGCATACATTATATACAGATATCAAATGCAATACACTGTTGGCACAGGATACCACATAAAATACATTTATAGTTTTAGAATGAATATCATTTAAAGTTGAAATTCGAGCCAAATAAATTTATAGTTTCTAGTCTAAACAGTTTTGTCTCAATAAATAATTTAGTTCCCCAAAATCTAATAAAAAAACTTATTGTTAAATGTTCCATCAGCTATCACACCAAATTTAATAATATTTTTGCATTCATAAAAAAGATATCGAGTGACAAAGTAGAGGGGTGTCCACAACGTTGGCTCCGATTCCTGGCGATTTTGTATTTTCCGGCACAGTATGTCAGCAAAATTTACACAATGTCGACATTACTTGCCGTATTATTTCTCAACGCAATAATGCGAGAATCGTTTCACAATATTATTATTCGGTGCGTGTGTGTTTGAATGTAGTCAGCTTCGGATTTTACATGTTTAAAGATGTTCCTGCTATAGAACACTGTATGCCAAATACGTATTTAGTGGACAGGAACATCAAACAAGGGCAATTTACTGCCAAAACAGGTGCATGACATACAGATGAACCAGCAAGTCTTTCGAACATAATACGGATAAGTATTATTTTATTCATTGAAACAAAGTGCATTTGATGATGATGATGATGATGATGATGATGATGATGATGATGATGATGATTATGATGTGTAATCATTTTTCATATATCATTGATACGGATATGTAGCTGATCAATGCAGACCCACAGACAACATTAAAGGAGTACTAGTGCGCGATCATAAGTTTACGCTCCCCACCCCCCAACCCGAAATCCTGGATACGCCGCTGCAGCCATAGCGAACTGTGCTCTTACTATCATTCAACATATTCAATGATGTATAATGAGTATTTTAGAAAACAGCAATTACGTTGTAACTACGATCACCTACTATAGGAAGGAATCCTAGAAAAGTAATGATTAATCTGAACATCTATGAATATCGTTCGTTAAACTAAAGGTAATGTGGTATTTTCATGTTTCAGGAGATTTTTGTTTTTCAGTGCTGATAACAGAGCATACAGACAGACAGTACCGGTTTATTCCTGAAACGCGCCAGAAAAAAATGTAGCCTTGATAAAAATCTGCAGTAGTCATGCTTTCCCCGAGATATTTGTAGTGTAAGTGTGCTAGTAAAGTCTGACAGTAACCTTACACTTTGTTATGTGCATTCTTCAGCGAGAAGTGCATAATTGAGACATTTACTTGAATAGTCAGAGCGGTAAACTTAGCAAATAACATTTTATGACATTCTGCTTTCGGTATTTTAAATACGACTGATTTGCGACTGATTTGCTAGCGCAACTGTTCTTTATTCCAGTCCTTCTTTGAGACTGCCGATCAGTTATTCAATAAGTCATCTATTATAGTTCGTAAAATAAATACAAAATGACCAAAATCAAATGATTAGTATAAGAAGTATAAAACAAGCTACATGTAATGCAATAAAAAGACGTATAAAACAATATTAGCACGCCTTGCTATATATATTCGCCTTAGATCTTGTATAGTCACAGACAAACTGTGCAAGGTTGGCCCAGTCCCTATCCCGCAATAAGACTTGTTTGGCGTTTCTTTTCATAAATAAGGGATAGTTACTCCAGAGTTTGGTCCGATCTGTCCCATTTGTTGCTTTTGGTGAGATCTTATGGCCATACAAAACCTGTGGAAAATCGATTAAAACGCACTTTTTGCATTTTTTTTTCGACAAGGGGCAATAATTGCAGTGTTTGTATCCCGAACTGACCCAGGTTTAGCGTCTGCTTAGATCTTATGGTCACACACAGACTGTGGGAGTTTGGTCAATATTGTATAATTAAAATGAAGTCACTACCGAAGACAAAGGAAATTTTTGCTTCTTTTTTTTCACTAAAAAGGCCTTAACTCTGGAATTTGTGGTCCAACCGGTCTCATGATTGGCTTCTACTGAGATCTTATGGTCACACACTAACTGTTGAAGCTTGGTCAAGATTGGAGGAAAAATGAAGTCTCGATGTTGCATTTTTGCATTTTTCACACGAAAACGGGACACACATTCTACAGCATTCCTGGTCCGGTTTGGCCCATTATCGATACCAACCGAGATTTTATAGTCATGCACAAACTGTCCAAGTAAGCTCAAGATTGACTTAACAATGATGTCTTAATCGCGATAACGGGCAAATTGTTGATGACATACGGACGACAGAAGACGGATGACACGGGACAGTCCCCCCATACCAACAGCTTGAACCAAACACGAAGTGACTTAAAATTAATCAGATCATTCGTTGTATATTATACACCTATCAATACTTTCCCCTAAGGGGGAGCGGCGGGCTTACCCAGGTGAATTTTACAATTTTTATTTTTTGGGGCCTAAATCCCCACCCTAGAGTCAAGCATATTTGTCTAAATCCCCTCAGTGGGAGATGCTATATGTCTATCAAAAGGGCCGGTACATTGATAGGTGCAATTTAAGCTGGAATACATTGCGCTGGAATGCTACTACACATAATTTATTATTTCATCTTTGCAGGTTTTTCGGAATTCTGGCAAACTAGTTAATTCCTGGAACGTTGAACCAAAAAAATAAAGTCTTTTGTTTTTCGTCTAAGATGACAGCATGCCAGCTAACATTAATTTTGTTAATGCACATTTGCTGTCTGCATCTTGCATCTCGAAATGCACATACACGAAATGCAGTTTGCGTGTACGCGCCGGTGATTTTATATGCAGACGCACGATTATGATACAGAGTTATTTAGAAACACTTCGTATGCGGAAACTATATGTAATTTTTATCTGTAAATAACGTGTGTGTTTTTCGAATTGAGTTCTTCTGATAAGATCAATGTTTTCAGTGCACAGTCAGACAGTTTATGCAAATATATTTATTATAAATTTGATATAGTTTTACCGCCGATGTGGATGATACAAGTCAAGTCTTTGTAACCGGCATAAAATGGTGTAGAAAACATGCGTTCCTATTGATACTACAACCCGACTCTATATGATTGTCATACGTGACTTTTTGGTACAAAACATTACATAAATATTCATTTTGTAATAATGGAATTACATTCATTACAACATACTGTTAACTAATATGCTACGCAATGGGATAGATCCGCGCCTTTTTATGGAAGTGTAGATCTCGAGCTAAGCTACATGTATTTAATTGCCGTTAATATAATGCAAATTATTATTTTTCACGAAGAGACCGTTTAATCGGATAGGTACACGTGTGCACTTCCGCTTATTACGATTCTTTCAATTTTCTAGAGGTTGCCAAATCGTTTCTCTGTCTTCAAATACAATTACTTCCATTGAATATCATCGACACGCCAGTTTTCAAAGGTTTCCCAACAGCACATTTACAACAGTACATGCAACAATGGTTTGTAACCTTGAACTTGAGAAAGGGACGTAGTTCAGATTAAAGTAGCAAAGAGAGTCTCAACCCCTTGATCCATATACAACCGAAGGACATTGTTGGATTTTGGTTGCAATTCTCACCGAGGTTTGATGTCAGGTGACAGAGCCCTTCCCGATAAGCGATGCTTTAAATGAAAGACCCTGACACTTTTTATTTTTGATCCGCCATTATCGATTTCCGATTGGTGTTTCTAAATAAAGGACACCTCTGCGATGTTTTGTATTTTTATTGAAATTCAATGAAAACAGTATGTAACATGGTATGTGCATGTAGATATAAATTTTAAATGCAATATAACAATATAGTTTGATCCCAATAATACATAGTGATTTGTTTGTTTCTAAACTCCTGACAAAACGCGTTATAATTTACCAATTATACTCTATGGAAAGAAGAATGCAAAGCTGTAATTGCAATAAGGTAAGATTATATAATGCAAGATGGACACATACAGTGTATTTATTTTTGATCCATTATGATACATAGCGATTTGCTTGTTTCTGAAGTCCTGATAAAAACACATTGTAATAACATTGATCGGTGACAATCAATGAAAAATAGTATGCAAAATTATATTTGCCAATAGATATGAAGCGTGTCGTGGCAATACCGAGCTTAATGCATGTGCGTTAAGTGTCGTCCCGCATCAGCCTGTGCAGTCTGCACAGGCTAATCCAGGACGGCCGCTTCCGCCTACAGTGGATTTGTGTTTAGACGACACTTCCTTGAATCAGAAAAATACCATAAAAGCGGAAAGTGTCGTCCGGGATCAGCCTGTGCGGACTGCACGGGCTGATCTGGGACGACACTTTACGCACATGCAATAAGCCCGGTTTTCCCACGACAGGCCTAAAATGTATTTAAAATTCAAAACAGCGACACGGGTTTATTTTTGATCAGCCACGATACACAGCGATTTGTTTCTTATCTACGGGTACATGCCTGACATGTTTTTCAGAACTTTTTATATAAATAATGAATGAAACTCAATGAAAAGAAGTATGCAAGATAGTACATGCATTTGCAAATGGATATGGGTATAAAATGCAAGACACAATTTTTTTCCGTTCCGTATAGTTTATTATCCTCGTCGATAGATGTGTGGGGGTCGAGGGCATCCCCCTCCACACCGTACATTATACATTAAATGCATGCACAATTTTACATGTATAATATAAACAAGTGTAGTCCACAACATAGAAAATAGATATTCAGTGCTCAAGTGATGGTACACACATTAAATATAAGAGTAACATGAGCGCATAATGTTACCATGTTTTTCAAAACATAGAAGAATTGATATACAGTATAAAATGATACAAAAGTTATTTATGTAAGTAGCATAGCACATTGCTCTACCGGAAAAGAGGTAGCAAACAGCCCCATTCTTTATTAGTAGTTAAATTATTAAAGTAGTTTATTTCTTTCAGAATATGATAGTGTACAGAAAAATAAAAGACTTTGCAGCCTTAACAGTAGGTAATGTTTGATTCATTGTACAATTATAAATAAACATTTTAGTGAGAAGGAAAGTTATTTTCAAAGGATCATTTGTATTTTTATGTCCAAATATAAAAGAAGGTGCGTTAATGAGATCTGCAAAAATGTTACATCCTTCAAACAATTCTGAAATGGATTTATTTACGTATTTGCAGTCCCAAAAAATATGCTCAATTGTTTCGCACATGTTTTGACAAAAGGAGCATTCGGCTGACGTTTTGTAATGGATTTTAAATAAAAAAAGGATTTGTACCTATATATTTATATATATTCGGTGTATAATTATACTGTAACCATTGTAGATTAGAATCTTTAGTTATACAAAAGGGCATTTTAAAAATATGTTGCCAGTCCTTATTTTCAATATTTTGAACAGTGCTCGTCCATTTTGATATACATGTTGGTAAAGTTTCATTCATTTTAATTATATTATACATGGGTCTAGTTCCTTTTGCATTTGTTAAAATGGACCGCAAGAGCAGGGGGAAAAATGGTTTAACAAAATCATATTCTAAACTCTGGTCTAGAATATATGTTTTACCAAACAAGCTAAAAATCAACGGAAATCAACAAAAGATTTTAGTGTATCTTTCCCAAAATCATAACCTATTCTATTGATTAGGTTTTCAGGATAGTGTAGACCACAGTTATATAATCTTTTTTACAATATTGATCCATTTACCATTTCCCGGTGATAATTCTACGGATCCAAGAACACTTTAAAGAAATTATGAATGAAAAAATGTCGACCAAATTTAAACCTCCTTCAGCATATTCTTTTGTAAGTACATTTTTGTTCACTTTTGACCTCCCATTCCACACAAAATTAAAAAATAGATCATTTAACTCTGCCAATGTTTTATGTTGCGGCTTAGGAAGTGCAACAAAAAGATGATTTAGCACTGGTAAAGCAATCGTTTTTATTACTTGTATTCGTCCAATAGGCGTTAATATCCTTCTTGACCAATGTGTAAGTAATGTTTTTACTTTGGACAATTTGTCCATATAATTAAGATCTAACATTTTGTCAAGGTCAATGTGAAAAGTCAAACCAAGCATATCAAAAGTATGCTGGTTCCATTTTAATTTCCATCGAGTTTTTATACTTTCGGAACTGAATTTATGCCCTCTTATCCAAACTACTTTGGTTTTATCAAAATTAACTTTCAGACCGGAGTACATTGAGAAATGCGACAATACTTATAATGTTTCATTAAGATATTCTGCAGAGCCATCCAGGAGTATAGATATGTCATCAGCAAATTGCGACAATTTATATTCAATATCATTTATTTTGATTCCTTTAATTTTTGGGTTTGACCTGAGCTTAATGGATACTATTTCGGCGCATAGGATAAATATACAGCAACTGAGGGGATCACCTTGTCGGCAGCCACGTTGTATTTGAAAAAAATCAGATAAAAACCCACAATGCGTTACCGCTGAAATGCCGTCTTTATACAAAACATCAAACCATTTCTTAATGTCAGGACCGAAGTTAAACCATGAAAGGGTTTCGTTAACGAATGACCATGACAAGGAATCGAATGCCTTTTCAAAATCTATAAGTAGGAGAAGACCGGGAATATCATTTGACTCGGTGTATTTTAGTATGTCGTAAATTAGTCTAGTATTTTCTCCTATGAACCGACCCTTGATAAAACCAGTTTGGTCGTTATTTATTAATTTATATATATACATTTTTAAACTGGTCGCAATACAACCAGAACCAATTTTATATACAGTGTTTAACAGAGTTATTGGGCGCCCGTTTTTTTTTTTTAATTGCCTGGGTTTATCACCCTTAGGTATGCAAGTAATTATCCCCTGTCTTTGGGTTATAGACAGTTTACCGCTTGTAAATGCGTGATTAAGTGCTCTACAGACAAATGTGCCCTATTTCGGCCAAAAACTTTAAAAAGTCAATAGTAAAACCGGATGAGCCGGGGCTTTTATTATTTGCCATATTTTTTTTAAACAATCGAAGCTTCGTTTAAAGTTATTGGCCCTTCTAACTGTTTAGATTCTTCGTGTGAAACTTTCGGTATGTCTATATCCGCGATAAAAAGATTAAGATCATCATCAATGTCGGTATTATCATTGTTTTGATATAGGGTTTTATAGAACAAGGCCGTAAAATGTCAGCCTGATTATCCAAAACAATTCCATTATCATTTGTTAAGCTACTAATAGTTTTTGTTGTATAGTTATATTTTTCAAGATTACAGAAGAGTTTCGATGGTTTTTCTCCATATTGTATCCATTCGGCTCGCGATCTTATAATAGCCCCCTTTCATTTTTCATCCTGAATTTTTCTAAGTTAATCTGTCAATTCAAGCATAGTTTGCAAGTTGCTCTCGGACTCTTCATGTTTTTCAATTTCAAGTTTTAACATATTTTCGCGATTGTTACGCGATTTCGTTTTATACGAACTATATGAAATTGCTTTACCTCTAATTTTCATTAACACAGTATCAAGAAAAAGTTGATCGTCTATTTAACACTGAATTTCCTGATCTGGTATTGCTTCAATGTTAACTTGATTGTGAACGGGTAACATATACTGTTGTTTGATTTATGTAATGTGTTATTTATTGTGTTAATGTAATTAATATCACGTAACAGCATGTTGTTATGTTTCCACAATCCCTTTCCGTGTGTAAAATCAGTGAATTTAAAAGTCAATATTACAATCGAATGATCAGATTGGTAACTGGAAGATATACCAACATTATGACAGGCTGGCAATAAAAGTGACGATGAAAGAAAAAAATCAAGCCGGGCTTGTTGTATTGGGTTTGTTCGTCTCCAAGTATATCGTCTAGTATTAGGATACAGATGTCTAAAAGGGTCGGTCAGATCACGTTCTTCAGTTTATTTCAATATACATGCCCTTGAGTTTTTATTATTTATTGATTTGTAGTAACTAAATTAACTAAATTTAGAACTAAATTAAAGTCGCCACAAACTAAGTAGGAATCATTACCAATAGTGTCTATAATATAAAAAAAACATCGATACACAAATCTGGGTTGTCAGAGTTTGGCCCGTACATGGAGGCAATTGTGAGTCTAGTTTCACCAACATTCACATCTAAAATAATATAATTACCAAAGTCGTCATAATGTACATTATGTATTTTATATTCAAGCTTCTTCGAAAAAAATATTGCGACACCTCGGGAATTAGAAGAGCCATAACTCAACAAACATTCTTCCCCCCATTCTGAGTAAATCGTTTTATTCTGATCGATAATAAAATGCGTATCCTGTAGGCAGTAAATGTCACATTTTGTGTCTTTTAAATATTGAAAAACCTGTAATCGTTTCTTTTTCCCCTGGAGACCTCTGCAGTTGACAGATAAGAGTTTAAGATCGCTCATAAAAAATCATAAAAAGGAATGAAATAATAAGTGGCACTTTCATGTATATTAGTAACACATCACAACGTTTTAATACAGAGCGGAAAAAATATATACTAATAAAGGAACAAACAAACATGAAAAAATAAATGAACATTTTGATAGGCAGCTAACAGGTTTTTTTCAGCAACAAATATTTAAACTGAAACTCTACAAAGCAGTATTCATATTGTTTCCCAAAAAATTCGTTAGTTTATATTGTTTCTTTTTAATTTATTTGTATGTAAAAAGCTTATTTAATTTGTATTATGTGTCAACTTGCAAGACACATTTTTATCAGTGCCAGGATACAAAGCGATTTGTTTGTGTTTAAATTCCTATCATTGATCAATGGTAGTAACGAAAAGAAGTATGCAAGATTGTATTTGCAAATTGATAGGAATATAAAATGCAAACAACACATTTTGATCCTTAATGATACAACGAGATTTGTTTGTTTCATAATTCCATACAACAGCGTGTTTTCCTATAATGCACATTATCAATATTTTCCCTCATGGGGAGAGCGGCGGGCATATACGGGACTTCAGACTGAAAGCAATTCCCGACAGGCGGAAATTTGACACGCCGAATGATTCCGGGTCCCGGGAAACAGACTTTGTTCGGATTTTAGATCCCGGTAATATTGGTCCCCCGGTCATTTGATACACCATTTAAGCATCCCCCATTGAGGGGATTTAGCAAAAATGCTTGGCTCTAGGGTGGGGAATAGGGAATTAGATCCCCCAAAATACTATTAGTCAAATTCCCCTGGGATTGTCCGCCGCCCCCACCCCCCGGGAGAAAATATTGATAGGTGCATAATTTACCTATGTATGGTATTCAGTTCCCTAAAATCCTTAAAATTGTATTTGCGCACAGACAGGAATACAAAATGCAAGATAACAACGCATTTTGACCGCAATGATACACATCGATTTGTTTGTGTCTGAACTTCTGACAAAAACTCTTTCTCATTTCATTGATCCATGCTAATCAATAAAATGCAGTATGCAAAGTGCAAATAGGTATACTTTACTTTACAGTACTTATTTCAAATCTTGTGTGCATTATTTATTTCATCCTCGGTAACCCAGGGTTGATTCATTACGTATACTACATTTATCACAGTGTAACGGCATATCACACGTGGGTATTCGACCATGTATTTATTTATGAACCTCAAACGCAGCACAATGCGCTGTTCGCCACGAACGCACGGCAAGCTGTCTTTAGGCCAGATATTTTTTATGTATGGTTTCTCGGACATTTTCGGAAAATACTCCAGTCGGTCGGTGGCAATAAAATACAAATCAAATTTTATGATAAACACGTTTTTTCCCACAAAAACTCATGACAATAACAATAATTTTCATTGCAACGTGTTTATTTAAACAATCATAAACAATCAACATGATTTACGTTGAACTAATATTATGTTCTATTCTGTTTAAAATTATAAATGTACGGAGTCCGGTTAACGCCATATTAAATATCGTGCCTCTTGCGGCGAGGGCGGAGCACGAGAATTGTGCGAAACACGAAGCGATACACGATATTCCCGCGAGACACAAAGCGAGGCACGATATTGTAACACGAGATCTCGCGATGTCGCAGTATCCCATACCACGAAATATCGCGGCCAAATATCGTGTCTCGCTTCGTGTTTCGCCGGACTATCGTGTCTTGCTTCGTGTATCGCGGTAAAGATCGTGCCTCGCTTTGTGTCTCACGCAATTCTCGTGCATCGCGTTCACAATATTCCATATGGCACTAACCGGATTCCGTATAAATGTGAGTTGAAAACGAACAATACGGCATCAGTGGATATTAATAAATGACTTAGTTTATATAAATGTTTGATTTATAATTTTTGCAACGTTTGTACGTTCCAATATTTTTTTATTCGGGCGGCGGATCCGAGAAACTTAAAATCACTCACTCTGGCCTTACAAGATCGCCTGAGCATCGTTGTATTTCACGTGTTGTTTTTTTGCCTCTGTATCAAATGTGTCCCGTTTGAAAGCTGGATTCCCTGGGTTGGACCGCTGCCAAGTTTTAATGTTTGCATTTCAATGCCGCAATATGTAAACACGATAATTGATAGGTTTGTACCATTTTTTTCTAGGTCAAGTTTATAATTTTTACGAGCCGATGCGCTATCTATTGAAAAATATCGTAAACAGACAAAGGTTAAAGATTTAATTGTTTTGTGCAGGGTAATGGAGTGAAAATTGGCGTGTGGCGACGCTTGAACAGTTCAAAAGATTTATGTCTGAATAATTTAATAATTATTTTATTTGCCAATTCCACACAAGTATTTGGAATGCGCAACAGAAAATTGATTTAAACTACATTGTTAATAGATACATTAAAGTGGCATTGCCATTGAATATCATAATAGTGAAATAAACATTGCAATAATTAGCACAGACGAATTTAGAGGAGGGCGGGAAAGGCGTACGCCTTTTCTAAATTGTCTAACATTTGATTGTTTAACCTCACACTTTCTTAAACATATGCATTTCGTTGAAATGGACGTCTTCTTTAATCAATATTTTTGTAATATTTAAACCCAGTCCTCGGTAATTTCGTTAAATTGCTGTGTTTTGTTAAATTTAACACTTTTCCGATAGCTATCCCAAAATGCTGGACAGATCAAAATAAGTTAATGGCACCCTTTTTCAGTAACTTTAACTAACTTTATTAAGAAATATATATTTCTTAATATTTCCGCGCCCATCTAAATCAAAATCATGTAGAAGCGCCTGCATACAACAGTAAACATTTCCACCATTGCATATTGTTGTGTTGGAATACAACAAACAAGGGCTACGCTCGACAAACGACGAAACCAACAGCATATAGTTGACAGAGAACGGGCAGCAGGCAGAACCACCAAATGGGCCGGATCCAAGCTTCTAGTGAAAGACGGAAGTTTTCATGGAATCAAAAATTAGGACAATGGGAAGTTAAAAACTATATCGTGGAATGTAAATGGACTTGTGCGAAAATTAAATGATATTGACTTTCTAGAATACATTAATCAATATGACATAATTTTATTAAGTGAAACATGGACCAATAAAAAGGCCAAACAAAATCTGAATATTCAAAATTTTGAAAGTATACATATTTATGGACATAAATCTTATGGAGTTAAAAACGGTCGAAATGGCCAAACTTAAGTGCCGAATAACACTTGATTACAGGGCCGAAGTAACCAGGTGCCGAGATGACTAGATACTACGGTGTTCCGTTAGTGCCACTCGTATACCGAAATGAACACTATGTGTGAAGCATGTGAAACATTTTAACAGAATTTACTGGTATAAAGTAGATACGCCTTTTGATATTTTGTATACAATTATCTACTGCAAGTATTTTTCATTTTATCAAAGTGACATGTCTATCTTTGTATTAAATGCACTTAATATACACTATCACATTGCTTATACATGTACTTATTAGAATTTTATTCCGTAATTTTATTATGATGTTGAGGGGTAACAGCTCTTTCATGAATTACAATCAAAAAGTTAATTTATTTAACGTGAGGAAACCTCGATAGTTTGGATTTTTTTTTTTTTTTTTTTATAAATTAAAGAGCGTTGATATATTTGTTATTTTTGGCATGTTGCCCATTACTGTATGTAGTGTTGGTTTAAAAGATTTTAAGATCAATGTAGGGTTGCATGCGCACTTTATTGCGCCGAATCTAATTGTGGAATAAAGAATATTTATTAAAGACTATAAGAGGAATTTATTTTAGATTTCATCACGTGAATTTACCAAACAAGCTCAAATGATGCCAAGAACTATGCAGCCCGTAGAAATGTTGTACGTTTAAACTGTGCGTTGGTGTCCAGTTGTCAGGTGCGTGTCCACAATAACTCTGTTTAAGCATAGTTTTAGGTTAAACCCATTTAATCAAGCTCGATTATGTCATAAGACTCATAACCCTGAGGCTTAATGAGGCTGAGAGCCACTCTCCTTGATAGAACCAGTACTTGATGCCTTTTAAGAAAATATAAATCAAACGATCAAACTCATGATCACTCTGACCCACGAGTACAAACATTCTCAAGAACAATCTTAGTCTTAAACATGTAACCAAGCATTCTCAATGGTCAATATTTAACGTTGAGACTAAGTCAATCTTAGTCTTAAACATGTAACCAAGCATTCTCATTGGTCAATATTTAACGTTGAGACTAAGTCAATCTTAGTCTTAAACATGTAACCAAGCATTCTCAATGGTTAATATTTAATGTTGAGACTAAGTCAATCTTAGTCTTAAACATGTAACCAAGCATTCTCAATGGTCAATATTTAACGTTGAGACTAAGTCAATCTTAGTCTTAAACATGTAACCAAGCATTCTCAATGGTCAATATTTAACGTTGAGACTAAGTCAATCTTAGTCTTAAACATGTAACCAAGCATTCTCAATGGTCAATATTTAACGTTGAGACTAAGTCAATCTTAGTCTTAAACATGTAACCAAGCATTCTCATTGGTCAATATTTAACGTTGAGACTAAGTCAATCTTAGTCTTAAACATGTAACCAAGCATCCTCAATGGTTAATATTTAATGTTGAGACTAAGTCAATCTTAGTCTTAAACATGTAACCAAGCATTCTCAATGGTCAATATTTAACGTTGAGACTAAGTCAATCTTAGTCTTAAACATGTAACCAAGCATTCTCAATGGTCAATATTTAACGTTGAGACTAAGTCAATCTTAGTCTTAAACATGTAACCAAGCATTCTCAATGGTCAATATTTAACGTTGAGACTAAGTCAATCTTAGTCTTAAACATGTAACCAAGCATTCTCAATGGTCAATATTAACGTTGAGACTAAGTTTAAGATCTAGAATTTTCATAGTGGTGGGGCCTGATCACAAGCCGGATATTATATCCACCACACCACTGCGACCTAAGCATTAAATTTTAGAACCACTATTTCAGATGCGAAATGAGAACGTATTATTCCCCTGTGTATTTTTAGGCATTGGGTATTTGTGAATTAGGGGTGTCAATTAACAATCACAAACATGTACGCAGATATAAACAAACCTTTTATTTTTTTGTACGTAAATGGCAATAATGGAACATTTACCACTCAAAACTCAAGTACAAAAACATGCATGATTTAGTCACATAAAATGGCAAAGTATCCACAAATAAGGCGTGTCGTGGGAAAACCGGGTTTAATGCATGTGCATAAAGTGTCGTCCCGGATTAGCCTGTGCAGTCCAGACAGGCTAATCCAGGACGGCACTTTCCGCTTACAGTGGTTTTATGTTTAATAAGACTATACTTCCTTGAAACAGAAAATACCATAGAAGCGGAATGTGCCGTCCTGGATTAGCCTGTCCGGACTGCACAAGCTAATCCGGGACGACACTACCCACATGCATTAAGCCCGAATTTCCACCGACACGCCTTAAATAATTTCTGCTGATTCAGCAAATACTGATAAGTTGCATATAGTGTGGCAAATAAGTCAGATACGTTATCTACAACCATTCATCCATAGCCATCACAACCGAACTAAAGTAAGACTTTACCTTGGGTTTTAACACTTTGTGTTTGTTTGTGATACACTTACAGTAAAATCTAAGAACATTCTCTGAAATACATGTGCAAATATAAGTTAAGCTCAGAAATTAAAGCATCGTGAACATATTTAAATGCCACCGTAACAGCACAGTGTTGATCATATTTCACTGTACACATTAGAAGCTAATTTCAATATTTGTCAACCAAACTTAATACTACATAGCAATTTGGCTGGAGACTTAATAAGGCTTCTATCAAATTGTTCAGTGTCGATCCATGTTTTTTTTGCACATTGATTTATATAGAGGACATATTTAAGTTTTTTACAGGCATTATCTGGTTCAATTTTGGTGGGATAGTCGCTAAACAGAAATACTGCCATACAAACATGTCCATGTGCCGTATCTTGCAGAGTACACGTACATCTCAAGCGCGAAAAGACAAATAACAGACACAGCTGTTAAACGTTAGCCAAAGCATACTAAGAGTCTATAGCTAAAATGGGAAAATCAACCTTAATGAAAATCTCAAGGCAATAGTTATTTTCCTGACAAACGATTGTTAACAATTTTTTATAAATATGAGGTGTGTTGTGGGAAACACTGACTTAATGCGGGAGCGTAAAGTGTCGTCCCCGATTAGTCTGTGCAGTCCGCACAGGCTTATTCAGGATGACACTTTCCCCTTTAATCGTATTTTCTGTTTCACTGTAGTCTCTTCTAAACATAAATCCATGGTAGGCCGAACGAGTCGTCCCGGATTAGCCGGTGTGGGCTGCACAGGCTAATCAAGGTCGACACTACGCAGATGCATTAAGCCCGGGTTTCCCACGACACGCCTCATATGAAGGCATTAAAATAATGATATTATGTTTGTTCATGCAAATAAATATGTAAGTCCAACTTTTGTTCTTACTCTCTCCAATTTACTGAGTATACCAATCAAGATGCCTCATTTGATTCGCCAGAATCTGTCGATTCTTGTAAGCTCACTTCCGATTGGTCAGTGCTTGTGACCTCGTTTTTCTGCACATATGATTGGCTTGTGTCAGGATGGCTGGCTTCCTGCTTTATGACAGTCACACCGGTTTGTTCTGAGGCACCTGAAAAAAAGTTCACAAAATTAAATGAACAATTTCTAAAATAGCAGTATTTACAATATTGTATTTGTCACTTAAAAATAATATATTTGGTATTTTTTCCTTAGAAACATTTAAACCAGTTCATTAAGACTAACAGCCATATACTATATTGATACTATAGATATAAATAATGACTCTCTCTGGATAATATATTCTGTTTCAAATTGTATTTAGAAAGTCACTCAGCTTTCTCTATTTATGACACTAGAAGACTCAAGTATGATGCAACATCAAGAAAGTTATAAACTTTCATCACCATAGCAACAAACTACACGACCACAACATGACCTACATGAAGTATCTGTGTCTTCTTTCTCAGCTGTCCCCTTTTCTGACCCCTCACTCTCCTCCAAGGACCTCTCCCCAGCGGTCCCTGAAGCATGACCTTCATTGACCTCCGTATCCTGACCGTCCTTGACCTCTGAACCCTGAGATGTGCTGGTTGCCGTAGCAACTTCCGAATGGCTAGGCGTGGCTTCTGATGTGTGGGACAAGGCATCTCTGTTGAGACCAAGGTTTGCCAATTCCTGAGTCACAGCTGAAAAATACATGATCTTGTCATTTCATGAAAAATAAAATGTGCATAGTTTGAATACTATATGATTGTTCAACAACAGCTGTTTGTAAAACAGTTATGTCCTTCCAGGTTAATATAGCTAAAAAGTCTAACTTTAGATAATCAAGGGCCATAACTCCACAGTTACTACAAAGATTTGGTTGATTATCAAACTTAACCGAGATAATAAGCCCAATAACCAAGATTGGTGAAGATCAGCTATGAACTGTTGGACATAGAGAACAGAAACGGCTACAAAGGCCAATTTTAGATAATTCAAGGGTCATTCTGGGGCGATTTGGCTGATTATCAAACTTGACCTAGAGATTACTATTACAAACATTTTCATGAAGTTTGGTGAAGATTGGATGAAAACTATTGGACTAAGAGTGGAAACCGCTAAAAAGGAAAATTTCAGATAATTCAAGGGCAATAACTTCACAATTCCTCTGGGTTATTTCGCTGATTATCGAACTTGACCTAGATATCATTATTTCAAACATTTTCATTTAGTTAGGTGAAGATTACCGGTAGATGAAAACTGTTGGACTTAAAAGAGTGGAAACGGCTAATTTTTATTTTGTGACTTATTATTTATACCATTTTTGTATGGTACTGACAAAGTCATTACCTATAATTACAATGATGGACCAATTGCCATAACAGCATTGTTTATGTTGTAGTGGACAATAATGACATACTTTTGTTTGCATTTGAACAATGAGGACAACAAGATAATCAGAATGTGCAACCACAAACCGGAAACACTTGATATACTACCATCTAAATTCAAGTTGTACTATGTCATTACTAAATGCCAAACTGCACGCTGCAAAAACAAATGAGGCGTGTCGTGGGAAACCACTTAATGCATGTGCGTAAAGTGTCGTCCCATATCAGCCTGTGCAGTTTGCACAGGCTAATCCAGGACTACACTTTCCGCTTTTATGGTATTTTCTGTTTCAAGGAAGTCTCTTCCTAATGTAAATCCACTGTA
Source organism: Congeria kusceri (assembly GCA_027627225.1). Taxonomy (NCBI): domain Eukaryota; kingdom Metazoa; phylum Mollusca; class Bivalvia; order Myida; family Dreissenidae; genus Congeria; species Congeria kusceri. The sequence goes on from CM051024.1 coordinate 101,450,127, forward strand.
GGCGGAAAGTGCTGTCCTGGATTAGCCGGTGCGGATTGCACAGGCTAATCTAGGACGACACTTTACGCACATGCATTAAGCCCAGTTTTCCCATGACATACCTCAAATGTGCACAGTGGCATTCCAAACACTTTCTAAGTAATCCATTTTACAGTTTTACATGACTAAAGCTATGTACCAAACAGTCTCTTAGTTCAGACTGCTGTCTACATTCGAGTTCATGTCAATGTGACATAACAGATATCCACATGGTTAATAGATCATGGTTTATATAGCAAGTGTATGGCAAATCAAGTATAAAAGTGACATAGTCACAAAGTTGAAATTTGTTTTTGGTTCAAAGTTTCCAAAATCAAAAGAACATAAATAAAGAAGCAAACAATCACTCCTGACCTGGAAGTATATTGGAAAAAATGCATAGTTTTTTACTAAACATCAATTGAAATAATACAATTTATAAGTGTAACTCTTTTCACTGATATGTTTGAAAATATGTGTATCACTTACTGTATCTTAAAACATATTACAAATAATAAATTATATACAAGAACTCTGCGAGTCGGATGTGTCGCCTGACGGGACATAACTCAAGTACTATAAGAGTAATTATGCCAAAAACCAAACTTAACCTTCCTTTCATGCCTATTAACACTTCCCTAAAGTTTCATAATGATTGCACAAAAACTTCTCAGGTTATTGTCTGCACAAGCCTTATTTGAACTTTTTTTTTTAATGGGCATAACTCAAGTATGATAAGAGCAATTATGCCCCAAATCGAACTTAACCTTCATTTTTTGCCTACTAACACTTCCCTAAAGTTTCCTAATGATTGCACTAACTTCTCAAGTTATTGTCTGCACAAACTGAAGGGGATGCAGCCACCAGCGCCATAAGTAACCCCTATATGTTGCCTTTTCAGGCGACACAAAAAACAAGTCCATCCTAAATCAATTACCAGCATGTACCAGGTGTGTGGACTAAAATTGTGAAACATAAACAGTATGACTGAAATTTGCATAAGGACAAATAATGAAGGAGGAAAAATCAGAAATGTTACTGGTATTAATCTTTGAAAGTTGAAACATATTATACACCCAACAACAATCATAATACACTGCACAGACTGGTTAAATATAGGAACACTAATGTTACATCCACTCAACCAAGGCACCCATCCTAACACAATCAGTATTTAGAATAAAAAATCTGTATCAGCAGATCTAAACTGTCATCTATTTTTGGAGCACAGCCAACATTGAGAACTTGATAACAGACTCAAGGCCAAGTAAACAAGTTTATTAATATGAACATGTAATATACACAAAGATATCATCAGCATTTAGGTTAAGGACACTGATTCAAACAAGTCACAAGCCACTTTGCCATGTAAAAACAAAGTTCTGCATGTTAAGGCGTAAACAAAAATATGTTTGTTTCAGGTAACCCGACCTACCCCCCTAAAATGCCCAGACCCTAGAACATTTTATTGGGTTTGTCAGATTGATTTTTGTTTTATTTACCTTTTTCAATAATTAAATGTGTTTTGGATAAATAAGTGTTTTGTTTTGATAGTATCCACTTATAAACAATGTTTAAGGATATTTCTGATATGTTTTGAATATTTATTCAGTTTTGGAATCTTCAAGTTGACCATTTACCTAAAAAAAAAAAAAATCACGACCTACCTACCCTAATTTTTTTGGGCATGTTACCTGAAACAAACATATTTTTTTACGCCTAAAGAGGAATATGCCATGTTTCTGGCTCCAAAACAGCAAATGTTCTCAAATGTTTTCTTAGGGTTTACAACAATGACACTTGTGGTTGAATTAAGAAATATTTGTTTGATTTATGGTTGTTTATTGGCTAATTAACAATGGTTTAGAGCTCTGATGTGTAAATATTAAATCTAGAGAGCGTTAGCCTGAGTTGTTTTCATAATGTTCAGAATGACAAACAGTAAACTGTTGTTTATTGACAACAATAATGCAAAAAATTATTTCGATTTGTATTTGAGAGGACTAACAAATTCTTCAATTACAATGCAAACTGCACTTTTACCGTTTCGGACTAATTGTTATTATGGGTTAAACAACGGTAAATTAGTTTTTTGTCGATAGAAAGTTTGCACGTGTCATGTTAGAATAGGATTTTCTCAACTGCCGGTGAGGCTAGTTTCATATTTTACATTGAAATTTAAACCAAAGAAAATAAATTACGAACAGAAATTACAATTGCACAGGAATTAACCTTTGACACTATAGTTACTGTTCTTTATGCAAGAAATATCAGAGAATTGTATACTATACATTAAGTATATTTCCAAAAATGAAGAGGACATTGCTTTTCACATCGCAGTCATCCTGTCTGAAAATTCAATGAAAAGGCAGTTGAAAACAATGTTTTCATACTTATTTTTTTTTTCACATTCAAGCTGTACAAGTAAACATGCAAAATTAATATAGTATAATTTACAGAATGTCCACAAGACCAGGCAAATTTACTAACTCACCAATTTTTTCACTTTCCAGCAGTTTCCTTGCCTGCCGTTCGGCCTGCATTGCCCTGCATAGTGACTCCAACTTGGTGATTTTACTCATCAATAGACCCCTCTCTCTGTCATACTTTGTTTTCTGAAAATATACATTATAGCTAATGTTTACTTAACTCCTTGTTTTTTTGAATTGTTGAACTTTTTGAATTGTTGAATGCAAGGCTGAGAGACATTTCTTATTATGGGCCCTAGGGGATTATTATTCTTACAACAGATGGAAACCACAGTAAACAGTTGCCCATTTTTCCCACAATGCCTGAATTCTTATATTATTACTTGGGCTCAAGAAAATGCCACAAGCCTGCCTTTTGAACTGTGAAGCCCAACTCAAAATTTATCAGCACAGGGCTTGTGAACTCATATTAATTTCGACTTAAGTCGTGCATGTATTATCCACTGGCCTCAACAATTGGCAGAACCATAACTTGAGTGGCCACACACAGGGATTTCTTGCACATATGAGGCATGTCATAGGAAACCTGTTTAGAGTGTGCTTAAAGTGTCGTCCCCCATCAGCCTGTGCAGTCCGCACAGGCTAATCTTGGAGAACACTTTCCACCTACAGTGGTTTTATGTTCAGACAAGACTTCCTTGAAACAGAAAATACCATAAAAGCGGTAAGTGATGTCCTGGATTAGCCTGTGCAGACTGCACAGGCTGATCCAGGACAACACTTCATGCACATAAATTAAGCCCAGTTTTCCCCCCAAGACACACCTCATTTTCTTTTCCCCATCAGCTGATCAACAGAGGAGACCCATGTGTTACTGACTTCCATCGTAAATCAATACATACAAATAAACAGTGACACACTAGAAGAGCTCAATTCTCTATCATTAACTAACAGACACTATCAAGCAGATACTGAAAATCCATACACAGTGGATTTTCATTTCACTAATCGAATACAAGTCAGTTCATTGGAATGCCAATATATCTTACGATAAACATTCCCAATACAGCTAGAATTCTTAGTCACAATGAATTTCCCAATACAGCTAGAATTCTTAGTCACAATGAATTTCCCAATACAGCTAGAATTCTTAGTCACAATGAATTTCCCAATACAGCTAGAATTCTTAGTCACAATGAACGTTCCACTGGGCATGATAATAGCACTGTGCAGATTTAGCACTAGGGTAATAGGCAAAGGAAATGGTTGATGAGATCAGCCCCCAATGATTTGACCTATTTGTAAAGGATAACTATTAAACCTGCCTTATACATCCATTAACAACCAAAGGCTGGTGTGCCATGCTAATTGCTAAATGACAACTGCCAAATGCGAATCGCCAATTGCTAATTGGTTATTTATTTGGAGATTATCACTAATTAATTAGCAATTGTCATTTGGCAGAGCATCTGGTAATTAGCAAAAAGACAACTTCTGTTGTTTGTTTGGCAATTATTTGTTATCCTTTAGCAATTGGCAAATAGCAATTGGCATTTGGTAAATGGCAATTAGCAAAAAGCATGGCTCACCGGCCTTCCATAATTAGCTGCTATAACATGATACAACAATACTCAACAAATAACAAACAAGCAGTAACTCTTGTATATACCAACCACATAAACATGTTTATTTTATTGGGCATTTAAGTATATTGCAAATAAGCCAGTTTATGTTTACATTTAAAGCCTGGCGTGCAATGCTTTATTAAACTCAATAATGATCAAATGAACAAGCTGTGACCAAAATTCTTAACATACTTACACATTAGTTATAATGATTTTCATGTTGAATATTGCATATTGTTGACAATATTGTGAAATTTATTTTAATTATAGATTAAGACACACTATTTCTTCAACAATCTATAACCATGATGTGTCAATTTTACCACAGTAATTTTACTTTATTGCACATTTCCCCCATTCAGTTCTTCATCACTTGTCAAGCTGACAAGATGTTGATTTTAAATATTTAAAAGCTTAAAAATAGCCATATGAAAAGATCTAATTCATGTGCAAATGCCATACATTCTCCCTAAAATAGATTGTAATTCTTCAATTACAGCTAAACCCACAGGTAGACTGGGAAAGCACTTTTGAATGTCAATAGCCTGTTTACACTCACTTAATAAGTGATAAAACCAGTCTATTTTCTGGCAAAAGCTCACAGTCTGTTGATAAAAATCAGACAACAGGTCATATTAACCTTGACATAATTTTAAAAGTGCAGGGGTCGTATTTTTAGGTACCAAGGGAGAGCAATCAGTTATTAGGGTGTTAAATGTAAGCCATCAGGAGTTGTCTTTCTTAGAAGTTGAGTTTTGTTCCTTACTTGTACATGATATTTGTTGCAAATTTCATTTTATAACACAAATACATTGCTAAAATACCAAATTTGTTTCAATATCTTAAACAGTCACTGAGCAGGTAAATAATGCTTGCCTTTTTGACAATTTTATTTGAACAGAAAATTCATAAAGAAATACATACCAGAAACTGTAAACATGATATACAACTGCATTTTATTAGTATTACCACACATGTTTACACCATTCAAGAATTAATTTCAATTTCTCTTTACCAATTGAAACTTGTAACAGGAAAATAGACGTCTGGCCAAGAATACAAAGTAATATTTTCAACACATTTTAAAGGGGTATATCGATGGTATTTCCCATACATATGACATAGACACACATTAAAACGAGACATATAGTCCCATTTTTCTTGTACATGTTTTTCTAGTAGCAATAATATATAGGTGGAATCGTTAAAAAAATATTTACAAAGCCAAAAAAACTTTTTCAAACTTAAAAAACTAATTGTTAACACTAAAATGTTGTCGTATCAAATTTCCACTATAATGAAGTTTTAACAAATACCTGTTCAGTTGTAAAAAATATTTAAACAATTTTTTTTTTTCACAACAGAATTTAATTAAATCAAGTAACAGATATAGGAGACCAACAATAATTTCATTTCAGTTTTTGTCCTCAAACAGGTAAGTCAATTTAATGTACCTTGTGACAAGCAATATCGCACAGACATGGTAAAACTGGCTAAACCTGTGACACCTTTGAAAGGGCCTATTCACAGATTGGGAAATTGACAAATTTCAAAATTCTGTCATAGATCCCAAATAATCAGTATTTTGGAAAACATGTGTATCACTTACATAGTGTTAAAATTAAAAAAATACTACGTTTATATAGGTACGAATAGCAAAGTAATTAGCGTGGCAGATTTTTTATTCCAAAGGTAGTAGGTTCGAGCCTCTGTGAAGGAAAAGTTTTTTATTAATAGTTTTTCTTATACATAAAATTTGCTTTCGAGTTTTTTGTTTTGTTTTTTTTAATAAAAAAATCTGCGAATAAGTCCCTTCAATAACAATTAGGCAAATCAATACGACCTCTGACAAATAAAACACATTTTGAGCGCCACGGGTTCAAAATGTTGCCACGGGTTCAGAACGTTGTTATAGTTAATCAAAGTAGTGTACATGATATTGACTGGTTCCCGAGCATTTTGTGTCGGAGTTGGAAACAAAAAAATCCGCTATAATGTGTACCAAATTAATGGCACTTTCCCCACAACATTTGCAAGATACAGCCATTTTCCACTACTAAATTACAATTCCTACCTCCTCAGCCATTTCCAGGAGAGCTCTGTTTGCCCCTTCCCACTACTCAATGTCCCCACTATTCCTACCTCCTCTGCCATCTCCAGGAGAGCTCTGTTTGCCCCTTCCCACTACTCAATGTCCCCACTATTCCTACCTCGTCAGAAATCTCCAGGAGAGCTCTGTTGGCCCCTTCCCACTACTCAATGTCCCCACTATTCCTACCTCCACTGCCATCTCCAGGAGAGCTCTGCTGGCCCCTTTCCACTACTCAATGTCCCCACTATTCCTACCCCCTCAGCCATCTCCAGGAGAGGTCTGTTGGCCCCTTCCCACTATTCAATGTCCCCACTATTCCTACCTCCACTGCCATCTCCAGGAGAGCTCTGTTTGCCCCATCCCACTACTCAATATCCCCACTATTCCTACCTCCTCAGCCATCTCCAGGAGAGCTCTGTTGGCCCCTTCCCACTACTCAATGTCCCCACTATTCCTACCTCATCAGCCATCTCCAGGAGAGCTCTGTTGGCCCCTTCCCACTACTCAATGTCCCCACTATTCCTACCTCCTCAGCCATCTCCAGGAGAGCTCTGTTTGCCCCTTCCCACTACTCAACGTCCCCACTATTCGTACCTCCTCAGCCATCTCCAGGAGAGCTCTGTTTGCCCCTTCCCACTTGGTTTTCCACTGGGCCCCGTCCTTCTCAAGCTTCTTGCAACGCTTGCCCATCTGGAATGGCACACACTTGTGAATATGCATTTATTAAAGCAATGGCGAAAGAAATGCTCTGTTTTGTGAATGTTTTTACATTACAACAACATCCAGCTTGTGAAAACCACCTGCAATCCAACTCTATAAATACAATATTGCTACATGACTGGATCTTATCTTCGATTGTGCAGCTATATTCAGAAGACATTCTCCAAAGCCAAACTAGAATTGTCACATGAGTGACGGATATACCCCCACAATATGGCCAAGTCACAAAACTAAGGCATCCATTCCAAAGAAATGGACAGAGAGAAAATGCTTTAATTTGTGAATGGTCAACAGTGCATATGGAAAAATTTAATTTCAATAGAATTTTAACTCTGTCAACATTTAGTGGTTTGTAACCAAAGTTGAACTTGATCTGTATTGTATGATGTTTTACCTATGTACCAAAAATAATTTACATATGTGAAGCCTTTCATGAGTTATTGTCCATGTTTTTCGGGAATTTAAGTCAAAAAGGGGCCATGACTGTGTCAAAATTTAGTGGTTGGTAACCAAAGTCGAACTTCACCCGTATTTTATGATGCTACACATGTGTACAAATAATTATTTAAATATGTCAAGCCATTGTTGATTTATCGTCAGGAAACCCTGTTTTTAGGGAATTTAGTCAAATAAAGGGCCATAACTCATGTATACCAAGAATTATTTGAATATGTCAAGCCTTTCTTGAGTTATCATCCGGAAACCATGTTTTTAGGGAATTTTAAGTCGAAAAGGGGCCATAACTCTGTCAAAATTTAGTGGTTTGTAACCAACATCGAACTTGACCTGTATTCTACGATGTTACACATGTGTACCAAAAATTATTTGAATATGTCAAGCCCTTCTTATCATTATCATCCGGAAACCAAAAAGCAACAGACTGACGGACAGAAGACCGAGGGACCGACAAGCTCACTCCTATATACCCCCCCCCTAAACTTCGTTTGTGGGGGTATAATGATATTGTCAAGATGAAATTGTAAAACACTTCTAATGAGTCTGTATGTTGTCCAGTGGTATTGAAACAAACAATAGCTAAATAACATCATTCAGCTAGGTTGTTGCAAAGAAAAAACGATTATAAGTCGTATGAGGCGTGTCGTGGGAAAACCGGGCTTAATGCATGTGCATACAGTGTCGTCCCAGATCAGCCTGTGCAGTCCGCACAGGCAGGATAACACTTTCCGCTTTTATGGTATTTCCTGTTTCATGAAAGTTTCTTGTAAACATAAATCCTCTGTAGGCGGAAAGTGCCGTCCCGGATTAGCCTGTGCAGACTGTACTTGCTAATCCGGGACAACACTTTAAGCACATGCATTAAGCCTGGTTTTCCCGCGACACAACTCATATTTCTAGTTTAAAAAAATCTTCAGATTTTTAATTATTTACCACAGAAACTGTGCAGATATAGCAAACTTTGAAAAAATGTAAGAAACAGTACTAGTAGTAACCATTAGTAATTTTGGCTCCTGACAGAGCTAAAACATCTAATGTGCAAAAAACACATGAAATCACGATACAGCTAAAACATTGATCTAATCCATCTCGTTAAAATTATCTTGAGTCAGACACTTCCGTACATTCCATTGACTGGATCTGATATTGAAATTAAAGGTCACATTCAGGTGAACTTTTCAATAGCCAATGAAATATTCTATTACAAAATGCTGTGGAATAACAATGGGAATATACAACCAACGTTCCGCAGCAAATCCATGTGCATTTCCTTTGTTAACTAGATGTGTCACAGACATGGATGCCCTCACAACACATGCCTAGACACAGACAAAAGGCATGTCGCCAACACTTATTTTTGCCTCCACAATTTTTTTTTTATTATTCTATAGTAGAAAAAATGACAAGGGCCATAATTCTGCCAAAATTGGTCGCAGCCAAAATGTCTTCGTTTACAATCACCTACAGGTTAAGGTTCTTCAGCTGTAAACATTTGATTGAAATCCGCCACGCAGTTAAATAGTAGTTGAGTCCACAAAGAGCCATAATTGTACCAACATTGGTCGCAGCCAAAATTCCTTCCTTCACGATCACCTTCACAAAAGGTCCTTCAGCTGTGAAAGTTTGAGTGAAATCCGCCCAGCAGTAAAAGAGGAGTTGGGTCCGCAAAATTTCGGGTCGCACGTACGTACAGACAGACGGACAAGTGTATTGCTTAAAACCTCCCACTTTGTGGGGGCATAAAAATCTTATATAAAAATTTTCTATTGTATACATTACTTTAAAGACAAACACATAATACACTGGTAACTTCTTTATGTTTTTTATAATGAGAATATAGCTTGTGGAAAATGAAAGGACTTTTAAAACATGGTTTTGTAACAAGCAACATAATTGGCAGTGTTAGAAATGTCAAAGGGAGCTCTTATATGTTATTATACCTCACATGACAAGCCTATGTTAAATTTCCATTTACATATCACCAAACAATTTGTTTTATTACCTACTTTACTATATAAATGATAATTAAGGGTTTTTAACTGTTTACAACTTTATTGAAACAAGCTCCTCCCAACCGTCAACATGTCGTGATGTTTCACGGTTTTGTTTCGGTATGTTGCCATCATCATTATTCAAAGGGGAGCAACCTGCGCAGAATGTTGCGCTATGTTAATTTATTGTACCACTGACTGCTACTGACTGTGACAAGCAGGAAACAGGTTAATGATTGTTATATTTTGTAGTTGAGAGTCATAACTATCATTATGTTAGTTTTCATCAAAAATAAAACAACTAAAAATGTAGTCTTTTATTTGTTATTGGAAGTAGTTAATAAAACAGATATTTCATAGTCATTTGGAAACAGTCAATTTGTTCCTTCAGTATTGGGGGCAACATTTTAAAAAGGTGCCCTAGGCATAACGGCCTCGGGGCAACAGTTCAACCCCCTCTACTTCAGGAAAACAATTTGACTGTTCCCAAATGCTAATAAAATATGTGTATAATGTCCCATGGGATAGTATAATGTTACCCTCGCATAGAGCTAAAAATAGAAATCAAGGAAGGCCATTGCGTACGAAAATCTACTCCTACTCAGCTTTTATTAAAATGTGTTTACTTCCAGCGCTTGCAGACGTGTTAACACAAGACATTCTTTTGTTCTTTTATTCTGATAAATAAGCTATCGTACAAATGTTCCCTTGTTTTTATTGTTCTGCATAATATAATAAATATCACACCCCTTATTCGTCGGTTGACATTACCGTTCTTGGGTTGACAATACATATCACCCACATGGGGTGTGATATTTATATATTATTATAACTCACCCTTCTGTTTTCCTTCTTTGTTCATATTAAAATGGCACAGTCAATAATTGAAAATATCATATACCAGTATCACCTGCTATGACAGATAGAGTGATCAATAGGCGCTTATGAAACAGTCAGTAAGTTACTCCGTGTTACAAAAACGCATTCACGGTTTATTCAGACGACATCTGACTTAAAATGGCAACACAGTTTGACTTAAAATGTATTTCAAGGCCCATAAATCCACAACTCCTTAGACGATTTGGATGATTATCGAACCTGGCTGAGATATTATGCGGATAAACATTTTCATAAAATTTGGTTAAGATTGGATGAAAACTCTTGGACTTAAAGAGATGAAACAAAAGTGGTCTACCAACTGAGAGACCGACTGACATTAGCAAACCAATATACCCCGCCACCTTCAATGGGTGGCATAATAAACGAAAGATTCGCACAATCCTCATTACCTTGTCCATTTCTGTTTTAAACTTGGAGAACATTTCTTCACTTTTCTTGATGGTTGACTGGAACTCATCATACCGCTCCTTGTACATGCTCAACTGTAACACATCACCAGGAGTTGATGAGGAAATGGCAACAAATAAAACAACAGATAGTGGTGAATAAAAAGCATAAATACCGAAGTAAAGTAATGAACCCAAGAAGTATGAATATGTTCACAAAGCTAACAAGAGATGTTTGTAAAACATGTATGCCCCCCGACTTGCAGCCAGGTCGTGAATATGTGCAAATGTTAAGAGATTTTTTAAATAATTGTACTGTGGAATCACTAATTTTTCATGGTGGTCTACTTTTCGCGCTTTTCGTGCCCCAGCCATTGAGCAAATTTATGACCACCGCAAATATTTACTGATTTCGTTGTGTAGCAACACCTTGGGAGCTTACACTTTCAAATGTACGTCGGTAATCGTTCATAAATATACACAGATAGGCCTATATGTTACGATGCAAATGTTTTTAATGAACATTTTTGAATGTTTTCCTCATGGGCTTCATTATGATTAATGGATTAATGAATGCTTTTTTTTTCCTTTTAAATCAAATTGGTTGCGTCTTCGTTCATTTGAATGCGGTCATACAATGCGATCCGCAATATCGCGGTCCATATATATATAAACATAAATGTATACACTATAGCCCATTTTCGTGACCTCAAAACATAAACGTAATTATCTTGCCTTTTTCATTGTTGACAGCATCCTTAATGTGTTAATGTGTTATATCCATATGTAAAATATTCCACTTGTATATAAAAATATAGAGATCTAATATTGTTCTTTGTGATTAATTTCAAATCGCGTATAATAATTAGAAATCCGAAGCGCCATTCCGAATATTACTGTTCACGTGATGTAAACACGAATTCTATTTTACAATTAAACTGCACGTGTATTTCATGTTAATCCTTTGTTCTGCTAAAAAAAGCGCACGAAAATTATGCTGACATGTACAACGTCACGTCATCCGCATGGAAAGCATGGGTATATTATTATTGTTTTTTTCACAAATGTCAAATTACTCTTATCATTGTACGATAACCACCAAAATTTCTCTTACAAACCCTTCTAAAATTTGTGACCGTCAACCTTTGTGGGAGATTTATCAGTTTGTTCACCCAAAGTTTCAGACGAAGTATGGCACTACAGGTACGGCGGAATAAATGGACGTTTTCTTGCCCTCATTTTCGACAGTGTTCTCATTTTGCTTATGAATTTTGGTGGATAAATTCAAAAGATTTTGTCCAACAATGCTCTCTATCTGCTTTCTGCTCTGACATCATTTTTTTCTTATTAAAATCAATTGAAACCGCATGTAAATTTCAGACACTGTTAGCAATTTGTGATGATGTAAGCGAGGTCAAATGGCGCGTGACCTTTATCGGCCAATAAAATCACTAGTTATAAATCAGTGCGCGCACGGTAGCCTAGCAACGGTTACTTTCCACTAACAATCCGGCTATGTGATGTTTACAATTCACAATATGATTTCCGATAATTTTCATGTGAAAAAAAATCGCAAATGGAATTTTCGATGCGCCCGTTATATTTATCATGCGCCCAAATGGCCCACTGACAGCATTTTTGTTGAGCCCATTTGTTATTTTTTGCGGGAAGCCCGCAAAGGCGCACCCCAGAATGAACACTGATTTATGTTGAGTCATCATGGAAAATACCTTTTTGTGCAATATCATATTAATGTTAACGAGTGGTCATGGAAAATTGCAATATGTGCAAGATGATATTTATGTAAACGAGTGGTTATGGAAATATAAATTCTTAATTAACGCAAAACCAAAAATTCTGGTATTTAAAACATACCTCCTGATCTTTCAGCTGAAGCTTTTTCAGATATTCTGTAGATTGTATTATCAACTGAAAAGGAAGGAATATGAACATGAAAATCGTGAACAGACCCTAAGAACACATGTAATAACCTGGGTGAACTCTACTTTATAAAACTTTGGAACAAAACATTTAAGGAAGCATGTTTATAAACACAAATTTTTGGAAACAGTTTACTCTCATCCAGCTAAATACTATGATATTCAAAACAGGTTTCTATGTTACGTAATCATTAAGTTCTAATCATGTGTCATCTTGAATAAACTATGTTAAAAAGGAAAACAAAATGCAGTCAACTGTGACAAGACCATGGCATTATCAGGAGTTACCCAACCTTGCTACAACTTTAAGAGAGCATTACAGAAAGATTTAATGTAGAGAAATACTTCAGCCAGAAAATAAAAGTAAGACATCTTCAAAAAAGCAGCCATACACTGGCCATGTGCACAAGCTATCTTAGGTTTATTTTCTAATTAGGCCAAAGTTACGACAATAATTAAAATTATCAAAATAATTAAAACATGTTCAGTACAGAAAATATACAATCTTACATTAAGAATATGATATTGTTTATAAAGGTTTCACTTCCAACAAAACAAATACAATTTAAATGTGAAACTGCAAATTGGCACTAGAGACACAGGTTTGTTGGAAGTGTCCCATTGTTTGTAGTAGTAATGCATCTGTTATAATATTCCAAGTTAGTGTAAGCTTAGTATATATACGTATATAAGAGTTATCCTAAAAGGGAAAACCCTTCTGTGTGGAGCAAATTGTGTATGTGTATTTCCAAGTGTATGAGGTCCATTCGCGCCTCAGGCTGCATTATGTGAGGACCGGGAGTGTGCCCCAGCACTCTAGCAATTATAACTTACTAGAGACTCACGAAAGTTGGGATGAATTTTGAATCATAGTCGCAATTTACAGCTATTTATTTTTTACTGAAAGATATTTTAATTTTGGTGTGGTCTTGTGCTGTGGGGGGAAACCGGAGTACCCAGGGGAAATCCCACCTGTCCGGTATGGTGACCACAACCAAACTCACATGCACCAGGAGTGGGAAGCGAACCCGGGACGCCTAGGTGAGAAGCGAGTGTACCAACCACTGCGCTACGGACAGCCCAATGGAGGAAATGTATGCACTTGAAGTACATAAAGTCTGATTAGTTTAGAGTGTGTTTCTTAGTAATCATCTTAAGGAAATACGATAGTATCATAATCTTCTAATATAGTGTTCATTTACGGTAATCTAAAAGCCTAAAATACGCTTAAAGCACCTGACAAATGCTGGCTCTATAAGTACACAGTAGCATACCAGTTCCAGCACCTGACAAATGCTGGCTCTATAAGTACACAGTAGCATACCAGTTCAAGCACCTGACAAATGCTGGCTCTATAAGTACACAGTAGCATACCAGTTCAAGCACCTGACAAATGCTGGCTCTATAAGTACACAGTAGCATACCAGTTCCTTTTCCTTCTGAGATCGGCCCTGCTCCTCCTGCAGAATGGCCGTTGCCTGCTCCAGTTTCACATCCGCCAGTTTCTGCTCCAGTTCTCGATGCTGTATTACCTTGGCAACTTGCTGGAATGAATATTTCAAAACTTTTCACATTCAGAACACAATCCCATGATCATATTTTGAAGACATCATTGTCCTCAATATTGAAGTTGCAAAATACAACTATAATGAAATTTGACTAAACAAACAAACAACCTTATGGCCAAAGCAAAAATATATTTGCCCAGGTCTTGCTGCTTGAAAGTTTATTTCCAAATTGACAATAGTGTCGTAATAATCATGTTGGCTAAAGAAATTTTAAGCCACGCCCCAGGAGCCCTATTTGTGTTAACTAGATTTAAGAAATAATTTTCGACTTAGAGTTGTTTATCAGCTAATAAACAACAATTTTGAGATCTGATGCACAGGAATTAAACCACGAGGTGATTTGCCCAAGTGGTTTCATATATGGCATTAGAACGACAAATCGTTGTTTATTAGCCAATAAACAACGATAATGCGAACATTATTTTGATTCTATCATTAACTGACCATATTTTCTGCAATTTCAATGGAAACTATATTTTACAGTCTCGGAACCATTTTTGGGGGTTGTTTATTGCTAGTTTAACAATGGTGAGTTGTGCGCTTCGTCAATAGAAAACTTTGCGCCTGACATGTTAGAATAACAGTTAACAGTCATCGATATTAGCAATTTGGCCACGCAAGCCTGAAATATTATATTTCTGTAGTTTAGTTTAAACCTATTTAATTTAGCTTGATTATATCGAAAGCCTAAGGCTTATAGAGACACTCTCGAGTCTGTTTCCTGGGAAGAACCAGTACTTGGGTGTCTTTGGGGGAGATCTTGAGAACGCTCCCAGAGTGGGGATCGAACCCGGGACCTTCCGATCGCTAGGTGGACACCATATCCACTACCCCACCACGACCTTATTATTATTTCTGTAGAAAAGCTATTACTGGAAAGCTGTAGATATGCTACAAGCCAGACTATATAAAACTAAGAAATGAGCAAGCTCCGTTCAAAATTCACCGAAGCACAGCTTATCGGCTTGTGCTTATTTCGACCAATAGATTGAACATTTGAAATCTGAGGGCAACGATTGGATAAAACAACAGATATAATTGCATTAGGCATTTAAAAAAAATATGTTTGTTTCAGGTAACCTACCCTAAAAAAATGCCCAGACCCCAGAACATTTTATTGGGTTTGTCAGATTGATTTTTGGTTTATTTACCCTTTTCAATAATTAAATGTGTTTTTGGATAAATAAGTGTTTTGTTTTGATAGTATCCACTTATAAACAATGTTTAAGGATATTACTGATACGTTTTGAATATTTATTCAGTTTTAGAATCTTCAAGTTGACCATTTACCAAAAAAAAAAAAAAAAAATCCCGACCTACTTACCCTAATTTTTTTGGGCATGTTACCTGAAACAAACATTTTTTTTTTTAAGCCTTGGTGGAAACGTCTACTGACATTATACCAGACCATATGGCAAGTGGAGGATTTGGGACCCTTGCAGGGACAGTTCAGGGCTTTTTAATCACCATTTTGGGAATATGACCTACATTCATGAAATTGGGAATTTAAGTGTCAATTCACCTAAACCTGGGAATAATTATAATTGTAAGATTAATAAAATTTGAATAATCATACATAAAATAGAACGTTCTGAACAAAAACAAATCAGTAAAACAGTTATTACAACTTCAACGATCTTGCTTTCTACACTGAACACCTCTTATTTCCAAACATCTGAAAGTCAAACTTTCAATTGGGAATTTTGGGACTTGATTTGGGCAAAAAAGAGACTTTTTGCCATTGGAAATATGACCCAATAAAATTGGCCAAAAAACAAGCTCTGCGGTTTCAAGGTCAAAATGGCCCCCTACCTGTTCCCTGGCCTCAGACTGCTCTATGAACTTCTTTAGTTTGTTGGCCAGTTCAAAGTTCTCCTCCCTCAGCTGTTTATTTCTCTCATGGTTTTCTTGCATTTGAGTCTGGATTTCCCCTATAGTGGTCTGAAATGCGATGGTATTTTGAGAGTTGAGCGTGAAACTATTATTTATCGCATGCTATACCTTGTTTCCCGTGTAATACAACCATTACGAATGTGTAAGATAACATTATAAGCGTTTTCATTGGCTACGTATTCTTTGACTGACCAATCCCATGACATTATTTTGGTGAAATGACGTCGTCAACATGAAATGATGTCAGTACACAACTTTGAGAATTTACCAAATTAATTTAGTAAAATAAGAAGGGTTTTATTTTGTTTAAAAGCATGTGATAAAAAAGATCTGACACTCGTTGTCATTTCATACCATAATTTATTAAACTCGTCCAGGAAATTCGTTAGTAAGCTACTGGGAGAAGCAGAACACCCTCAATTTATGCCGAAAGCGTTAAAAATACTTTTTTCATGTTTTCTTTTCTTTAAAGGCTCGCTTACTTACAAAATTCCTGAACTCGTTTAATAAAATATGATATGAAATGACAACGAGTGTCAGATCCTATATATCTGATATAGAAATGTTAACAAGTTTTACACCCTAAATTTATGCATTGAAACAAAAACAAGTTTTTTTTATAACATTACAGTAGACTGAATGTTTTCCCCAGGGGATATAAACATATCTAAATTGTCCATATATACCTGAAATTTCTGTGAGATTTCTTTTCTCTTTTCATCCTCTTCTTTTGCTCTTTGGATACTTTCTTGCTGTAAAAAACAACATGAAAAGACATTACAATGTTCACAGGATGAACATCATCAACTTATCAAATATTTTCTTAAAGATAGTTACTGACATATCTTAAAGATAGTTCCTGACATACCTTAAAGATAGTTCCTGAAAGTTCCTGACATACCTTAAAGATAGTTCCTGACATACCTTAAAGATAGTTCCTGACATACCTTAAAGATAGTTCTTGATATACCTTAAAGATAGTTCCTGATATACCTTAAAGATAGTTCCTGATATACCTTAAGGATAGTTCCTGACATACCTTAAAGATAGTTCCCGACATACATTAAAGATAGTCCCTGACATACCTTAAAGATAGTTCCCGACATATATTCAAGATAGTTCCTGACACACATTAAAGATACACATGTAGTTCATGATATACCTTAAAGATAGTTACTGACATGCCTTAAAGATAGTTCCTAACATACCTTAAAGATAGTTCCCGACATACATTAAAGATAGTTCCTGACATACCTTAAAGATAGTTCCTGAAATACATTAAAGATACACATGTAGTTCATGATATACCTAAAGATAGTTCCTGACATACATTAAAGATCCACATGTAGTTCGTGATATTCCTAAAGATAGTTACTGATATACCTAAAAGATAGTTACTGATATACTTTAAAGATAGTTCCTGACATACCATAAAGATAGTTCCTGATAGTTCCTGACATACCTTAAAGATGGTTCCTGACATACCTTAAAGATAGTTCCTGACATACATTAAAGATAATTCCTGATATACCTTAAAGATAGTTACTGACATACCTTAAAGATAGATCCTGTTATACCTTAAAGATAGTTCCTGATAGTTACTGACATACCTTAAAGATAGTTCCTGATAGTACCTGACATACCTTAAAGATAGTTCCTGACATACCTTAAAGATAGTTCCCGACATACCTTAAAGATAGTTCCTGACATACCTTAAAGATAGTTCCCGACATACATTAAAGATAGTTCCTGACATACCTGAAAGATAGTTCCTGACATACCTTAAAGATAGTTACTGATATACCCTAAAGATAGTTCCTGACATACTTTAAAGATAGTTCCTGACATACCTTAAAAATCCTTCCTGACATACCTTAAAGATAGTTCCTGACATACCTTAAAGATACTTGCTGACATACCTTAAAGATAGTTCCTGACATACCTTAAATGTAGTTCCTGACATGCCTTAAAGATAGTTACTGATATACCCTAAAGATAGTTACTGACATACCTTAAAGATAGGTTCTGATATACCCTAAAGATAGTTCCTGATATACCTAAAGATAGTTCCTGACATACCTTAAAGATACTTCCTGACATACCTTAAAGATAGTAACTGATATACCTTAAAGATAGTTCCTGACATACCTTAAAGATAGTTTCTGATATACCTAAAAGATAGTTACTGATATACCTAAAAGACTGTTACTGATATACCTTAAAGATAGTTACTGATATACCCTAAAGATAGTTACTGATATACCTTAACGATTGTTACTGATATACCTTAAAGATAGTTACTGATATACCTTAAAGATAGTTACTGATATACCTTAAAGATAGTTACTGATATACCTTAAAGATTGTTACTGATATACCTTAAAGATAGTTACTGATATACCTTAAAGATAGTTCCTGACATACCTTAAAGATAGTTACTGACATACCTTAAAGATAGTTCCTGACATACCTTAAAGATAGTTCCTGACATACCCCAAAGATAGTTCCTGACATACCTTAAATATAGTTCCTGACATACCTTAAAGATACACATGTAGTTCATGATATACCTAAAAGATAGTTCCTGACATACCTAAAAGATAGTTCCTGACATACTTAAAAGATAGTTGATGATATACCTAAATATAGTTCCTGATATACCTAAAAAATAGTTCCTGACATACCTAAAAGATAGTTCCTGATATACCTAAAAGATAGTTCCTGACATGCGGTGTGCATACAATGAGTTTTTCATAACAAGGATTGTATTTCCAGATTTTATATATGTGATAAGAAATTGTCCTACTGTACTTTGACCTAAAACATTCTTCTAGTTGCTAAATTTGGCTGAAAGCAAAAGTACATGTTTAAATAAAATTTCATGGACAGCTGATCTGATTAATTGTAATGGGTTTATTTTGAATTTTGATTTAAACAATTTACTGGAATCAAAAGAAATATATTTTAAAGACAAATATTAAGGACACACATGTTCTAGTGCCATCAAGAGAAGTAATACCAGGAATTTTGTGTAATGTAACTGTTATCACAGTCATATAGCTTTGGGATTTTTACAACATTCATTCTCATTAAGTGAATCTAGAAAATAATGT
The DNA here is from genome assembly GCA_027627225.1 of Congeria kusceri. Taxonomy (NCBI): domain Eukaryota; kingdom Metazoa; phylum Mollusca; class Bivalvia; order Myida; family Dreissenidae; genus Congeria; species Congeria kusceri. The sequence goes on from CM051024.1 coordinate 101,469,258, forward strand.
TTAATTGGAATTAATCATTATTTCAAAGTATTTTTGTCAGTCCCGATGACTTCAAAATATCGAGGTTGGACTGTATACAAAGCACTGCTTTTGTCCAATATAATTTATCAAAAATGTGTTTGCTGCTTTCTGACATATGAAAACAAATGTAAAGCCACTATAATAACTAATTGCATCACGAATATTCTATTAGAATCTGGACGCCTTTAAATGCTTCGGACTGTGTCATAATGTCTGCCATGATAAGAGACTCACCCGGATGGTCTGGTTGTGTTTCTGCAGCTCCCTACACAGGTTCTCCAGCTTGCTCTTCGCCATCACGGCCTTCGTGTGCTCCGTCTGCAGCTGGTCCTTCTCACGCGTCGTCTGCAACAACAACAGCAAGTAAGAAATAGGTGTCGCTTTCTTAGGACTCACTCTGCCATTATCCAAACTGACAGAACACTATTGATTTTATAAACTGACAGAACACTATTGATTTTATAATTTTTTTATGCCTCCTGGGTTTCATCTCTGTCACAGTTGACAAGTTGTTGTTTTTTTGTATCTCCAACAAACCATGAGGTCCTCAATGGCCAAATGCATATCAAACAAAGCTCTTGATCCAGCCTTGGGTAAAAATGTTAAACATTTAGCTATAGAAAAATCTACTTGGCTACAAATGTTTCTTCAGGAGTTAGATTTTATCACAGTAGTGTAATTCTTTTCCTTTCATCATGGGAAGTAACCAATCATACTGACCATAATTAATCTCTGTTATTAAATGAGCTACTATCAGTTAAAATAACCGCTTATAATGACCACGGTGACACTTAACAAGTTGGTATTTCTTTGCCTGATATCAAGGAAAGTAACCCATCCTGACCACAGTGAGTTTTCAAAAATAAACAAGTTGGTATTTCTTTGCCTTATATCAAGGGAAGCAACTCCTCCTACTGACCACAGTGAGTTTCCTCTGAGTCTGCTTGAAGGAGGACTGCAGGACGCGATGCTCCTCGTGCAGGTCCGCATACTTCTTGCATAGCGCTGCCAGCTTCTCCTCCGTAGTATGCAGGCTGCTCAGGGCCTTCAAGATGTGCTCTGAAACCCAGACAGTGAGTGTGTACACAGTGTGCACAATACTGTACTGAGACAATAGACAAGGTTTTGACCTGGGCCCGTATTTAGCAACCCATTCTTAGTCTGCAGGCTGCTCAAAGCCTCTAAAGATGTGCTCTGACACATGTGAACTGTGAATGAAATTGTATACACAGACAATCATGCTGACCCGAGTTTTGACCTGATCTGATGGTCTTGTGTGTTTTGAGTTTTTATTGCGGGCACCAGAAATCTCTCCTGTAATTTTAGTATTGCCATTGCACCCAGAAGATGTGTTAGTTAGGTTACAGGCTAATCACCATGGAGCCTTCACGAGACCTAACTGGCACACACCCACCCGCTATCAGGGAGGGTCAGGTGAGACCTAGACACGATCATCATGGGGTCTTCAAAGGGGTTCCAAGACCTTGGCTGGCTGCCCGAACCATTGGCAGGGTCCCAAGGATCTCTGCCTGATCATTGCAGACCCTTCAGCAGGGTTCCCTTTCTGACAATCAGTGTTTTTTTTTCACCTTTGGGGGAAAGGTGGCGGGGCCCTTCAGACGGGGAATTTAATGGCAAAAGGGGAATTAGTTTTTTAGAACAGCATTATTATGTTTATATTCTACTTTGTTATAAAACATTAATCAATTGCTTTGCAACAAATGATACAAACTAAGATTATGCACTAATTTGGTTTTAGGAAAAGTTGCTGGGATTGTTTACGAAAACGCCTATATCTTCGTCAATTTTTGTCATTCTGAGGGGAATTTTAAGGTAAATATAGGGGAAAAATATATACATTTTTAGCAGGGGAATGGGGCCGAATTTTGGCCCCAAATTGGCCCTAAAAAAACACTGACAATAACCCTAACCCAACATAGGCTGGTATAAACTCTTGGGCATAAGTTAATAATGCAATAAATCCATAGGTTTCCTTCTTTTCTAGCTTGTTTACTACATGTCGACAGACAAAAATCCCGTATTATGCTACTCGCTATTTTTCCAATCCTGTATTACCATACTAGCTGGACTACTTTTTTAATGACGTCATTACAGAGTTATGTAAACAAATATAATATATGCCTACACTGATTAGTCATTATTGTAGTTTTCAAACAAATTAAATAAGTTAAATGCACATATAAAGTTTATCGAGGTATACAATAAAAGGAATATTACGCTAGTCAATTGTTCCAAGAGTATGTATTAGTCTCGTGGCTTGCGTTATTTCGTATCACACTCGAAGCTCCACCTCTCGTGTGATACGTCATCACACAAGCCATTCGACTAATACATACTCTTGGAACAATTGACTAGCATAATATTCCGTATTTACCGTTATAAGTAGTCCTTTAATCATATTACATGTATTATTGATATAATAAACCAAATTAAAACTTTTAACATAAAAAAAAATATATAGAACTATTAGCTTCAACAAATTTTAGCAGATAAATTCTTATGTTCTTCTTAAAGAACATACCTTAGTCTTCATTAATCAGCAGTCTGACAGAACTAAATGCAATCAGACATTCAATAAATATTTACAATTTAATTACATTCTGTGTATGTTTTTGAACATTGAACACATGCTGTCTGGCTATATTATTGGCTAAAATGAAGCATTTATAGACTGTTTAATTCATAGAAGAAACCACATTAGCCAAACTGCTACCTGGCATAATATACCTTGTCAAGACCTTCTATGTTCGTTCAATTATTCAATAGACTGAAGAGAGCATGTCAATGAAGTATTGAATAAATATAGAACAAATTGCAATTTTTCAGAATACAATATTATTATGAAAATGTGAACAAATATAAAGTATTAGATATTTAAACTGTGAAACTATTTATGTGACTTTACTCATTGAGAACATCATAAGTTCATTTCTGGGGTTAGAATCTGTACTTGACTTAAATGTTTTTGCCAAGATCAGTTGAATGGTACAATGTAGATGGGCAGGGTTCAAATCCATCATCTGCAGAAGACAAGACCGGCACAATATTCATAACATGACCTCAACAGCAGTAATATAGCTCAATGTGATTAAAATTACATCATAAAAAACGCTTTTGATTGTTTGTTTGTTTGGATTTTTTGCTGTTTTTAACAGTATTTCAGTCATATCACGGCGGTCAGTTAACCTACTCACACTTTTCCTGGGCAAGCTAAGCCGATCTAAGTGGTTTACGAGTACCAAGTACACATACTTATGCCAGTAACTGACAACAGTTACTGCCCTAATTGAATCAGAGGTTGGGGGAGAATGGCCGTAGAAATAATTTCATGACCAGTCCCCACACGTTATGTGGCCAGGCTGGGGTTCGAACTCACGATCCCCGGATTGACAGTCCAGTGCTCTACCAACTGAGCTAGCCGGGCCCGGCTATATCTACACATTAGGATCTGAGAACGGCCAGTAAAAGGTCACATTCTGACGACCCTTCTGTCAGCCAATCAATTTCTTGTTTGCGTGGATTGGAAAAGGGAAAATGAATTACTATATTTATTTAGCCTCAAAAACTTACTATTTATATAAATCTGGGACCTCTACCTGCAGATATTAAACAATCAATTTTTACGATGTAATACCATTTTAGGGTCAATTTGTGCAACATAATTATATGCCAAACAAAGAAAGTCTTCGGAAGAAACACTATTTATATTTATGCGAAAGTTCTTTGTAATACATAAATCGTCATTAACTACAAAACATGACATCAACTACTGGACACTTTATTATCGAGCAATCTCATTGACTGATACATAAATAGGGTTTTCATTAGAAGTGTGTCGTGGGAAAGCGAGGCTTCATGCATGTGCATAAAGTGTTGTCCCTGACTAATCCAGAACAGCACTTTCCGCCTACAGTGGATTTATGTTTAGAAGAGACTTCCTTGCAACAGAAAACCATAAAAGCGGAAAGTGTCGTACCGGATCAGCCTGTACAGACTGCACAGGCTGATCTGGGATGACACTTTACGCACATGCATTAAGCCCCGCTTTCCCATGACATGCCTCATTAGAATTTCATGCAAGAAGATTTGTGTACTTGAGTCACATTGTAATCCAGCTTTGAATACTGTAATAGAATTCCATGTACATGTAGAATTTCGTTGAAAGTACTTACCATTCATTTCTGGAGTAGAATTCCCTAAGCTCAAATGGTAAGCCATCCTTTACAATCGATACAGTATTATACTAAGACTAACAAATGTCCTTGAATATTACCACTTCTATTCTCCACCTTTGTGCCACTTTTCTATGCCAAGAATATCATTAAAATTTCAAAGCTTTACATTGCTTGAATTCCTGTTCATTTACAATAATGTGAATCTGATATTTGTTAATTCCTTTACTGAACAAGTGTAAAACTGTGCATGTACTTTAATAACTGCCTTTCAACATGTTGCTTTTTGTTTCGTAATAATCCATACAGTCATCAATTATGCCAATATTGATAACTATCTCGTTATACTTGCATACTCCACAATATCTCTTTGTCACAATAAAGTTTTTTTGTTAATTCCTTCACCTAAGAACTGTCAATTTGTGCATGTTCTTAACTGCTGTTCAACATATAGTTTTTGTTTTGTTATATTCCTTCATAGTTATCTATTCAGCCAATTATGAAAACTATCCCATTTAACTTGCATATTCCACACTGTCTCTTTATCTCAATAAATTTTTATATTTAATACATAATTACTTTCAGAATATTTTAAAAATTGATTTAATATTTGCATTAGAAAAAAAACAAACTTCAATTTCCAACAAAGTTTATGCTATAGACAACACATATTTATCACCATATTCTTGCTTTAAACCTTAGACTGATCCATTTTATATTAACAACCTATCAGCATGTACACACAAACAAATATCTCACAAAAGCTTCAGCCAATATTGAGAGCTGGCTTCCACCTTATGCTAATAAAATGTAAATCAAAGTAAATGTCTTTCCAACAATGTGAATATACTGAGCAAATATTTACTTTTCAGCAAAACAACAGTGGCTCACAATGGCCAAGACAGTGGGATATTTACAAACTATTACTGGATGGTAATCTGATACTGCCCCCCCCCCCCCCCCCCCCCCGTTATACCCCACCCCCACAACCAAACCACTCTGCTAGCCAGGTAATGAAGACTTTGATTTACCTGTTCTGACAGTAAACTGGCAATATCCTGGTTGAACAAACTTTCCTGGATTCAATATGCTATCAGATATAAGCATTGGAAGTGTTTTCAAATTCTTAAAGGATTATGAATAAAGATAACAGACAGACACACGACATCTAATGCAAAAAGGTCCTATCTGTTGCTACATTAATTTCATGCTGCTTATAGGTCAGTCTTTTTGCTTATAAAGTTGATTTTGTAGAATATTGGTCATAAATATAAATATAAAGATGCATTTTGCCTTATCACACATTTAGAGCAAGAAGGCCCTATCTTTAGATACACAACTTACATGCTGCTCATAAGTGAACATTTTTGCTTACTAAGTTGATTTTGCAGAATGTTGGTAGTAAATATTGATAGATTTTGACCTATCACAATAAAACTGAACCACTTGCCCAGAAGTCAGATCAATACATGTAGCAATATAATGCACCGTTCAATATGTTGATTATTACCACAATAGTAGATGTTACCTGATGCTACACTGTACAACAATTAGCATTATTAAGGACGTTGCGCCCTATACGCACAATACGCATGTGCGTAATACAAAAAAGCGGATGATAAAAATGCAATAAAGTATTTGCTTAAACGGTGACAACAGAATGACAAGTCAAATGTGTGTATTAATATGTTATATATTTTCTTGTTACATTTCGTAGATTAAATTATTTCTGAATCTGTTGATAAAAATCCATAATGTTACAAGATGAAAATCAAGTTTCTATGCTATTGTAAAGAACTACTTCAAAGGCCTGAAAGTGCTTCAAAATGCTTCAGAATGCACCATTTCCTTCCTCCTTCTTTCCCAGTAGGGAGTGATCCCCAAGTTCCCACCAGCAACCAGGGCGGGGGAACACATTCCACTCTCACACATGATGAATGTTCTTGAATGGGTATAATTTTACAACCCTGGCTACTCCGCTGTTAATTTTACTCGGACTGCAACAACAGGCAACAAATAGATATGAGGGGCGTCATGGGAAAACCGGTCTTAATGCATGTGCGTAAAGTGTCGTACAGGCTAATCCAGGACGGTACTTTCCGCCGACAAAGGATTTATGTTTATACGAGACTTCCTTGAAACTGAAAATACCATAAAAGCGGAAAGTGCCGTCCTGGATTAGCCTGTGCGGACTGCACATGCTAATCCGGGACGACACTTTACGCACATGCATTAAGACCGGTTTTCTCACGACGTGCCACACAGAGCTTTCAGAAAGCAAACACAAACTGCAAAATATGGCAATACATTCAACAATAGCATTCTCCAATGATAATGATATAAGTGGGGTTTTTGGCTTCTGTTAAGACTCAGTCACACATTTCCGCTACCGTTCTTGAGCCGACAGCTTTCCGAATCAAATATGTCAAAAGTTGGGACAATATTCTGATATTGGGAGCTAGAAATGCAATTTTTGATCAAAAGATCAAAAATATTCTGACAGCATCCCGAAAGTGTCCCGATTCTCGTGAATTCGAACAACAGCTCCGGACAGAGTCCTGAAAGCGTCCTAACATTCCAGACTTTTTCATTATTTTTATGCAGCGCTGCCGGGACGCTGTCTGGAGCCATAATCGGGAATATGTGACTGCCGCATTAGAGAAGCAATAGATTAATTTGATAGAGATTAATCCTGTTACTGTATATTGCTATGAAAAAAGTTCTGTATCATCTCTGGATAATTATATATGAGGCATGTCGTGTGAAAACCCACAGTCCCAACAGGCTAATCCAGAACGGCACTTTCTGCTTTTATGTTTTCTTTTCTGTTTCAAGGAAGTCTCTTCTAAACATAATCCACTGTAGACGGAAAGTATCGTCCCGGATTAGCCTGTGCCGCCTGCACAGGCTAATCCGGGACGACACTTTACGCACATGCATTAAACGTGGTTTTCCCACGACACACCTCATATGTGTAGGAAATATACTAAGGCTTTTGCACCAGTTTTATTTCTTTTTTCTTTTTTTTGTATCTTTGTTTCAAGTTTTCAATGTTTTGTACTGTATCATATAGACAATTGGTTTCTTGACTCAAAGGGTTATGAAATAAGTTGTTTAACAGGAATTCTATATTACCGGTCATAATAATTCGCTTTTTATTTGAAACTCAATGGATCTATCACCTCAGCATATTCAACTTAAATTTTCTCTGTATAATTTGAAAGCTAATCAATATTCAATCCATGACAGTTGATAAGGCCTGGCCACTGACAGTGGTAGCCTCTTCACATTCTCCTGTGAAAAGCTTTGTATACAAGTGTAAACTGTGAACTAAATGCTTCTCAACTGATATTTAATGACCTGGTTCTTTTTAAACCAAACAGGAATAAATCAGCAATAAAACAGGGCAGAAGAAAAATTGGAATATAACCAATTTATTGATTAAACTGTTTATGAAATGTTCACTAGAGCTTTGTCACATGATAGCATGTTTGAAGGTGAGGAAACGTTTTGCTATTTTTAGTAACGGTGACCTTGACCTTGATCCCACCCACCCCTATGCAATCCCGAGCGATGTATTGATAAAAGGTATCTATGTATGAAGTTGAATTACAATAGCTCAATTCGTTCTCGAGTAACTGAGCGGAAACCGTTTTTCTAGTTTTTGTAATGGTGACCCGGACAGTGACCCCATCCACCCCCTATGTAATCCCAAGCCAGGTCTTGATATAAGGTATCTATGGAGGAAGTTTCATTAAAATATTTCAATTCGTCCTCAAGTTAGAGAGCTGAAACCAAAAGTTGACGCCACCTGAAAATGAAAAATTAACAAAGGGCAATAACTCCAGAATTATGAAGTGCAGAGTAACGGTTCTTGTGCACTGCACTTCTCCTCAATGAGATCTATCCACCTATGAAGTTTCAAGTTTATACCTCTTATAGTCTTAGAGTTATGCTCCAGGCAAAAACGAAGTATGAAAAATTAACAAAGGGCAATAACTCCAGAATAATGAAGTGCAGAGTAATGGTTCTTGTGCACTGCACTTCTCCTTAATGAGATCTATCCACCCATGAAGTTTCAAATTAATAGCTGAAATGGTTTTGAAGTTATGAAAGAAAAAAATGAAAAATGTGGACGAACGGACGGACGTTGTAACAAATGAATACTTATGTGACTATTTCATGACTAACCCTAATGCCATTTTAGCCCCCTAAGGGACTAATTTAGCCACCTAAGGAAGTTTTTACTTACAAAGGGATACTTATGTGACTATTTTAGTCACCGAAGTATCCAAATGTGTGTACGGACAGACGGACGGACGGACAGGGTGATTACTATAGGGCACCCGCAAAAAATTTGCGGGGCCCTAATTATATAGTTGGTATAACAAACAATTCCCCCAGGGCCAAAATCCTCAAACTTAATTATGTTCAGTTCAGCATAATGCCTTGTATATCAATATAGTGGCATAAACTAATTGCTTCGTTAGGGGTCATAAAATGCCACTGAAAACATTTCAGAATAGGTTTATTAACAAAGAAAGTATTACCAGAATAATTAATTGTTAACATTTTTTTCAAAGATATTTTAATAAAAATAAAACAAAGCTTTCACTCACCAATCCCTTTGTCCTCTTTCTTTTTGCTCTTTGATTTAGTTGGCTGCCCGGTTTCCGACTTCTGAGTATCTGCCTTTGCTTGAGTGGTCTTCACCTTAGTTTCACTGGCATCAGGTTTCTGAGTGTCGCTTTTCTCATGGGTAGCATCACCATTAACAGCTTCATCATTAAAGCCATCTGACTCAGTACTATTTGACATGGATCCGTTGGTCTTTTCCTCTGAGTTCTCTTTGTCATCTTTTTTGGATAAAGAATCATCAGTTACATCGTTAGCATCATTAGTATCACCCTTGGCACCCTCATCAGCATCTTCATTCTCATCTATTTCATCCTCATCATGATTACCATAATCATAATCATCATCATTCAATTCTCTATCAACATCATTTTCCTCACCCTCAGAATCATGGATCAAACTATCGACCAAGTTCCCATACCTAAAACCTTCAGCGTCTGCATCACCTTTCAAAGTGTCCTTTTTAACCAACAGTTCACAAGGATCAAAATCATCAATCTGAGCTGCCAGAGCAGTGAGCTTATCAACTTTCTCCTCAGAGTCTTTAACAGTCTCAATAATTTCAGCCTTTACATGCTCAAGACTACTTGAAATATCTTCAGAAGCAAGAGGAGCTTCAGTGTTGATATCGAAAGCCTTAGAATCAATGCTAACACTGGGACTCGGACCAGCCACAGGCACAGGATCATGACCAACATCGCTAGTTTCAGACATGTCTAAAGTCTCCACGGACGATTGCACCTTCATAAGATCATCAACAGAGGTTCCTAAGTCGGTTTCCTGCATCGATTCTGAGGTCAATGACCCAGAAGATGACCCTGTTTCCTTGACAACAGCATGTGACCTATCATGACCTTGACCTGAAGTAACCACAGCAACATGGGTGATGTCTCACCAGTCATTACGGCATAAGCAGAATCTAGGAATTCCAAACTCCAAACACACACACAGGCAAACTGAGGCCAGGTTTTCAAGAATCAAACAGACTGAAACCTTGAAATCTCTTCTGAATCAGACAAATCACTGCAGAAATGCATTCCATTCAACATTCCAACAAAAATGCACACAAATAAACATTCCCAGAAACAATATACATGTATCATGGTCCAACTTCCAAAACCATCTGATATGATTGGGAACAAGAATAACATGGAAATTACTTTGGTTTAAAGCATTATGGATAACAACATCTGTTCATTCATTTGCTATGTCAACACATCTAAACTTGGCCCAAGGAAACATAACTTCAAAGATATACCTCATGCGCCAAGCATTTCAGAAACATTATAGGGCAAAAACAATGTTTAAGTGGTTAATTAACCGGAACATCTCAACAGGCAGCAAAACAACAAAACCAAAATCCATGCACAGAGTACAACCCTTGAGACAAACAAACACTGAGTCATTCAGCAAATATGAAATACACTGCCCAATAATAGTTGTCTTGCTGTCAAATAATATCGCAAATGCCAAACAATATCAAAAACCAAACCATGCATAAAAGGACATGTACATGATTTAAAATACATGATAAAATGCAATGCCTGTTTCATTTGAAAAAAACAAGTAGCAATAAAGAATGCTGGACAACTAGTTACTGATGCTTGATGGCTCAATATTGTCCAAGGGAAGTAACTCCAGCATGCAGAAAACAAAAGATCAATTTAAAATTTATCTATTACTTTTTAATTATTACCAATGCTTATTCTACAATTTTAGCATATAGTGAATAATTTTACATTATGAAATAATAAATTATTACAATTACATGTAAAACATTAATGCTTTATAATAATTTAAATCTAGGAGAGATGAGTACTTATAAAATATGGCACTTTTAAACAGTCATATCAATCAGGGCATCAACTGTTTATTTTTCCTACTATTCAATACTGGAGATGGGGCAGCCCTAGGTTGCTCTGCTTCTACGACAACAGCTTGTGTTTCCATGGTAACCTCGTTGGCTGGTTCGATATTCTGCAATTAAAAACAGACACTGTATCTTAAATTGTGAATTCTTATGCAAATGACGGTGTTAAAACCTGAATATTCTACTCAATGTCCTGCTGTTTAACAGGCAGAAAATACACAATCATATATAACACTTAATAACATTGTCTGATACGTTTCTGCAACATAAATATTTAACCCAAGCAGCATTTTCAACAAATCTCTTTATAGATAAATAAAATAATAAAATGGAGTAACATGACTGTACAGGCACATTGACAGAAATAGTTCAAAGGGCTTCTGTTTGTACACAAAATACACACTTCTGACATAATATCATGAGAGAGACACTTTGTAAATTTTAGCACCATGTCCTTAACACTGAGAACACAAACTCTGTACACCTGCATAAATCACCTCAAGGCACACAGACAATATCCCTCTGATAATTCACCCAGATCCCGAGGCATGCCAAGACGGCTTCATTCATTACCCTGTGCAGCACTTGAGCCACAAACAGCTCTACAGTCCTCCATAAATGTTCCTCCATATTACTTTCATAGCACTTGCATTCCCATCACAAGTTCTCATAGCCCTGTTAAGAGTCATACATACCTACATGTATCCACGGTTACACAGCATCCTGCGTACAACTGTACATGAATGTACAGTCATGAATACTGTGCCAAACAACACAGAACAAATGACTACCGTAGTCATCATAGTTGCAACACTTTGCCATAGGAATGTAAACATGAGTATTTTTTGGCATCTTTCTATTCCATGGATATAAAGTACAAATTATATACATCAATGAATTTGCATGTATGACAACATACAAATACCATAGTTTCTTTAAATCAATGTAGATTTGTTACTAGCAGTATGTTACAAATTAATTGTGGGCAACCACAATTGCTGAGCACTACTACATGGTACAACTACAACTATGGAAAACATGAGCAATTCCTTCAGTAATCCAGCAGAATCTTGAAGCATTATGAGAAATTCCCCAGTATGTACAATTCAAAGACAGCCAAGGACTATTGACAATTTTCTGGAGCCAAATTTACCTAACTTTGCAGCAAATCAGGCTAATTGTCACTACTTTGTATATTTTTATAATAAATATGTTCTAGTCAAACTGATTTTTCTTTAGCCAAGTATTCAAATTTGTAGCCATTGGCTAAAATGGAAAATTGCAGCATGAGCCGTGGTTACATGAACTGACCAAACTCATGAAACTCATGTTCACACTCAATGACTGCACAAACTGAGCATGTCTGGACGCTTACTAGACGGTATGTGGTATAACTGTGATGACCACATGATAGAAACATGTAATTAGCAGAATGAGGATGTATGCAATTTACATGTGGATACAGATGAGATTATCTAAGATATAGATGATATTATCTTGCATCAGACATATTCATTTGGCATTAGACTACGGTATGTACTGGAACATTGTTTCTGTATGTATCTTTCCTTATCTAAGATACAGATGATATTATCTTGCATCAGACATATTCATTTGGCATTAGACTACGGTATGTACTGGAACATTGTGTCTGTATGTATCTTTCCTTATCTAAGATATAGATGATATTATCTTGCATCAGACATATTCATTTGGCATTAGACTACGGTATGTACTGGAACATTGTTTCTGTATGTATCTTTCCTTTTTTTTTTTTTCAAATTAAAATTTTAATTGTACTTTAATTTATCCTTCTGTGATGTAACATGTATTATCAGTCTCATTAAAATCAAATCCTAACATTGTTAGGATCTGAAGACATCGTATAACAGGTCACGTTCAAATGACCTTCAGAACAATAAATTATCAGCCCTGCTGCGCCCAATTGAATTGCCTTTTGCATAGCAATGTTTGGCCACGGTATTTTTAAAAGTGATGTATTTCCAGCTGATCCTCGGAAATAAATCATTTACAGTTAATTTTCACAGGGATAACAATGGATATAGTGGTACTTTAGGCGAGTAAACATCTAAAGTTCATGTCAGTATTAAATGGGATTAAAAAACGGGGGATTTGAATCGCAAGCCTGGGAAAGTTAAGAAAACTGCAGAACTCTGCCACCTACGTCTTTGGAAACATTCAGAGATCGCATGATGGCCTTGCACACTTCCTCGTGGTCTTTCTGGTCTCTATGGCAACACTGGAAGCAACAGCATCCCCACCATTTCAACATGGCATTCTAATAATACTAGTCCCCAGGGCTTTTGATACACTGGGAATTGTTATACTGTTCTTATTTTACCTAATCACAATAGAAAAATATTCTTGTCTTTACTGTTTTATTCCACTTTGAAGCGTTTTCGCTCTTCTATTGTACTGATCACCACACACAACACAACTACTGAGAAATTACATATGAGGAGTGTCGTGGGAAAACTGCACAGGCTAATCCAGGACAACACTTCCCGCTTTCATGGTATTTTCTGTTTTGATGTAGTCTGTTCTAAACATAAATCCACTGTTGGCGGAAAGTGTCGTCACAGATTAGCCTGTGCGGACTGCACGGGCTAATCCGGGATGACACTGTACACTGTACGCACATGCATTAAGCCCGGGTTTTCCACATTTTATGTCCAAATTTCCGAGTACAGAAATTTTCGTACTAAAAAAATTGTTGTTTAATGCGACTGAATATTAGGAAAGTTATAATTATGATATGAGACATGAATCATTTGCCAACAAGAATCACTTATCCCCAACAGCATGAATATTAAATTCTGGTTATATAAAGTTTCAAGCTAGAATTGATGCTCCAAAAGTCACAACACTTCAATTTCTTTTATACTCAACTCCAAAATAATAACCGTAAGTGTCCACAAAACTGAATTGTCATACTGCCATAAACTCTATTTTAACAACACACATTGAATTTGCAATACCATCATTATTTCTATACTTTTTAATATTGAAAATCAACAGTTAACTAATGAGTGCTATAAACATGTATTATCAATGAAATTCTCAAAACTTGTTTATATTATTGGCAACTTAAACCACAACACACAAAGATATCACTGTCCGATAGTAAAATAACTTAAGCAGGGCTTCAATTAAGGGAAGTTTGGGAGTAATTTACTCCCAGTTTTTGACAACAGAACTTCCAAAATTGCATCCATGGAAGTTGCAGAACTTCAAAAATTTCAGCCATGGAAGTTCCATCATGTAAGGATGAACAAGTTAGACGAACAATTTAGTAATTTATCTAAATGTTCACCTCTTTCACTGAATAAATTGGCATATAAGCACTTGATGAAAAAGAACTGGCCTTAAAAACACCGTGAATTTTATACAGTATTTAATTTCATTTCTGAAATGTTCAGGACTTACGTAGCGCATTGCTGTCAAAACTTCCAAATATTATGAGCAAAACTTCCAAAATCAGAGGTACGGAAGTTCAAACTTCCAGTTTTCAAAAGTTAAAATGAAAGCAAAACATCCAAAATCAGAGGCCAGGAAGTTCAAACTTCCAGTTTTCAAAAGTTAATGAAAGCAAAACTTCCAAAATCAGAGGCGTGGAAGTTCAAACTTCCAGTTTTCAAAAGTTAATGAAAGCAAAACGTCCAAGATCAGAGGCCAGGAAGTTCAAACTTCCAGTTTTCAAAAGTTAATGAAAGCAAAACTTCCAAAATCAGAGGCGTGGAAGTTCAAACTTCCAGTTTTCAAAGGTTAATGAAAGCCCTGCTTAAGCAAATATTAGTCCACAAATGCTGACAATTCTTAGCACTACCACACACTGTGCATAAAGAATAATGAATCTATAAAACAATTAATAGAACAAACAACCAGCTGTGATAACACGGCCAATGTTGCCGTGGTCTCCAGAATCCTGCCAAGATTCCCTGAATCCCATGTACCCGCACATAACTTCATGCCAGGAATATGTCTGTGCCTGGTCTCGTTATAATAAGGCAAAAAAATCACATCTGAGAAATCTGACATGGAAATTGTTGGCATGACAATCCATGCGGCAGGGGTCTAACAGAGACACTACGGCTTATCAGCAGGAATGGCTTATCAGTGAATAGATCAGTACTTATTATGATAATAATTTGACTTTATTAATTATTACCTGATATTATAATATATTAATCGTCTGCTAATCATCCTTGCCAGGTATATGAAATGGTTTGTGTATTGTTTAAATGAACGCATTGCAATGCGATAATAGACTAGAAATTTTGACCGCTATATTCGATACAAGACCTACACAAAATAAAGTGATAATGCTTTCCTAATTTCGAACGAAATAAACACTGATTACAATATTGCTCAAATGTTGGCAAACTCAAAACAACTTACATAATGTTAGCCAACAAGCACTTAACAATCGATTAAACAATCCAATACATCACTGATCTAATAAAATCCAAACAAAGAAATGTTAACGCATATCTGTACGAATAAAATAAGTAATAATTACATTTCCTTTTTCTAAAAGTAATTAATTTATCGAACCCAATGTGCACAATTATTGTCACTTACATTGGAACAGTTTCTCCAAACCAAGACTGCTGTGTTTCCCATTTACTCCTCTACATTTTCAAAAAAATTCCACATGCTTTTTGTGCACACTGTATAATAAATGTTGCTCCACATTATAACTATACACATCTGACAGACATTCAAGTTACCCCCAGACACAATTCCCAGGTAGATGTCCTTTGAAATTGATGTATTTCTGCCAAGAAGTCATTTCCACCCCACCCCCCCGCAACAAATGCCAATCTTCTACTCGTCAACTATAATGACATTACGCATACGGGTCAGTCAGAGTTTCTTACTCTTATTTTTTTACCCTAATAACTACAAATGGCATTACGAAGCTATCTGAATATACACGTTTATTTTTTGTCTCCTGAAATCTACCAAGACATTACAATGCATAAAAATATACAGTTTTAGTTTGTTTGTTTTTCTCTCCAAAAAACAACAAACACAAACCTTTCAGATTCTGATGCATGAGAAATATATACAGTTTATTTTACACTATTTCTTTCTTTCTCTCACAAAAATAATATCATTAAAGCAGCAGTCCACAAATATGTACTAAAAATAAAACTTTGCAGAAATCATTTCTTTTGGACATCTTACCATTCAAAATACCAAAAACTTAACTGAAATTGGTAAAATAATAGCGTTTTGGTGACTTTTTAATCACATATATTCTTTATGTGATAGCTGGTGATGAACCTGGAGTACTGGGTAAATCAGTATGTACATTAGTGTATATTCCTTTCTTACCAAGCGTTTTCGAACATAGACATTATAAAATGCCTTCTGTAAATAAGAAACAGTTTTCAGTCAAATAAACGTTATTAACGTTAATTAGAACTGATGCCAATTTCAGATGTATTGAATTATATTCCATAGACTGTGGATTTAAACACAAAACATGTTACCTTTATTTTCATGTTTGAGAGCCGACAGATATCTGATGAAGCCTTCATGAGGTTTCTAAATCCACAGCACAAATTCATTTGTCAATTACTTGCAAATAACACAGTCACTACTGATTCTGTTTTAATGTGATATTTTGACAATTTTCACAAATAAGCACTGTTCGTTGTTTGTTATACCTGACATGACATATATAAAGTGTTCTTAAGGGAAATATATTTTCTTCGCACATTTACAAGCTTTCCACAAATGAGCTAGCCTTTCAAATGCAATTGAAATCAATTTCAATTACTTTCCAAGCAATGAATCACTACTGGTACTTTATATCAAGAAATAACGATAAAAATTTCAATGTTTTGGTTTTATTATATACAGGTAAAGGTAAGCATGAAGTATAGAACTTTTACAGGAAATTGCAGACAATGGGATTGTCTATTTGAAAGGTAAAAATAATATATACTGGTCCCTCGATGTCAGATGGATGCATAATTATAACTCATTGCTTTCCATGGTATAAGTTACAACTATATATACGAGCATGCACTGTAGGTTTCATCTGTGAGAAGGATCATTATAATCCATTCATAGACTGTACATATGAAGAAATCCACATTATAGTGCGAAATTATTAACCTGACACTCATTAATCTTCGTGACAAAACGTAAGGGTGTTCCGTTGTTAGCGTTGTTTTAGACGAGTTTCTGTTATTGGATTTTATGTTGATATAGATTTAACTATGGGTAGCCAGCATGGTATCGAATGGTTGTGTGGTATAGGTGCTAGCGCCGCACGCCATCGAACCGAGTTCAATACCGTCTGACAGCGACCTTTTCGTAAAATGTTTTTCTTTAAACATGCATATCTTGAGATATTAATTCAAATTGTAGAATATTTTGTGTTACGATCATTTGTTCAATTATTTCAACGTTGATACTTTTCCGCAACATAAAGCGCAAATAAAATGTTGACGCTGAGACTCAAACTCCTAACTTCGCATCGCCAGCGCGGCATCTGTTCCACTACACCATAGGCGCTTTAGGATATGTTAGCAAATACGATAACAATTTACATTGTATTATGCCACGCTCGATACTTGTCGTGGTATCTATTAATAAATCCGGATTGCATACGGAATATTGATGTGTGTCAGGTTAATAATTTCGCACTCTATCAGTATTCTGTTCCATAAGTGATAACAATCATCAGGTATTAAAGGGACTTATTCACAGATTTTCGTGTTTTAAAGAAATGTCTTAAATGTCTCTACTATTATTACTAAAGCATCACTGGGCTAAAGGGCCTCGTATATGTGGGTGGGTATTTTAATACTATGTCAGAGATACGCATGTTTTTTTTTCCTTGAACACTAACACAAATAATTGTTCCAGTAATGCTCAAGTCTTCTAACAGCCATTTCTAACAAGACTTCAGTCTTTCGGATGAAATAATTGGGTTGGGCTATCATGGCAGAAGCTGGGACATGTTCTAAACACAAAGCTGATGTTTCGAAACATTGTTTGACTTGGCAGATCCTTGCATTTGCAATTTCACCCAAACGAAAGAAGAATGCTATTATTTTGTGCTCGTTTTAACCGTATGATAGGTTTTGAGCAGCTTGAAATGTTGTTCTCTAGTTGGGGTATAAGGTGCCAGTCTAAACGATGAGCAATCCAGTGATTCAACCAGCCTCTGGTGGATGATAATCAACCATCTGTGCTAGAGTATTCTCTTCCAATCCACTCATAAGTACAGATGTGGGTAACACAATGTTGTATAGGCACTGATTCTAATTGAGGCACGTTTTGGAAAAACCGGGCTAAATGCATGTGCGTAAAGTGTCATACCGGATTAGCCTGTGCAGTCGGCACAGGCTAATCCTGGACGGCACTTTCCGTTTTTATGGTATTTTCTGTTTCAAGGAAGTCTCTTCTAAACATAAATCCACTGTAGGCGAAAAGTGCCGTCCTGGATTAGCCTGTGCCGACTGCACAGGCTAATCCGGGACGACACTTAACGCACATGCATTGATTTCCCACGACACGCCTCAATTGTAGTTGTGCATATACTCTTCTAAGATTGCACCCACCAAAGCGAGGATTATATACGGTTTGTGAAGATTTTGTGGTTGAGCTTAATCCGGAAAGTTTCAGGACATAAAATGGTGTTAAAAACAATCAGGATCAATCTAACTTTGGAATCAAAGGATCCTCAAACAAATCAAACAAATTTAAAACCAGCTGACATGTTTGTATATATTCGTCTTTCAACACACATCTGTAAAATAGTTTAATGATTTTGCCTAGTTTTGAGCTAGAAGTGCAAGATTTGTTACATACAACAGTAAGATATGATCTTAAACCTTAGTGAATACGGGGACAGGCAATGGGCCAGTAATCAGTTACATCCATGCTGCACATACAATTAAGAAATAATTTTCAATTTATCATTGTTTAAACTACGATTTGGAGTTCTGATGCGTAGGAATTAAACCACGAGGGTGTTAACCCAAGTGGTTTAATAGCCACGCATCAGAATGACAAAGAGTTGTTTATTGGCCGATAAACAATGATAATGCAAACATTATTTAGATTCTAACATGGTTTGACAGATATTTGCGCAATTGTAATCGGAACTACATTTAACTATGCACCGCTCAGAATTGGGCCTACTTTTTGTGTTGTTTATTAGATAGTTTAACAACGATAATTTTGTTCTTTGTATGTAGAAAAATTAGCGAGTATCATGTTAGAATGTACAATAAATCATCACACAGAACAATGCACTCAAAGAGTCAAATTAAGTATTTCACCACAGAATCATTTTTAACATAGAAATGTCAGAACAAAATATGTAAGTTTTATGTATTTGCACATACAAATTATTTCAATTACGTGTAAAAAGGCAAATACAAAACTCAACATTTGACAAACGTTCAGTAAGTTAACTTACAAGCCCGCTGCCATTGGCAAAATGATGGATAGAAACTACGGTATATTCCCAAATGAACGCCCCTGGGGGCTTTGCATTTCCCAATGGGGGTGGGTGGGGTGGGGTGGGCGTTCAATACGAGTCCAAATCTTGGTGTTCTGTGATCTATATCTATATATCAATATGGAGAAAACATTATTATATGACTGTGTAGCTCATTGTGAAAACATTTCTTTCAAAGATTTACAAAAACAGGTGTTTAGCATGCATTTGTATTGAGTGTTTAAAGCAAAGTGAGGGCATTAATTAGGCATGAAGGTTTGGTTATTATTTCAAAATGTGTGTGTGTATGTGGGGGGGTGGGGGCGTTTATTAGGGGAATCCCAGACATAATCCCTCCAGGACAAAATCCCTCCTGCTCGTTTTTGCATACCCAGACATAATCCCGCAGACAAAATCCCCCCTATTAAAAACACAGATATTTTAGTCTCCATATGTATTGATTTAAATAATGAACTAGAAATAAAAATGCTAACAATACCCATTTTCATGAAAAAATTAATTGCTTATTAAAGTGGCAATAAAGTTGATGTTTGAGGTTTGAGTCTGTTTTAAAACAAATATTCTAACAACAACTTGTTAATTAAAGTACCAAGTATATTGAATTATTACCTAATGCAAGACCACCATGGGCTAAATAATTCAAATAAATAAAAAAAGACGTATTTCACAAATATTGTTTTTTATTATGATACTGAATATGGCATAAATATTTATATTTTCAACAATTATTTTTCAATATAATACAAACACGGTTTTTAAATGTTGATATTATGTCTGGGTTGTAAAAACAATGGGAGGGATTTTGTCCGGGTTCGTTAAATTAAGCGGGATAAATTATGTCCGGGGGGATTTTGTCCAGATACCTTATTAGGGAAACTACGGTACAATGTATGGCTAACTGTCGTCAGTGTTTTTTTAGGGCCAAGTTGGGTCCGATATTTGGCCCCATTCCCCTGCTTAAAAGGTTTATATTTTTCCCCTGTATCTACCTTAAAATTCCCCTCAGAATGTAAGGTTTATTTTGAAAAATAAAAAGACTAAAATCTGACAAAAATTTACTAAGATAGAGGAATTTTTATAAACAATCCCAGCAATTTCTCATCAAGCAAGTTAGTGCATAATCTGTGTAGCAAAACAGTTGACTAATGTTTTATAACAAAATAGAGTTTAAACATGAAATTATGCTTTTCTAAAACATAAATAAATCCCCTTTTGACGTAAAATTCCCCATCTGAAGGGCCTCGCCACCTTTCCCCAAAGGTGAAAAAAAAACACTGGCCGTCTTCATCAAACAATGATACATAGAGATAGTTCTTACAAATACTTGTATGCATCATGTGCATATGATTGTTCTCTTACCAGAACATTTGGAGTGATTTAGTTCCTGATGATCAGAATTCCTGTCTGCATATTACCACACCTGGCTAAATTATATCATTCCCAGGAGTCTGTTTTAATAGTACAAAATCCTTTATCCGAAGGTTTGTTGTGTAAGAATACACTTACAAATCGCAGGTATTCTAGCACAAACATTTACTTATCACCGCCAACCTGTCCAAGAACAGTAAATCCAATGACTACCAAGTTCCTAATTTCAACCAGGATATCAGTAAAACTGATGGATGCTCCCCAATACGCTTCATTGAATTCTGGCCAGTAGTTGCTGAGAAATACTCCGGACAAGAAAGTCAAGAATTGTGCACTATATACTAATTTCAGAAATATTCAAAGTCCCATAACTCTAAGACAAATCACTGAAGCAAAACGTCCTGGCAATATGCACACCTCTTGGTAATGAAGCTTCCTAGTATGAAGTTTCGTTGAATTCCGGCCAGTAGCTGCTAAGAAATGCTCCGGACAAGAAAGTGTGATGGAAGGACTAATTTCAGAAATATTCAAAGTCCCATAACTCTGAGAAAAATCACTGAAGCGGAACGTCCTGGTAATACGCACACCTCTTCTTGGTAATGAAGCTTTCCATGAACTTTCATTGAATTCTGGCCAGTAGTTGCTGAGAAATACTCTGGACAAGAAAGTCAAGAATTGTGCACTATATACTAATTTCAGAAATATTCAAAGTCCCATAACTCTGAGAAAAATCACTGAAGCGGAACGTCCTGGTAATACGCACACCTCCTCTTGGTAATGAAGCTTTTCATGAACTTTCATTGAATTCTGGCCAGTAGCTGCTGAGAAATACTCCGGACAAGAAAGTCAAGAATTGTGCACTATATACTAATTTCAGAAATATTCGTCCTGGCAATGTGCACAACTCCTCTTGGTAATGAAGCTTCCTATATAGTTTCGTTGAATTCCGGCCAGTAGTTGCTAAGAAATGCTCCGGACAAGAAAGTGTGATGGAAGGACTAATTTCAGAAATATTCAAAGTTCCATAACTCTGAGAAAAATCACTGAAGCAAAACGTCCTGGTAATATGCACACCTCCTATTGGTAATGAAGCTTCCCATGAACTTTCGCTGAAATTCCGGCCAGTTGCTGAGAAATACTCCGGACAAGAACGTGTGACGGAAGGACGGACGGACAGAGCGGCGACTATATGCCCCCCCAAAATTTTTCGGGGAGCATAAAAATGAACAAAAGGGCCAAATGGCCCTGGGTCGCTCACCTGAGTTTCATTAGTCGAACAATTTTCCATGTGTTCGTTTTTTATATGGATATGGATATACTGATACGGACTGATGGAAACGCTGCCTTAATCATAATGGCCTGAAAAACTTGAGTGACAACAGACATTCAAAATTTTGAAATTGAAGCTTTTTCTTCAATTTGACCTAGTGACCTAGTTTTTGACCCCAAATGACACAGATTCGAACTAGACCAAGATACCATTGGGACAAATGTTCTGAACAAGTTTTATGACGATTGGGCAAATAATGTAACTTCTAGTGTTAACGATCTTTTTCTTCAATTTGACCTAGTGACCTAGTTTTTGGTCCCACATGACCCAGATTCGAACTCGGCCGAGATACCATTAAGACAAATGTTCTGACCAAGTTTCATGGAGAGTGGGCAAAAAATGTGACTTCTAGAGTGTTAAGCTTTTCCTTCAATTTGACCTAGTGACCTAGTTTTTGACCCCACATGACCCAGATTCGAACTCGGCCGAGATATCATTGGGACAAATGTTCTGACCAAGATTCATGAAGATTGGGCAAAAAATGTGACTTCTAGACCTTTAACAAGCTTTTTGTTCAATTTGACCTAGTGACCTAGTTTTTTGACCCCACATTACCCAGATTCGAACTCGACCGAGATATAATTAAGACAAATGTTCTGACCATGTTTCATGAAGATTGGGCAAAAAATCTGACTTTTAGAGTGTTAACAAGCTTTTTCTTCAATTTGACCCAGTGACCTAGTTTTTGACCCCACATATCCCAGAGTTGAACTCGGCCGACATATCATTGGGACAAATGTTCTGACCAAGTTCCTTGCAGATTGGGCAAAAAATGTGACTTCTAGAGTGTTAACAATGTTTTTCTTCAATTTGACCTAGTTTTTGACCCCACATGACCCAGATTCGAACTTGGTCCAGATGTCATTGGGACAAATGTTCTGACCAAGTTTCATGAAGATTGGGCAAAACATGTGACTTCTAGAATGTTAACAAGCTTTTTCTTCCAGTTGGCCTACTGACCTAGTTTTTGACCCAACATGACCCAGTTTTGAACTTGGCTGAGATATCATTGGGAAAAATGTTCTGACCAAGTTAAATGTGGCCTCTAGAGTGTTCAAAAGGTAAATGTTGACAACGCACTATGGACAAAAGGCGATCACAAAAGCTCACCATGAGCCCATGAGCACGTTGTGCTCAGGTGAGCTAAAAATTGATCTTAACTTTAAATACATACCAATGCAATAGATACATTATCAGCTTTAACAATCAAATGGCCAATTTTATCAGTGAGAACTACCTTTGAGATTAAGAATGTTTGTATTCATGGGGCTTGGGCTTTCAAACCCCTTTTTATTGGATGTGCTGTGCATTCACACACACATGCAAATGTGTAGTTCCTAGGCTTAAAAGCAATTTGGTGCTCAGCAGTTCATTGAACCGGTTCTTAGATTGGCGAATTGACAATTTTCCAACTTTTTGTCACCAATTCCAAAAATAACAAGAAATGTCTTTTAAAAAAGACAATCGGCGTTGACATTAATAATGAGATATCATTTTACCCTAAACATAATACAAGAGGGCCAAGATGATCGGTTACGTTCTCGGACAACAGATTTTTCGGTCCCCACCTAGACAAGGCGATTTCTCGGACACCAGATTTTTTTAGCACCATAAGAAAACTTCTCATATCCCAAAATTATTGTGTGATTAATTCAATAATTAAAAAAAATTTTACAGTGAATAACCGATCATAACGCCCCATGTTTTCACCAGTGAATAAACTAAATAATTTACGCTAACATAATTATTATCTAAATGTGTCAGTCAAATTTAACAAATTAACAATGTACGAAAATAATTGCGGGAATGAATGAAAATTATTCTGCATCAGACGCGTATAGTTATTCTTAAGAAATATACCCTACCTTCATCTTGGAAGTTATCTATGCATATACATACACATGTCGAAGTCAGTTGATCATTTATACTGTGTATCCTTATGAAAAGCAATCTTCAGGGAATATTCAGCGCATTTGAAATAATGATGACTTCCATTTTTGATAACACAAACATAAAATTTAATTAGACTATGGCGATTTAAACTTATATTCGGTAGGAATATGATGCATCAAGGGTTTCTGTGTATAAATGGTATTGCAAATTATGTATAAATGCTACGAAATTGAAGTAAAAGTAACATGAATAACATTTCGACATATTCCGTAACTTATTTCACCACATTTTATTTATAGGTTGATTAACATCTACTGGAGAAGTTGATATAAATGTGCAATTCTATTTAATACTTAATAGAACGCAACCGCCATTCAATTTCAATTTAACATGCACAGTTAGTTTATAAACATAAATTCCCCATTTATTGAAATCATTGCTCTTATGATTCTCTGGACTCTAATTGATGCATGTATATTGTAACAGCTATACACCGGCAGCTAAAACTAAAATGATCGTGAGTGTGTTGAACTCGCTAGAATCAATTGTTATTTATAGAGCGTGCCGCTAGGTTAAAACAGTGGATTAATTCTGAGAAAGAATATAATATTCTGTTCTTGACATACAATGAGAAAATATGTTCATAATTATGTTCAGTTCTAGCGTGTATGTCGAAGAAATGATTGTAACTTTATTTTAACCGCTTATGTGAACAATCATATACATTTTAATCCCCAAAAGTATGCTAAAGTTGTTGGTATACATTAAACCATTGTTGTAAGTCTGCATTCCCTAAAAATAGAACATTTGCCAAATTCTATTGGCATTCAATTTTCCCGCTGCATAATTATCGCAAGAAATCTAGGTCAAAAGTGATCTTAGACAGCTACGCCGAAAAAAAATTGTGTATATAAAGGTGCAAAATAGCACTACAAACATAGAAATATGCTGTAAATACTGTTTTGTTAATCAGTAATCTTCAGTTGATTTCAATAAAATTATAAAGCGTTTGTGTGCGCTAAACGATATAATAATTTGGAATGTTTCTGTTGTTTTCGTTAAAATTGTAGACAACGCGCGGATCACTTACATAAAGCAACAAGACCGGTCGGAGAACAGCGTGCTCGACTTTTCTTGTGCTTGTCAGAGTTACTGGCATGTTATTTCTAAAACAAGAAATATGGAAATTCCACAAAAACCAAATTTTTCGAACGAAATGCATTAAAGTCACCACATTAATAAAAGTTTTAGTAATGGTGAACTTGACCTTGACCCCACCAACCCCACATGCAATCCCAAGCAAGGTCTCGATATAAGGTATCTATTTATTAAGTTTCATTAAAAATCTCAATGTCTTCTCAAACTATTTAGCGTAAACTGTTGGTCTGCTTTTAGTAACAGTGACCTTGACACCACCCACCGCATATGCAATCCCAAGCGAGGTCTAGATATAAGATATCAATGTATGAAGTTTCATTAAAATATCACAATGTGTTCTTAAGCTATTGAGCGGAAACCATGTTTTCGGCGTATCTGTTTAACCCAACTTTTGACCTTTCTCAACATCCGATCAGATGTTGTGAAAATTTCCCGCCAGTAGTCCCGAATGAATAAATCCTAACATTGCATCGGCTATTTGAAAAGAAATCCCCACCACGTCCTGCAAAACACTGGCTCCATCTCGTTTTCGAGGTGAATGTGAAAATGAGCCTATGATATTTCCGATGTGGAGCTCAGAAGAGCAAAAACAAAAATTAGTCAAAAACTTCAGCAAAGTTAAGAGATAGGTCTGTTTTCATAACTCATAAAATTCCTCACTTTCTTTGTAAACAGCAAATTGGTCTGCACATATATTTAGTGACATAATTTCTACGTGGAACTGCATGTCCGATTTTTAAAACAAAAGCTTTAAATCGTTGTAGTCAAGAATAAAACAGACCTACCTCTTAAAGTAGTTTACGTTTTTGACAAATTTTCTATGTATAAAGTTTCATTAAAATATCTCAATGCGTTCTCAAGTTATTGAGTGGAAACCATTTTTCCATTTTAGTAACAGTGACCTTGACCCTATACGCAATCCCAAGAGAGGTCACGATATAAGGTATGTATTAATAAGTTTCATTACAATATCTCAATGCGTTCTCAAGTTATTGAGCAGACACCGTTTTTCTATTTTCAGTAACAGTGACCTTGACCCCACCCACCCCATATACAATCCCAAGCGAGGTATCGATATAAGGTATGTATGTATAAAGTTTCATTAAAATATCTCAATGCGTTCTCACAGTGATTTTTTTGGCAATTTTTACAACAACCCGTGCCTTTGAACTAGGGGAATTTTTGCGCGACAAACATCAAAATGAGGAAAAAAGTACACGTTTTTTATACATGGTAACAGTCATTTTTTAAGCTATGCTTTTTGCTTCTAAACTTGTGTGCAAGTTATTCACAGTAGTACCATTACTGTTTATCGATGTGTCGAACACTGATTTTAGGTGTATGTGCAAACTAATACTGTGAGTAAATTAGCAATAAAAGCTGTCAATTTATAATTGAAATACCAAACCAGCATAATGGGATTTGTTTTCTTATTTTTTAGGAAAAATCTGGTCATTTTAGGGGGAAAATGGAAGTTTATTGGCAAGGGGAAACTGCCTTTATTCGGCAGTAAAAATAGTATTAAAAAAATCACTGTCTCAAGTTATTGAGCGGAAACCGTTTTTCTTTTTTTAGTAACAGTGACCTTGACCCCACCCACCCCATATGCAATCCCAAGTGAGGTCTTGATATAAGGTATCTATGTATTAAGTTTTATTAAAATATCTCAATACGTTCTCAAGTTATTGAGAGGAAACTGTTTTTATATTTTTAGTAACAGCGACCTTGACCCCACCCACCCCATATGCAATCACAAGCGAGGTCTCACTATAAGGTATCTATGTTTGAAGTTTCATTACAATAGCTTAATTCATTCTACAGTTAGAGAGAAGAAACGAAAAGTTGAGAAAATAACTTACCAAAAAACTTTAACCTGTCCATATAGCTTATATGTAAAAAATCAAAGTGTAAAAAGGCCCATAATTTTGACAAATTTCAAACTAGAGTTATCAAAATTGGCCTATGAGTTCATTTTAATATAGGTAATAAGTGTTCTAGGTTTGAATGAAATCCCTCAAGCCATTCCTGAGAAACCAGCTTACCGAAAAACTTAAACCTGTCCATAAATTATAGCTTATATGTAAAATTTCTAAGTGTAAAAAGACTCATAATGTTTACAAATTTCAAACCAGAGTTACCAAACTTGGCCTATAGGTTCATTTTAATGTGGGGAATAAATCTTTTAAGTTTGAATGAAATCCCTCAAGCCATTCCTGACAAACTAGCTTACCGAAAAGCTTTAACCTAGCTCGGACGCCGAGGTGAGTAGAATACAATCATGTAGCTTGCCTTTTCTAAGAAAAGTCGACCTAAAAACTGGACATTCAAAAATAACATTTGGAAAGGCCAAGTGTTTAAGGCGTTAGCCTTTTGATCCGGAGGTCTGAGCAGGGATTATCCTAGAGGGCGACATGGGCGAAATCGTCGCCCTATGGTGTCTGACTTCGCCCTGTGATCTGATCAAAGCGAAATCAAAATCGCCCAAAAATTTCAATACTAATGCTTATTCCTCTAATCTTATGCCCACTACTGTCATGGTTTATCTGATTGTGGAGATAACGATGCTACAATTATCCATAATCGATCTGAAGACAGCGTGAAAAAGTTTGTTACACATCACTGACCTGGCATTGTGTTAATCAATCAACCAATCAGCTAAGGTTACTCCAATTGCGGTTCCCGACTTCGCTTACTTGCTTTTAAAGTAAATCTGTTATTAGCAAAGGCTGTCGCGAACCAAGAAAGCGAGTGCACACTGGGCGATATGATCAACCGGTTTACACTAGAATTTACAGTCATTCAGACTGATTATTACCGTTTGACGTACTGTAAAAGAACTTATATTCAGGCTATGAATATTTGCTGTTTGCTTAATTGCGATGTTTGACCTTAGAACTGACAATTAATTTAAAATTAAAAACAAAAAGATACACTGATCAATTATTTTCCATTTCCGCAATTAACACAATCGTAACAAACACCGCGTGTGAAAAGTAACAGATAATCCAATTCCCATTTTGCAGTCATCCAAACAAAAGCATTGAACAACACGCGACACCATTACAACGTTATTTCATTCCTGTGTTTTCTTTGTCCTGACGCCGACTAACGGCGGGAAAATTATGTTGCACGATTTCCACGTGCAGCTTGCTGACAACCAAGTGGTGTACAATACCGGTACTTGTCTACCTGAGCGATGTATAACATTAGCGTTATTAGGAGAAATATCAAGGGCGTTAATAATTTACATTGTAACATTTACTCTTTGTATCATGACATTGTTTTAAAGGAAACCAGTGACTGCCTTATGAAGTGTAAGTATCAATTGTCATAAACATAAACATGAGTGCTTGTTTTTTGAAAATACTGTTTCTAATGCCAATAAAACTTATTATGCTATTTTGTGTTTATCTTTCATTACTACAGGTTGTAGTCTTTGTAATTAATTAATTATACATAATTCGATTGATTGATTGGCTAAATAGCTGCTTTACGCGCCAGTGTCAGTTATCGATAAACTTTTCCCTGAATTCGGCAAAAGGAGGTCACTTCTCCAAAAATTTTTGGGCTAGGATGATCCCTGGGTCTGAGAAACCTTTTTTTCTTTTATGTGAACTATTGTACATAAGCTCTTTAGTTCCGCCTCTTAAATGAAATCTGTAAAGTTAAGACATTTTATGGCATACTTAAAACAAGAGGGCCACCATGGCCCCAGGTCGCTCACATGATATCTTTGTATGAAGTTTCATTAAAATATCTCAATACATTCTCAAGTTATTCGGCGAAAACTGTTTATCTATTTTTAGTAACAGCGACCTTGACCTTGATCCACATATGTAAAGCAAGGACTCGATATAAGGTATCTACGTATGAAGTTTCATTAAAATATCTCAATGCGTTCTTAAGTTATTGAGCGTTAACCGTTTTTTCTACTTTTAAAGGGATCTGTTCACAGATTGTCAAATTGACGAGTTTAAGATTTTTTGTCATAGATTTCTAAAAGAAAAATACATAACTTATATACAAGCGAAATGACACTCCTGAGCAGAAAATATATTGGAGATATTGTGTCGTTCATGAAAAATCATCATTTGAAATGGATAAAATTATAAAGCGTTTGTAACGCTTTTCCTCGGCAATTTGGAAAACTAGTGTATCACTTACATACATGTAGTGTTAAAAATACAATTATGTATTCAAAAGTCCTGATGGCCGAGTGGTTAAGGCGCTAGTATGTTTTACCTTGACAGTCACAGGTTCGAGTCCCGGCGAGGGCAAATGTTTTGATCTACTTCTTTTTTCTTAATATAATATTTGTTTTTGTTAGTATAGACGCTTTACTTTTTGCAGTTAAGATATAAAAGAGCATTTTTCAAAAATACGAAAATCTGTGAACAAGTCCCTTTAATAACAGTGACCTTGACCCCACCCACCCCATAAGCAAACCCAAGTGAGGTCTCGATATAAGATATGTGTATTAAGTTTCATTAAAATATTACAATGCGTTCTCATGTTTTTGAGCAGACACCGTTTTTCTATTTTCAGTAATGGTGACCTTGACCCCACCCACCCCATATGCAATCCCAAGCAATGTCTCGATATAAGGTACTTATGTATTAAGTTTCTTTGAAATAGCTCGATGCGTTCTCAAGATATTTAGCGGAAACCATTTTTCTATTTTTAATAACGGTGACCTTGACCTTGTAGCCACCCATCCCACATGCAATCCTAATCGAGGTCTCAATAATGTATTTATGCATTAAGTGTCATTACAATATATCTATGCATTCTCAAGATATTGAGCGGAAACTGTTTTTCTATTTTTAGTAACAGTGACCTTGATCCACGCCACCCCATATGCCGTCCCATGCGAGGTGTCCATATAAGGTAGCTATGTATTAAGTTTCATTAAAATATCTCAATGAGTTCTAAAGTTATTGAGCGGAAACTGTTTTTCTATTTTTAGTAACAGTGACCTCGACATTGACACCACCCATCCCATATGCAATCCCAATCGAGGTCTTGATATAATGTTTTAACCAAATATTAAACCTCTGGGCCTTGTGGTCTCAGAGAAGAATTTTAAAATCATTTTGCCATTTATGTCTATATAAACCATGTGAGCCCCCTGGTGTGGCCAGTTTTGACCCCATGGGCATCATTTGAACAATCTTTGTAAAGGACCACTATACAACATTACATACCAAATATGAAACCTCCGGGCCTTACGGTTTCAGAAAAGAAGATTTTGCTATAAAATTTAAAGTTTACACTTTTTAAATCTATTTTTACCTCTGGTGACTTCATATGCTTTGAACAAGTTTGAAAGAGGGTGACCTAATGATCATTCCTGTGAAGTTTGGTGAAAATCGGCCAAGTGGTTTAGGAGGAGATGTTGTTTGAATGAAAAGTTGACGACGCACGTACGCATGCAGGACAATGGACGATCACAAAAGCTCACCATGATCACTTTATGCTCAGGTGAGCTAAAAATGGTCAAAACGTACACACATAGAAGTCAAAACGTACAATGTAGTGAAACAAAGTATAATGTCATATATTTAAAGGCAAATAATTATTTTTTGGTAATCAGAATGGTTAGTAAGTTGACTCTGTAAATTAAATGTCAGTAAGCTGTATTTAATTTGTAAAAATTGATCACTGTAGAGGAATGCATTTTGCAGATTTGTTTATATATATCTGTAGACAAACAAAAAACGAAAATTAATGAAGAATTTCGTACTGTACTGTTTACTTTTATTTGTTTATAAAAAAAGTAGGTTCTGCCAATAGGAATATATAGTTACAAATTATATATTTTTAGAAATATAGTTTAATTCCATCACACATGCACTATATTGTGGTGGTAACCGCTAAATCACAACGTACTGCTATAAATATGAAGTCACTAATATATTTTATCATTTTACATTCATTTTCATTATTTTAATTATTTTTCATTGTTAATACTTTTTGTACATTTGTCAGTATTATGGATTCGTTTCTTACACAAATAACTTACTATAAAATCTTGAATCCATAGATTAGTCTAATTACCCCGGTATTTGGACCAAATCACACTTACCGGTATCTTGTTTATTGTCAACACCAAGTGTCAAATACATACCAATTAACGCAGTAATCAACTGGGGATATGGTCTCCAATGGAGAGAATGTACCTGAGTTTATTTCTCAATCACACATGATGGGTCCACACGTGTTTATACAAGTCTTTTGATGCATCATAAATATATGCATTGTTGCATAACGAAGTAGCATTTTTTTTTACACACAACTTTTTTAATAAATATACACATTTGCTTTTTATAAGCCAATATTTTAATGCATTTAATGTAAGATATTCTGAAAATGTGCTTGTACAATACAGTAACATGTATTTTAAATTGCGTAAAATAATGCATATAGTCTCTGGTAATTCGTATACGAATGGCCATTTTAACAATTTTATTTTGATATTTTAATGTTGGCTATATTAACATGGATGAGATTAATAAAGTATGAAAGATATATATCGTTTAATGCTTACAAATATCGATGACCCATCGATGATATTTGGGCAACTTTGATATGTTACCTTTTCACTTCACTCTTGAAGCAATACAAAAACGCCATACCAAATTTCAACATATTTTTATTTGTTATTTTATTATTATTTTCGTATAATCATTAGAGGCTCCCCTGTGACATGATACGATTTGAAAGTAGTTAAATACATCTAGCCAAAATAAAGTTACTGTTCAAAGAATTTATCAATGTTAAAAATAATGAAAGATATGATTAGCACTTACATCTTCTTTAATCTTACTTAAACAAATTCTCTGAAGTCTTGCTTTTGACCAAATTGCTTATGTTTGCAATATGTGTTTTTGAGAACTAACATAAGGCGTTAAAAAAAATATGTTTGTTTCAGGTAACATGCCCCAAAATATTAGGGTAGGTAGGTCGGGATTTATTTTCATTTTTTATATTTTTTATTTGGTAAATGGTCAACTTGAAGATTCAAAAACTGAATAAATATCAAAAACGTATCAGTAATATCCTTAAACATTGTTTATAAGTGGATACTATCAAAACAAAACACTTATTCAGTCTCCGCAAAAGACTGTCGGACCTCGGACATTTCCGAAAAAAATCAGTGAGGT
Organism: Congeria kusceri; assembly: GCA_027627225.1. Taxonomy (NCBI): domain Eukaryota; kingdom Metazoa; phylum Mollusca; class Bivalvia; order Myida; family Dreissenidae; genus Congeria; species Congeria kusceri. The sequence continues at coordinate 101,501,398 of CM051024.1, forward strand.
CCGGGAAAAACTGTCCGAATACTGGTCCTCGTGTCCGGTGAAAATTTCGGTAAAAAATATATTACGACATCGATTGTTGTACGCCATGTTTAGAAAATTACGTCACTCTCGGAATCTCCTTTCGTTTTCAGTTTTCTTTTGACTGGTTCCGTCTTGCGTTTTAATTGGTTGCATTTAAATTAGTTCCCGACTACATGGTTGACGTGACAGTGTAATGACTGTGTAACAGGAATCCTATCAATGTTGTTGTCTTGTATTTCCAGTTGAAGTTTAATATTAACATGCATTTACGTTTTGAGTTTTGAGTAAAATATTGTTGAAGACTTTGAAGGGACTTTTACAAATACAATTGCATGTATATATATCTTGCAAGATTAACATGTTGATAGTAGTAGCTTTAGTTAATAAAGCACTTTCAAGTGTATATTGTTTTAGTTTTCTTCAAAGATATTTTTTTATCGTATTTAAATGCTTCTTGTAAAAAAAATAAGTTGCCAGTAATAGTTTTTCCGGGCCAGTAATATTTGAGGCATTACCGGTCCTCTTGGCCAGTAATAAATTCACGACTTTCTGAGACTGCTTATTTATCCCAAAACACATTTAATTATTGAAAAAGATAAATAAACCCAAAATCGATCTGACAAACCCAATAAAATGTTCTAGGGTCGGGGCAATTTTTTAGGGTAGGTCGGGTTACCTGAAACAAACATATTTTTTTTTTACGCCTAAAGAGAAAAGATGTGATAAACAAAGCCTGTCAAAGGCACGTTTTGACTAATTATAGGCATGTTTTGACCAAGGACATTGTACGTTTTGACCACAATTTGGTACGTTTTGGTCATGGTACGTTTTGACCAGAACCCCTCGGATGTTATCGTTGATTTCATATACCTCTCTTTGATGGAAAATACTTCAACTATGTCAGAAACGAGGCCACCCAAAATTCGGGTTAGTTCAGACAGAGTAGGAAAACTGCGGACAGTACTGGTTTTGCTGTTGTAAATTACATTGTGAAACTATGGACACTGTTTTATATTCAAAATTGAGGAGAACTCAGACAGTATCAATAGGTTGCTCCCATGATGCACCATTTACAATAACCAATGCATTATGTCACATGCTATTTTTAGACATGTATTTCCCCAAACTATACTCTTCTAAAATAAGGTGAAATTATTACAAGTAACATGAAAACACGTACTAATGCATATGTTCCAAGTAAACCGACTGTCAGTACTTACCAGGATTAACCCTACTGGCAAACATAATTTTAATATTTAACAATTTAATTTTTTTTAAGAATTTAAACAAATTCAAATCAAGCCAGAGCCATTTCAAATTGATTTAGTGCAATCAAAATGTGACCCCTTGTTCTGATGAAACACCAAGAAGGCAAGATACGATGAAACTTTATTCGTAAAACTGAATATTACGTATATAATGGTTTATTTATTCCTAACATATAGTATAAAACTGTATCGCTATTAATGCAATCAGAAATATTTTACTATTGAACATTAATTACATTTTTCCGATTACTACCCATTTCTCAAGCCCAAGCTCGTCACGTTCGTTTGCATTCGCTAAAATGATTGTCAACAAATGAGATATTTCATTATTTGTGGAAAAATCACTTCCTCGCATTGAAGCAAAACTATGAATTAAAACACGCAATTCCTACTTACATTAATCACATAAACATTAGATGCAACAAACGTATTTATTTCAATGTTTGCTACCTTGTCGAAACAAGTTTCGGTTTCTTTGCTTTCCAAGGTGGCTGCCATATTATGACGTCAGTGCTGAAAATTTATTTTGTTGTAAAATCTGCTGTTGGTTTGGGATACACTACACAAATAGCGTAACAGTCAGCATTTTTTTTTATCAATAAAAATAGTTCATGACATAGTTCATGTATATCTTCAACTATATAAATCGTTATTTATCTTCTACTGTGATTTTTGTGAAGCTGAAAATAAACCCTGTTGCATTGCAACTTTACTGACACTTATTTCAACAAATATATTATACTATATAGCTGCATTTAAAAGATAAAAAATGCTAAATTCAGTATTAAAATTGTTTTCCTATAACCTGTTTTGTCTATGTTTATTTGGTATATAACATAGAACAAGAGTGCCATTGTCACAAAAATACGATCGTCAAAGAAGCGTTTTTAGGGGTAAAGGTTCACCATCTAAAGAGAAACAAATAAAAAAACTAGTAATACACCTATCAATATTTGTCCCCAAGGGGGGAGCGGCGGGCAACCCCAGTGGCATTTGACTAATTGTATTTTTTGGGGTCTAATTTCCCAGCCTAAAGCCAAGCATTTCTTTCTAAATCCCCTCATTGGGAGATGCTTAATTGGTGTATCAAATGGCCCAGGGCCAATATTACCGGGATCTAAAATCCAAACAAAGTCTATTTTCCAGGACCCAGAATTATTTGGCGTGTCAAATTCCAGCCTGTCGGAAATTGCTTTCAGTCTAAAGTCCCGTATATGCCCGATGCTCCCCCCCCCCTCGGGGAAAATATTGATAGGTGCATAATGTAGAATCATGGTATTTGTGCATCTAATTTATCTCTAGAGTCTCTCACAGTGTGGTGAGTTGAGGTATCAAAACTACTCCATATATACTAAATCTACAATAAAGAAGTTAAAATAAAAAAATCCATCCATGCGAGACAAAAATATGCTCTGGAAAATGTGAAGGATTGAATTCTTGTATTTGACCTTTGACCTTGAATTGTGACCTTGACCTTAGACCTGGTTCTTGCACGCGACACTGTCTCATCATGCTTGTCACTTCTGCCAAGTTATTTGAAAATCCATCAATGCTGGACAAAGTTATGCTCGGACAAAGTTTAAGGATTGGTTTCTTAAATTTGACCTTTGACCTTAAATTGTGACCTTGACCTTGGACCTAGGAACCTGGTTTCTTGCGTGCGACACTCCGTTTTATCATGCTTGTCACTTCTGCAAAGTAATTTGAAAATCCATCCATGCTGGACAAAGCTATGCTCCGGACAAACTGTTAAGGATTGATTTCTTAAATTTGACCTTTGACCTTGAATTGTGACCTTGACCTTGGACCTGGTTCTTGCGCGTGACACTCCGTCTCGTCATGCTTGTCACTTCTGCCAATTTATTTGAAAATCCATTTATGCTGGACAAAGTTATGCTTCGGACAAAGTGTTAAGGATTGATTTCTTAAATTTGACCTTGAATCATGACCTTGACCTTGGACCTGGTTCTTGCGCGTGAAACTCTGTCTCGTCATGCTTGTCATTTCTGCCAAGTTATTTAAAAATCCATCCATGCTGGACAAAGTAATGCTCTGGACAAAGTTTTTTTCCGCCGCCCATCGCCAGGGGCGTTCCCATAATACGTCCCGTTTTTCAAACGGGCGTACAAAAAGGAATCACCGTTTGTTTAGATATTGTTTAGTGTAGAAACAATGATCCACCAAGTAAATTTAACAAACAGTGGGTTCCAAATGCATTATTTTATATATCCTTTTAATCAAATATAAATTTGAAATATCTTGACCGCACCCATATTCACCAACCTATTCTTAGACTTAAAACTAAGAATATTCTTAAAACTGTTCTGGGGTCGTATTCCAGAAACAACTTAAGTGAAATCTTATCCTTAGCCTTAAAATCGTCATTTTTCGTAAGCATTTTATTTCATGTATACATAAAATTATGCTAAATGTTTAATAACTATCAACTTATTAGTAACTACTATTTACTTAACTGTAACTGGATTCATTAATTTATTTGTAGTTTTAAAATATTATCTTACAAAAATTGAAACTTAAGTGAAAATATTTAAAGATAAACTTAAGATGTTTCTGGAATATGGCTCCTGTTCTAAGAGCGCTGTAAATTTGAATTTTACTTGGTATTCACCCAAGCTACAACATTATTTATTTAGAACGATTTTTGTCAATCACATATGCAACATTGGTACCCATCATGCACCTATCAATGTTTTCCCCCAGGTGGGGAGCGGCGGGCATATACGGGACTTTAGACTGAAAGCGATACCTGACAGGCGGGAATTTGACATTCGGAATGATTAGGGGTTCCGGGGTAATAGACTTTGGTCGGATTTTGGATCCTGGTAATATAAGCCCCTGGGCCATTTGATAGACATATAGCATCTCCCACTGAGGGGATTTAGACAAATATGCTTGGCTCTAGAGTGTGGAATTAGACCCCCAAAAATAAAATATGTCAAATTCCCCTGGGTCAGCCCGCCGCTCCCCCCATGGGGGAAAATATTGATATGTGCATCATATCTGCAAACACAGAAGTATTTTTTCTTGAGTCTAAGTCTATTCTTTATTCATAAGTCTAAGTTGGTGAACACAAGAAAGGTCTTGCAATACCTTGTATGTGCCTGTACATAATACAGCAGCTATAATACCTGTTAAATTATAGTGATGTTGTTCATGTAGTAAGACATATGGAAAGAAACTTGGGTGATTATGATATAGCCCCTTTTCCTGTATATTCGGCCACTGCTTTTACACTCTAAATGAGCACAATTTCAACACCAGTGAGACTTTCGTCTATAAATTTAATGTCTCTCCTACTAAATATAGACCAGATAATTTAGAGATCTGCCATTCACTTAGTTACTGACCAATTCACGGAAGGCACCCTAGCAGCCATGAATTTGTCCGATGTTTCCAATGATTTGTCCGATGTTTCCAATGATTTGGTTCAATCATCATTTTGATAAGAAAACGCTAAAATTTTGTTACAAATTTGATATAATTCATTAGAAGCATTCTTTATTAGACTAACATATACTAGCATACTGTTTGAAAATGAATGTCTACAAAATTCTTGTCTTATGCACAGTGTGTAGCAATTTTGGGGAATTTCTTTTAAAAATCTCAATTTTCTCAGACAAAATCTAAAATTCGCAATTTTTTAAACCAAAAATAATATTTATGAGATAGAATTGCCTCAATACAGATAGCTAATGCAAGTTTTATAAGAAATAATAGTTAATTTCCATTATCTGGGGGTGGCCAAATCTATAGGAATAGCTGAATCTATAGGAAAGAAGGATATTTTCTTTCCTATAAATTCTTGGCTTATGCAGTGTGTAGCAATTTTGGGGAATTTATTTTAAAAATCTTAATTTTCTCAGACAAAATCTAAAATTCGCAATGTTTTAAACCAAAAATAATATTTATGAGATAGAATTGCCTCAATACAGATAGCTAACGCAAGTTTTATAAGAAATATTAGTTAATTTCCATTATCTGGGGGTGGCCAAATCTATAGGAATGGCTGAATCTATAGGAGTGGCGGAATCTATAGGAGTGGCGGAATCTATAGGAATGGCTGAATCTATAGGAATGGCTGAATCTATAGGAAAGAAGAATATTTTCGGGCTTCTGGCAAGTGGGTTATTTTGAAGACTGCATGATTGCTCAACTCTTTCATGTCATGATTATGACGATGTCAGGAAATTACATGTAGCAAAAGAAAGAACAATTAAAATGTATGATTTTGTATGCTTTAATATCGTTACACGTTTGCTACATAACAACTACAGGCATTTATAAATAGAACATAAGAATTATGCTTCACTCTATGATATATATGACAACAAAACAATCGCTGTACAACAGCAATGTCAACATCAACAACAATGTCACTATTATGATACCAACACTTTGGTTAAGTATAACCTTTTTCATAATATGATCAATTTTGGCAGTTGTTGGACAATACCACAACTCAGTGAGTCGGATGTGTTGCCTGACAGGGCATAACTCAAGTACGATAACAGCAATTATGCCGAACAAACCTTCCTTTTATGCCTACCAATACTTCCCTAAAGTTTCATAATGATTGCACAAAACCTTTTCAAGTTATTGACTGCACAAGCCTTATTTGTTTAAAAAAGGGGGCATAACTCAGGTACAATTAAGCAATTACACAGAAAATCGAACTTAACCTTTTTTTTATAAACTAACACTTCCCTAAAGTTTCATAATGATTGCACAAAAACTTCTCAAGTTAGTGTCTGCACATACTGTAGGGGACGGCGATGTCGCCAAAAGTAACCCCTATATTCCGCCTTTTCAGGGGACACAAAAAAGTGAGTGGAAAAAATAAAAGTTCACACAATAGTAAGACTGTGCATTTAATTATTATGTTTGTAACTATGTGTTCACATAATAACCTTGAAAAGTAAATTTTACAATATAGTAGTATATCTCAAATACTGGTCACATCAAATATGGTATGATAAACCATCAAGGAAAAGCCAAAATATCTGACTTATAATAATACTGTTGAATCACTAATTTTCGCAGTGGTCTAATTTTCGTGCTTTTCGCGCTCCCGCCACTGTGTGAACTTACACGTTCGTTCAAATGTATGTTGGTAATCGTTAATAAATATACCCAGATATTTGTGATTGTCGCAATGTGAATACTTTTTATGAATAAAAGCTAAAACATATTTTCCTTGTTTCAATATTATTATAAATTTTATGGTGATGATCTGTTTAACGAATAAACTCATTGATACAATAAAGTGCTGTCATATTTCTAAAACACAGTTACCCAAAGGCGCTGTTTTGAACACTTGTAAAATAATGAGTAAAAGTAAAATGCAAATTGTATGTATAAATATATAATAGCACAGGAAGCTCGCAAACTAATTATTTTAAAGTCTTTGAAAATTTTAATTTGGTATAAAATAGGTAATGTGCACGAGTTGGTAATTGGATTTCACAAGTTGACATTTTTAGTACAGAATTAGATCCTTCAATGTGAAGCCTATATTTCAATCGGCATTTAATTAACAACAAGATGTCAGTTTGACACGATATGATAAATTATCTATTGTCTCGCCTAAATATGCGTCCCTTATTATTCAGAAGTAGACCACTGTTGTCAATTAAGAGCCTAATCCGGTACTGATACACGCGTTTATTGACCCTTCACACAGGCGTTCTGCTCAGCTGGGCGTTTCATCGAATACTTGCCTCATTAATTAAAATGTAAAACATACTTTTTTCAAAATCGGATTTGCTCGAATTTAAGACCACGCGAATATGTCCGCGATCGTATGTGCACGAAATTTGTACCCTGCGAATTCAAGTGATTCCACAGTATTAACTTTGACAGCTAGGACACTGACCTTAAGCATCAATATATTACAAATCCGTTACGATGAATATATTAGTATCCGCACTAGAATAGAGTAAAATCAATGTAAGATTTTTCTTTTGAAAATACAGTTATGTCATTAATAAACAGTCACGTGGAACACATTAATGTACAATACTGACTATAAATATAGATAAATAGTTCAAAGGCGTTATTATATGCTAATAGCTTTCACGAGTGTCGGGTTAGTGTGTCCGAGCTATTAACATTCAGCGTCCATTTAATGAAATTCACTGGTATAATGTAAATTATTGGGTTTCTGTTTGCGAACAAAGTACTGGTAGTGTCAGTTTAGAAAGATTTGTTTAAAAATATATACGTAACATAATAAACTTATAATGTTTATACCAGTATGTTCAGATGTTAATCAGATACTTTCAAAACATTTATGCTAATATTTTAGGAATTTTATCCCCATTGTGTAGCCATTTAAAAATGAGGCATGTCATGGGAAACCCTGGCTAAATGCATGTCCGTAAAGTGTAGTCCCGGATTAGCATGTGCAGTCAAAACAGGCTCATCCGGAACGACAAATTTCGCTTTTATAGTATTTTCTGTTTTAAGGAAGGCTCTTCCAAACATAAATCCACTGTAGGTGGAAAGAGTCCTTTACGACACTTTACGCACATGCATTTCCCACGACACGTCTCGTATGTTTATATAACACATATACACACTGAAAAATCTACAACAGAAATGTTTCAAAATGCAATATCATTTACTTTGCTTGTTAACTTTATCCATTTTAACACCTAAAATATGACCCTTTAATTTTCACTATTGTTCATCTGGAAACGATTGTGCATTGAATTGCCTGTGTAGGAATAGCTTTTTACTGCGAACATAGTTAAATTCATACCCTGTCTAAAAACTACTGACACAACAAAAAAGCAACATAAAATGTAGACCAATATCTGTTTACTGTGGACATAAACAATATTCGAGACAACAATAAAGTACATTGTAAATAATATTAATGAATTGCACACCAAATGTTACTGGTCATAATAACGTTGCTGCCTTCCATAACAACGTGTAAAACAACCCTACTTATTTGTCACTTTTTAACTTTAAAAAAAAAAGAAATTTAGTTTCAGCCCCAAACAAGATTTTGTGTTTGATAAACACACATTCCCCCGGTTGGTGCTGGATAGCCCATTTCTTAGTCCAAATTAGGTCATGGTCAAAGTGAGTTAGGGTGATATGGGTGGATTGGGGATAGTCATAGGCAACAACTGTGTAAGTATCTAAGTGTTGTAGCACGCGGTGTTGGTGCGAGACAAAATGGTAAAACCTAGTTAACCAGGAAACAGCCCATTTGAATTATTCTACGTGCAAATTCAGTCACGGTCAAGGTGAGGCTGGGTGATATGGGTGGATAGGGAATGGTCATAAGCAACAACTGTGTAAGTATCCAAGTGTTGTAGTAAGCGGTGTTGTCGCTAGACGCAACAGTAAAAGCTAATTAACCTTGTCACGGACGGAAGGACGGACAGACAGGACAATCACTATATGCCTCCCACATCAAGATGCCGGGGGCATAAAAAAGTAAGGTAGGTATGGATTTATTATTTTTTCTTATTTTTATTATTTGGTAAATGGTCTACTTTAAGATTCTAAAACTAAATGAATACTCAAAACATATTGGTAATATTCTTAAACATTGTTTTGAAGTGGATGCTATTAACAAAAACAGTGATTTATTCCAATACACATTCAATTATTGGAAAAAGGTAAATAAAACAAAAAATATCTGACAAACTCAATAAAATGATCTAGGGTCGGGGCATTTTTTTAGGGTAGGTCAGGTAACCTAAAACAAGCAATTTTTTTTACACCTTATTGACACAAGTGAGTCATGTTGGCATTTGGGTGGTTTAACATCCATAGATTTTATATAACATCACAAAATCCAGCCGCCTGATAAATGCTGCTGTTGCCTTTCTTTAGCATTGTACACCTTTGGCAGATCATATTATATGGTAATGCGACTTTCTTTAGCATCGTACACCTTTGGCAGATCATATTATATGGAAATGCACCTATCAACACTTTCCCCCAGGGGGGTAGTGGCGGGCTGACCCAGGGGAATTTGACAAATTATATTTTTTTGGGTCTAATTCCTCACCCTAGAGCCAAGCATTTTCATCTAAATCCCCACAGTGGGAGATGCTTGGTGTATCAAATAGCCAGGAGCCCAATATTAACGGGATCTCAAATCCGACCAAAGGCAAAGTCTATTTCCCGGGACCTGGAATCATTCGGTGTGTAAAATTCCCGTCTGTCAGGAATTGCTTTCAGTATAAAGTCCCGTATATGCCTGCCACTCCCCCCCCCCACATATGTACATCACATATGTGTCTAGACAATCTGAAGTATGTTGTATGTGTTGATTTAAAGTATACATATAAAGATGTACACAAAATACTGAGAGTGCTTTCTGTTGTCCCCTGCCCCAAAATGGGCATGACTGAAAATTGTAGGCAGTGTAAGAACAATAATATTTCACATGCACACGAAAAAAACAACAACACCCAACAACGAAACAACTAAAAAACAACATCAAACATTTTTGTAGGGTTCATAGATAAAGATAAAAAAAAACTTGGCAAAAAATACTTTATGTAAAAATTGGCTAACAATTAGTTTTTAAACTTTATTTTTTCTCGTTAAACAATTACACAGTAAAGAGATTTTGGTTTACTTCTATTATTCCCTCCATAGAGAGCGCTATCACATACCAATTAATACTGAACAGAAAATAAGCTAAAAATATGAACACAGCAAATCCTAATTCTGTCCAACATCGTCATCTTTGTAAGTTTTTGACAAAATAATTCTATCTCTTAGTAGCTTAAAAAGCGTATAATAATTACAGAAGAGCAATAAAGCTATGCAGATGATGTGGTTCCACTCGCTACACTGGAGAAGACAGAAGAACTGGTAACCGACCAACATCCATGTTAGGACCAGCATCCAATTTAGCACCCGCAATGGATGATGGAATAGAAACTGAAAACATCACGAATAATTTAGCACCCGCAATGGATGATGGAATAGAAACTGAAAACATCACGAATAATTTAGCACCCGCAATGGATGATGGTATAGAAACTGAAAACATCACGAATAATTTAGCACCCGCAATGGATGATGGAATAGAAACTGAAAACATCACGAATAATTTAGCACCCGCAATGGATGATGTAATAGAAACTGAAAACATCACGAATAATTTAGCACCCGCAATGGATGATGGAATAGAAACTGAAAACATCACGAATAATTTAGCACCCGCAATGGATGATGGAATAGAAACTGAAAACATCACGAATAATTTAGCACCCGCAATGGATGATGGAATAGAAACTGAAAACATCACGAATAATTTAAACATAACTTATCACAATAAGAAGTCAAATGTTCAACCTTTTCCAACAGGCAATGGAACAGGAACTAAAACAAACTGAAGTTTTGGTAAAGAATCATCTAATTTCATAATTTTGCATTCTTCTTGTACTTGCCTTTTCGGCAGACAGGTCAAAATTTTAACTTGCCCGAATAGGTTTTTACTTGTCCCGGGCTTTGGGCACGTGTGTTATTTCAAAGAGCTGTAACAGTATACTTACATAAAACCTCCCGTGCATGCTATTCCCTGGCTCTGCAGTTATATTGACCCCTTCGGCCTTGAAGAGACCCCGTACATGCTTCACCAATGCTCCCTGGGGCCATACTTGAAGCTCGGACCAACTGAAACATTAAAAGTTACAAGTATGCATAATTACACCATTATTGCGCATACTTTATGGTATTGACAGAGCTTGTTTCGCATAGTAATTTGTTTATTTAGCATGTAAACACATCTTTGCATTACATTGAGTATTTTCATATTCATATATCTTTTAGAGCTTTGTTTGCTGATGATAGATTTTGGCCCAGGCCATAGGTTTGTTAATGGTGAACCCTGAATAAATACAAATTACATTATAAATACAAATTACATAATTTCATACACTCTCTGTGGTTTATTAAGACTTTGAAAACCAAAATGACAAGCACAACAACTTACGCATTGTATGGAACATGCGCGTGTCGACCTTCAACTTTCTGCCATCGACCGAGATGTTGGGAGCATCGATGCATAAGATCGAGGTATTTAGGTGGCAGGAAGTGAGCGCACAGCATGAGAAACGAGCTCAACCACGTAAGGAACACGTGCTGCCCCACCCACCATGTGTCGTAGAACAACGTGTTCTGTAACAGATCCAGAGAACATGGACTTAAAAAAACAAATGTACTATTGATTATGTCTTTTGCAATTCATTACCAATATCATATATTAAGGATGTAGAAACGGTAATCAATAGGTATGTAAAAGCGCTACCGAATAAGTATGTAGATTTATGTAATACCATACATGAAAATGATGTATATTTGTTAACATGTCACATATGAAATAATGAAACTTATTGCATGATGTGAAATTATGATATTTTAATACTAGTTCATAGAGTTATGAGTAATAAAGTTCTAAGGTGATTGCAATCTTTAAAATACAGAACCTCAAACTCTGAATAAAATCACATCGTAAAATACTAGCCTGTAGGTAGATTATGCACTTTAGTCAGATTGACAGAACATGAGTAGACTGACTCGGAATGAGTAGGGAAACAATTTAGTTTTATCTTAATGTATTAAATTTGCTTATATATGAAGAAATATGTTGGCAAATCAAGTTAAAATATATAAACACAATAATTGCACAATGTTCCACAAGAGGTATACAACTCAAAATGTGAAAATAAAATCTCTCCTAAGATATATACAGAATATACAATGAAGAAACCCCATTTAAATATCCAGCAGACTCAGAGTTTCCTGTTTCGTTACATTTTCAATAAAATTGCAATAAAGATGGGAGTAGATATTTTAATATTACATACCATAATCTTACAATATAATACACGTTCATGCATAATATGTAAACCCATTTGCAACAATTTTTTGAGGAAAAAATTAAAATGAGGCGCGTCGTGGGAAAACCGGACTTATTGCATGTGCGTAAAGTGTCGTCCCGGATTAGCCTGTGCAGTCCGCACAGGATAATCCAGGACGGCACTTTCCGCTTTTAAGGTATTTTCTGTTTTAAGGAAATCTCTTCTAAACATAAATTCACATGACAGCGCAGTTGGTTAAAGCGTTGTCTACTGTCATTTCTTCATATGGCTCCTAAGTAGTTCAATACCCACTTTTGGGGTTTTAATTTATTCAGGCTTTTTTGCTTATTTGTTTTTATCAAATATCTTATTGTGTATTATATTATTTTTATTTGCTTAATGCACATGTCTTAGTAATGCGTATTTCTATCAAATAATATAATGTATGGTGCAAAAGGAAGCCAATTTTTCGTTGACATAGTCCCTTTAAATGTAAGAAATATTTTAAATAAATCAACAACAAAAACAGCTACAACAACAATATTCACAACATTAATGATTGGGAACATAATGACAGTCTGTAAATAAAATGAAAAGTGTTAAAACAGGCTGGACAGAAAAAGCAAACATATAGTAACTACTGAACAATGCATGTTAACTACTAAGCTATTTAGTAACAGGTTAACTCAAAATGCCATGTGACTATCAGGCGCGCATCCAGAATTTTAAGTTAGAAGGGACAGAACAATTCTGTAACTGAAAAAAGCTGCCAACAAACTGCTTTGGTCTCACTTACACGTTGCGATAGATATCAAAAAGGAACATATTAATGAAAATACCAAAGAATGGGTTTGATTTATTTGATTGACAATCACGTCATTGGATTTAGGATCACAAAAGGTACAGGGTGCTGCTAACAAGGAGCAGGGTGGAAAGCCGGACCAGTCTGGTGACATTTTCTAATAATTTGCTAAATCCAGATAATTTCTTAGTCTAATACAGAAAAACCCCTCTAATACGACCACTTGGGGGTCTTAATAAAAGCGGTCTTTATAGCGGGGTGGTCGTATTATCGAGGTACGGCAGATCACCGAGTCAGTACATGCATACGTCTGTATAATTTTAAGTTTTAATGAAATTAATGAATATTGAATAGACGAAATTTCCGATTTGTTTTCAATAAATAAAAATTTTATTGAATACAAATTATGTAACTTATATTATGAATATGAACTTAACATTAAGTCGGAAATTAATTAAAACTTTATTTGACTATCCAGTTAAGGTTCAGCATTCATCAGTGTTACCCACTGGCTGTCAGCTAGTGTCAATTAACGTAATCTAATACACGGTCGATTTGTTAATCCCATATCAAAACATTTGTACCATTGTGTTTCACACTCTCCTTTTATACCGCTTTAGCAGTTGGTTATTTCTACAACATATGTTGTTAATTGATGATGTTAAGTGTCAACGACCAAATGACACTGGTCGCAATAACGGGGTTACTTTGAGAAGTATTTGGTACTTTCAGTCTGGGATTAGTGGTCGTAATACGGAATAGCGGGTCGCCCGTAAAATCGGGGTTTGCGACCATTGAAATATATAAGAAAATAATCGGGTCTTTTAAAAAGTGTCCGCTTTAGCGGGGTGGTCGTAAAATCGAGGTGGTCATAAAGCGGGGTTTTGGTGTACTTGTTATTAAGGTTTTTAAGCATACACTATTCATTTGCATTTGAATGTCTGCAAAGATATATTAGATTTTAAAAGATTTTCAAAATTTTTGTGTTGGCCAGCCCAGAGGGGCAGCAGGGGGGGGGAGCAAAAAGTGGCAGGGTGCAGCACTCTGCTATTTCGCTCTAGATCTTTCCCTACTTCTAGGAACACTATTTTTAATCCTAAGGCAGAACATCAGTTTATCATAAAATTAAAGTAATCACTGACTATTGTTGTGTAAATAGTGTAGTACTGTAGTAGCATTTTGAAACGTTTCATGATCAATTTATTATGTGAAGGAAAACCTGCTCTCAGCAGTGACTGTTTCTAGAAACACAAAGACTGTTTAAAACAACAATAACAACACAATCTTGAAAGGTATATGATCATAAATTCATTATCTGACAAGACAAGATCTGTCTCATGACAGCGCGCTCAACTATTCAGACCTCTTTGAGATATGTACTTGTTGCACGCAAACCTTAACCAGAGCATTACGCCGATGCTGACAATGGGTGACTAGAATAGCTTGGGCTATTTGGTGAATAGTCGAGCTAAAAATGGCATAATTCTGTCATTTAAAAATACTTACTGTTTAATACAGACATTTGAGTTTTTTTAGGTTTTTTTTTGACATGCTTTTTGTTCAAACAGACTGTTCACAAGTTAATACACACACACATTTGCTGATTAATGCAGACATTTTCTATTAAAGGGGATATATACAATATCAGTATATCAACATTTCATTTTTCTCATAATTCGAACAACAGAAATAGATAACGAATATGAAAGTTAAAATAAAAATAATAATCAGTTATATGTACCCATGTTTCATATGTTTTTGGTCAAATGAAATTCTTCATAATGACAAATTTATTCCTAGCGCTATGCTGATACCGACACGTTTAATCGCATTTGTGGGAGAAACAAAAAACATGTCCATGTGTCGTACGAGCAAATCTGCACAGAACTTAAGTCAACACGCAACAAATATTGGGGATTTCCCAATATTGTACATGTCTAATGTACATTAATGAGTTTTCGACTGGAAGACGAAAAGTATATTAACGGTGTAAAGCTATAATTTCGAGGATTTTCGAGGCTCAGTTCTTCTGAACTTTTATTGGAGTTTGTTATTCATCAACGTTTTATCGGTTTATTTCACTTTCGTATTGTTCTATGAAAATTTGATGATATCGTACATACCCTCTTTAAGCAGAGTACAAACATCTGGTGTTCAAGGGACATGTTCACAGATATTTGCATTTTTTGAAGAATGCCATTCAATGTCTGAACTTGACAGATTTAAGCATCGGAACTAAGAAGCTCAAGTATAATACCCGTAACAAGAAAAGAATTTTAAAGGATTAAAAAACAAAGTTGCTCCCAGCAGGGTTCGAACCTGGGATGTTCAGATTAAAAGGCTATCGCCTTAACCACTCGGCCATTCTGATTTCTGTTTTTACCTCTGCATTTTTTACTTTTTGTAAGTGATCCATGTGTTGTCAACAATTATAATGAAATCACCAGAAACGCTCCAAATTATTCCATAGTTTAACGATACAAATGCTTTATCAATTTCAACAGATGATTACTCATAAACGAAATGGTATTTACAGTATATACTTCTATGTCCGTCAAGTTATTTCAACCAATTGTATACACTGTTCTTTCATTTTTGGAATCTATGACAAAAAGTTGATAAATTGTCAATTCATAAATCTGTGAACAGGTCCCTTTAAAATATACATTTATGGTTTATTTCAGACACAAAGTTTCAACCATGAAAGCTCATATACCTTTCAGACCATGTGGTAGAAACCAAAATGTGAAATACCAAGCTTACCCAACAAGTTTCACAGTTATTCTGTATATGCTGAACATGGTTAGCAAGAAAGCAATAAAAACAAACACAAACACTAAAATAAGTCAATGTCAAACAATGCATATACACAAACAATGCATGTTAAATAAACAAACTCCTATTTAATACAAGCATAAATATAGTGAGATCGTTCATGATTTCACCTTTGGTGAAAGACATATTTCTCACAATTAATTTAGGGCTCTTCCAGGAAAAAAGGTGATGAGGGGGTGGAACGCCGATGTATTAAAATACACAAAGCCAAAAAAAAAAGTTGTTTTGGTGGTACCCAATTTACTTGGACTGGCATCCCCCCCCCATCACCTTTTTTCCTGGAACAGCCCTTAGCAAATCTTGAATACCAAGTATGCCCAAACTCAAATGACGACCTGTTGTATTACATAATTTAAACTTCTAATTCTGAATGTTGTGCAGAAACAGTACTGAAGATACATTATTTATTAAGAACTAAAACGTTTCTAAGTTTGGTGTACTTTGTCCCTATACTACTTATGAAGACTCTTTGGTAATACAATGAAGGTAAAGTCTAAAATTCAAGTTTTCAGACATCTCCCTTCATGAAAGTTTCAAGGTAAAAATGAAGGCCAATTTAACAGTGGTCATAAATTATCAAATTTAAAAAATTTGAATCACCCATAACCCCTCGTATCAATGATAAATCAATTTATAATTATGCACTGGCACCGTATCTTAGCATGCAGCTTAGCAACTTGTAAGAATTGCATTGACTTTTTATGAAGCCCTAGATCAAATGCATTAATCAAATCAAATCACATAATGAACAAGAACACCTTAAGATAAATCACAAACCTGTGCAAAACAAAGTGGAACAAATGTCATGTAGTAGGCCGTCAGCATCGAGTTGAACAATATCTGCTTCACGCGGTTGTTGAAGTCGACTTTCAGCATTTCAACCTCATCCCGGATAATGTCCGGCGTTAGTACACAGTTGTGGAATAGCGCGGGTTCTTTGTCAGCGTGTGATTTATGCTTTGGTGTTTGGATTTCTGACACTGTAGATGGCCAGTTTAATGATCTTTGGTATAGTGGTTTTAATGACGGGCCAAATAGAAATATGTAGGTAACGATTCTGAAACAGAAGAAGACATCAAGATTTCAAATTAGATATTTTGTTTGCCTAATGGTTACCCTAAATCAAAACTGATAAAAATGATTGGGATATAAATATGTACATTTTAATTCAAGAATTTTACATATATCCTTGCAAATGATCTTCCAGTTACCGTACTTTAAGCTGCAGGGTTTTTTGGCCTTATTTTCGTGCCGATTATTGGTCCCTTTCACAAAGCCAAAAAATATGCTTTTTTCACAATTTATTGGCCTAAATTTACAAATTTAAAAGTGGATAAAAAATTATGAAAACTCTGAAATGTTTAAAGGTTGCACAAGTGTTTAACTCACATTTGTCATGTGTTTGTATTTTATGTTTGATTAAATACAAGAAAATCACTATTTATTATTCGAATTTGGATACTAGTTTATATTTTTCTTTGTTTATGATAACAAATATTTTCACAATTTTGGGGATTTACGATGCGTTTTTCACAATTTTACAGAAAAGGGCATGTTCACAAATCACTGAAAAAACACACTGAGCTGCATTATAATTTCCGACGTTAGTACATAGGAGGCGCATCGTGGGAAAACTGGGCTTAACGATGTGCGCAAAGTGTCGTCCCGGATTAGACTGTGCAGTATGCACAGGCTAATCCGGGACGGCACTTTCGCCTATAGTGGATTTATGTTTATAAGAGACTTCCTTGAAACAGAAAATACCATAAAAGCGGAAAGTGCCGTCCCAGATTAGCCTGTGCAGTCTATATATTCTCTATATAACTCTTTTAGTAGCGTAATGAAAACCACTTACGGACAACACAAAAACAAGCAGTACAGCAGTGAATAATTTTTCAGGACTTGATATCCAGTGAAAAAGAGCACCAGCACTGCTATGGATACGACAACGCCTGTGCATATCTGAGTCATCATGTAGAGGATGCCACGTCCACTTCTGTATCCATGTACCTGCATGAAAACATGATAAAAGTTGGATCATTTGACGCTAAGGAATAAATATAAAACTGGCTTTCGGGCTTCCATTAAGGGAAGTTTGCGAGTAATTTACTCCCAGTTTTTGACACAGGACTTCCAAAATTGCAGCCATGGAAGTTGCAGAACTTCCAAAATTGCAGCCATGGAAGTTCCATCATGTAAGGATGAACAAGTTAAAAGAAAAATTAAGTAATTTATCTAAATGTATACCTCTTTCACTGAATAAATTGGCATATAAACACTTGATGAAAAAGAAGTGACCTTGAAAAAAATTAATACTTAATTTCATTTCTGAAATGCTCAGGACTTATGTAGCACAATACTGTTAAAACTTCCAAATATTACAAGCAAAACTTAAAAAATCACAGGCCAGGAAGTTCAAACTTCCAGTTTTCAAAAGTTAATGAAAGCCCTGGGATTTCAGCAAAAGCTCTAGCATCAAAACGTGCACAGGGTTTATTTATCATTTCTTATGTTTCCAGTTGAGGTTTTTAAACATGGTCTCTTCAACTGACAGTGAATACTGTAAGTAATTTGATTTGAAATTGATTTTCAAATAATATTCAACATTCGTCTGTTGATCAGCCCAAATCAACAGCAGGAGGGAACAAAAAATGAGCAAGGTGCAGCACCTTGCTATTTCATACTGGATATTTCCAGGGCTTTATTTTATGATATCTGTAAATTCCTCCATCACTGACTAATAATTATAATTCAGGGTTTTCGACAGACTGCAAATTTCAAGAGTTATTGACCCTTTGACCAAAAATTTTCAAAGGGTCAAAATACAATTTTGAAGAGTCAATTTCAAATATTCACCCGTCACCAAAGCAAAAACATAGACAAATACCTCTTGCACAAAGCACCAAACAAGTCTTCTGCTCATAAGAATACTCAGGAACACCACAAGGTAGGGATCAATCAGATAGAAATTCTGAAATGCAAACAAATGGAAGACTGCATAACAGAATTCCTGAAAAATATCAATTTCAGCCAGTTACTAGTAGTCAAACCTGTGCTAAAATTGTGTTGCATATTGTCTTACTTCAAAGGCCCATAACCCATTGGCACATAAAAAAAACTAAATCATTACTTTAGACTGATCATCAAAGTGGAAATGTGCTATTTATTACCTTTATTATTAAAACTGAACAAAATTTTCAACTAAAAGTAAACAACGTGTGTTACTGCAAAGTGACTTCCTACTAGGGCATAAGTTGAGTGGGAGTGAGGCAGCCACCAGACTGTCTTGTAGAGATTTATGTACTGGAGACACATGGCAATGACACCAAATATGTACAGCATGGCCTCGAAGGAGATGTTCAGGTCGCCCTGGATATCCGGGATGTGGGCGTGCCTCGGCAACACTGCCATCATGACCAGCGGAACCATGTTGGCATCTCGATCATCGCTGCAAATATGCCATCGACAAAGTTAGTTTTACTAGTAGACAACACATCTACTAGCTACTAAAACTTCTGAAATCATTTGAAAATGAGGGATTTTTCCCACTCTCTGAGGAAAATATTTCAAAATGACTTTGAGTTAATATTAGTACCCTGGTACATATGCATTCACATCTCCAAAGCAAGATACAATACTATGTTCGCTGATAAAGGATCAACCTTCCTTGTCACAGTAAATATGTTTTAGTGACTCTCATCGAAATTGCTTCCTGTCCAAAGATAACAAAAAAATGTAGTTAAAAAAAACAACAAAAAAAACATTGTTGCTTAATAAGCAACTTCACTGGGCACAGAATGGCCACACGCTTATGGTTCCAAAGGTCATCTGTTTATGACTTACAAGCACTTATATCATACAAGCGAAAAGCATGCAATTAAACACATTTGTTTTCATTGAGATTTAGTTATGGATTGTATTTTTTGTTTTAGAAACAAATGCTGGATAATGTGTTCACTATGTGTTTAATATTTTTCATAATGCAATTAACATAGTTAACATATGTTAAAAAGACTTACACAGAATGAGTTTTTCATAGTTTAATAAAATTTCATAAAATGTCTTAATTGCAAAAACTAAAGTCCTGGTTTAAAACCCACATATAATTCTCTCAAGAAAAGCAAAAAAAAGGGGAAAAAAATCTGTGCTGGACTCTACAACCTCCGAAAGCTCTTCACTAGGCCAACCATGTATTTTTAACGAAAAATACCTATCAAAAGGGTTACACATTTTTGTCCATTTCCATTCATGTTTTTTTCATAAATAACACATTGTATAAAATATATTTCAGTGTTAGGCTTGTTGTTTGCCCCTTTTGTTTATATTTACTTTTCTTTTTAATTCTTGAGACTAAAGTTAGGAAATCGTCAATTTTCCAATCTGAGAATAGGTCCCTTTAAGTCTGATATTAACATTTTAAGAGAGAATCCATAATATTAATAGAAATATTAAATGTAATATTATGAAAATAATTTGGAACTCAAATCTAATGTATTGAAAGACTTTGGTTGATATATTTATCTTGTATTATCTGGACTTCATTAAATTTATTGTAATCACTTTAGCGTATACGTAATAAATCAAACACTTTCACTCAACAATATCAATAGATCAGAAAAATATATTTAATCAATCTGAAATGTGTAGAAAAGAAAAATATCCGAAAATCATAACATCCGAATTTATATACTAGGTACATCTGTGGAATTCTTACCATGAAGTTGGCGTTTTATGTGCACTTGTGGGGTACACAGTATTTGTTTGCATTCTCGAAAATATTCGTCGACCTGCTGGCATGTTCACATTTGATAACAAACGTGAAAATGCACAAAATATGTCTCTGTTTCTTTTGTTTGAAATTTCTATGTGAACACCGTCATTGATCTGTCGGTGTATAGGTAAAACGTAAACATAGTCATTTCGTGCAAACCATGGAAAATGACGACATATTTCACAATGTCACAATGTCAGAAGAGATGTACGTGAACTTATTTGTTTCATACAGCAATTCTAGATCGTTGCCATTCAGATGCATTTTTTTTATTTTTATTATGAACATGCTACCCCAAGTAGGATCTGGTTAAGTCGTACCCTTACCATCTCGTACAATCCAGTAGATCTCTATAGTTTGACACCTTTTGACAGTTTGTTGTTGTTACACTTATTCACTGAGTAAGTCACTGTCTGGCAGTGATTGGCACTCTCGCCTCTCGCTTAAATGACTCCGGTTTGATTTATACCAGTCACTTGTGAGTTCGGTTTTGTAGATGCACCTCATATCGCCATCAGTGGAATGGGATTTCTGCGGGTATTTTTTGTTTTCCCCTGCAGCAATTTATGCCACCAAAATTAAAATAAAGCACTCAGCACACTATGATGGACAACAAGCAACACACGAGACTGGCACCCTGTTGCGTTTCAAATGTTAATAACTTAAAGCCACATTAAAGGTGTAAATGGTCGGATTACGAATAAACAATTAAAACAGTCATTTTAAAGGCCGTTAAAATTGTTTGTTTAAGCTTCTGTTATACTCTGCATCAGGAAACAATTCGGTCAATGGATGTTGTTTAAAATAAGAACACTGTTCCTTCAAGTAAACTGCTTATAAACATTTGCTTTGCTTACTGTTAAGTTCTAGTCATCGTGGCGATCCAAATATTCACCGTTACCTTTCGGCTAGCTGCATGATAAACTAAAAAATCACTAGGAACTTTGTTATTTTCGTCAAGTTTAACATGTAAACTATAAAGTGGAATTTAACCTAGTCAAAAACTATTTATTTTAAGAAAATGTAAAATAGTTTTTAGGTCATTATGTTTTATTTTATGTGCATGTACAATCTTTATTAAAATCTTGATGGTTGTCTTTACTTGCAGCACCTTTTGGGTGCCTTTAAAGACATTGTATAAACCAACTTTTTTCAAGATTTTGTGTACATGAAACTTTGTATGCAGTTGTACATGTTAAAAATCTAGGTTAAAGTTGAATTATTCTTTTAAGATAACATGGCGATGCATAAACTGTTACTGAAAAATTATAGCAAACAATTCAAGGGTTGAGCATGAAACTATAATGCATCTGCTTAACATTTCTATATCAGATACAATATTTTCACGCTCCACACTTGCAATATATTATCAATTTAATTCAATCACACCTACATTGATCATTCCCATTGGAGAAACCAATTCGTCTAAATGTCTTATCCTCATTGCCACTTTTTAGCAGCATGCAAATTAGGTTTCCATTGGCTCAGTATTCTCTCTATAAACCAATTGCGAAAATTATTTTTTATTTCAAATATTTCTATGTAAAAGAAATCAAGGTTCTCAAAACACACCATTTGCAAAAATATATTTTATTAAAATTATTAACTTCAAGCATTAAGCTGCATTATTGTACTTACATATTGAAATTTCTAGTGGTTAATTATGAAACTACTGGGTATTTTTATTTATATATGAGGTGTGTCGTGGAAAATCTGAGCTTAATGCGTGTGCGTAAAGTGGCGTCCCGAATCAGCCTGTGCAGTCTGCACAGGCTAATCCAGGACTACACTTTCCGCTTTTATGGTATTTTTTGTTTCAAGGAAGTCTCTTCTAAACATCAATCCACTGTAGGTGGCAAGTGTCATCCCGGATTAGCCTGTGTGGACTGCACGGGCTAATCCGGGACGACACTTTATGCACATGCATTAAGCCTGGGTTTCCAATGACACGCCTCATATATTTGCATATAGTTCAGTATGCCAAGCTACACCCCTGGTTGTAATTTATTTGAGTTATTTTACAGCTGTCACAAGAAGGGATTTGCAGAGGGCAAGAAAGTTGGTGAACAACAAGGGCTGGTGGAGGGAGAAAGGCTCGGATGGGAGAAAGGGGCCGCAATAGGGTCCGAGGTAAACATAAAATATTTATACTGAAGCAGTCTTTCCAGATACTTTATATGCTAAAGGGTGAATTATGTTGTCTTTATTAGATCTGATTGAAAATCAGTTACAAATTCATTTATTATACATGTATTGTATATTACAAATCTACTCGCACACCAAAAAAGATAACTATTTGTGAAAATAAACACAAATGCTTAAGTTATTGATGTAACAGTATTTGAAGTGTTAATAAAGTGTTGGTTCTGGGTTGGATTCCCTACTTAAAACAAATCCCAAAGTTACCCAATGAACAATGTTTGAGCATGTTATTTATATTAGCGCATCAAAATTAAAATATCTTAGCACTTGATGTCAGACCTTTTATTTTGAACACATTTTGAAGTTTGCTCTCAATCTGTAGTCTTAACTGCTCTTAATTGACGATAAGCTATGGGATTTATAACCACGCATTCTGAGATTGAAATCAGTCAAACACCGTTGACAGTAATGCACCTATCAATATTTTCCTCCAGGGGGAGTGGCGGCCATATACCGACTGAAAGCAATTCCCGACAGGCGGGAAATTGACACGCTGAATGATTCTGGGTCCCGGGAAATAGACTTTGTTCGGATTTTATATCCCGGTAATATTGGCCCCCGGGCCATTTGATACACCAGTTAAGAAACATTTGATCCCCCATAATATTGATAGGTACATAAGCGAATGTTTTTACAAGACATGTCCGTCAAACAATTAAGTCCTAGCTTTCTGAATGGCTAAACACATTGTCAATCAAATCTCGTCATACGGTCCATGCTTGCTTTATTTGCACATGTCTCTTGCAGGTTGGGTTTTACTCAGGATTTGCAGAGTCACTGTTAGAGGAAATAAAGAATGAATCAGAAAATAAACAGAGGTAGGTTGGTAAATATACATTACAGAGAAACCTGCCATTATATGCCATTAAACTGGTTCTCGCTATATTGGAATATTTGGTTGCCAACTCTGACACAGAATATATGGGAACCAGTCAATAGAATGTACTCTTGTTGAATGTTTTCACAAATGCCAAATGCTAAGCAGTGTTTTATCCAAGAAATGCACCCAGGAACTACAGGGTCTGTATCCACAAAGCTCCTTAAGGAAAAGTTAAGTTCTTAAAAATCTTAAAATTGATTAAGTCTGTGGCTGGTTCATTAAAAGTTTATTTTGTATTAAATGGTTTTAATTTGGGAAAGAATCAACAGATAATTATTATTCTATTTCACATATGAAATAATGAATTTTAGGAGGAAAATTTTATTTTAATTTTTAATATGAATATGACTTGAGTTAAGATTTTCCTTAGGAGCTTTGTGGATACGATCCCATGTTCAACTGGTAAACTATAAAGCTTATAAAGCACTTTTGAAGCTCAATCAATGAAAATTAATCTGTTAACAATTGCTGGAAAGGAGTTAAAACTGTAAGTGGCAAAAACTGGAAGGGTTTATTGTTTTCAGAGCAGTGAAGACACTGGAGAGGATAGTGACAGTCTGCAGAGAGTTTCCCCTCACTGAGCCACAAAACCCTGAGCTGCAGACCAGGCTGGAAGAGCTGAGGTCAAAGTTCAAACAAGTAGGTCAAAGTTCAAACGAGTAGGTCAAAGTTTGGACAAGTAGTTCAAAGAACAGACAAGTACCGGTTAAAGTTCAAACAAGAAGGTCAAATTTCAGACAGCTAGGTCAAAGTTCAAACAAGCAGGTCAAAGTTTATACAAGAAGGTCAAAGCTCAAGCATGTAGGTCAACGTTCAAACATGTAGGTTAAATTTCAGACAAGTAGGTCAAAGTTCAAACAAGAAGGTCAAAGTTTAGTTAACTAGGTCACAGTTCAAACAAGTAGGTCAAAGTTCATACAAGTAGGTCCAAGTTCAGACAAGTAGGTCAAAGTTCAGACAAGTAAGTCAAAGTTCAAACAAGTAGGTCAAAATTCAAACAAGTAGGGCCCCTTATTTCAAGGATATAAATTGTATACGTTAAGTCTTGATACATTTTGGGTCAACTGTGAGACTTGGCGTGTCATCAATCCGGTTTCAACCCCCAATGTTTTGCATTGGCTTTTCCAAGGTGGTGACACCAGTTTTAATCCTTTTTTGTTGTTTGTGTCTTTTTTATGCCATTTTTGTGTTGTACATTGTATTGTTTGGGCTATTGGTTACTTATCTTAAATGTAAGAACTCAAGTTGTTAATTAGAGTTTGTCTACTGCTGATGCACTGGAATTTCATTATTTTTTATATTTGAGGCGTGTCGTGGGAAAACCGGGCTTAATGCATGTGCGTAAAGTGTCATCCCGGATTAGCCTGTGCAGTCTGCACAGGCTAATCCGGGATGACACTTTCCGCTTTTCTGGTATTTTCTGTTCCGGGTAGTCTCTTCTAAAGATAAATCCACTGGGCGGAAAGTGTCGTCCCGGATGAGCCTGTGCGGACTGCACAGGCTAATCCGGGACAACACTTTACGCACATGCATTAAGCCCGGTTTTCCCACGGCACGCCTTGTTTTCTAACAAGGATAGCAGTTAGCTTGGTGATCAATTATCACACAGGCACTGATGTGTTTAAAAATCTAAATAATGATAATGTGACTGTAACATTGTTTTAAAGGTGTGCTCACAGTTGGGAGTCAAAGCTAATACCCAGAAACCGGATGTAAAGGGAGTATCATTTTGACCAAGCTATAGAAGCAGGTCATGGAAATACACAAGGACTGAAAACAGGTATATACAAACATAACAAAACAAAAACATTTTTGGTTTCATCATTAACAAAATACTAATTAAATTCATTTGCGTGGGATACTGGTCATAATACTTGTGACATAGATTCCATATATGAAAATGTCGGCAACAAATTTTGAAAACAACATATATTGGTTTGGCATTTGTTGAAGTGACTGTGAAGTTACTAATTCTCTCACGGCAATAATCACTCATCACGCATTTACTTGTAGAGAGACAGGCTGTTTTTTTGCAGTTTATTAGGACATGCTCCGACTTAATGCCTTGTTTTTATTGTTCTTCTGTTGATTATCAGTATGTGTTGTATGTTGCACTTTACTGAACAACTTGTTTAATTGCATCATTTCATTGCCAAGTATCTGTCTTATCTGCATACATTTATAGAAAAAGCGCTACATTACACATTGTATTGTCCAAATTGATAGAAAAAGCGCTACATTAAACATTGTATTGTCCAAATTTATAGAAAAAGCGCTACATTAAACATTGTATTGTCCAAAATTATAGAAAAAGCGCTACATTAAACATAGTATTGTCCAAATTGATAGAAAAAGCGCTACATTAAACATTGTATTGTCCAATTTGATAGAAAAAGTGCTACATTAAACAATGTATTGTCCATATTGATAGAAAAAGCGCTACATTAAACATTGTATTGTCCAATTTGATAGAAAAAGCGCTACATTATACATTGTATAGTCCAATTTGATAGAAAAAGCGCTACATTAAACATTGTATTGTCCAAATTGATAGAAAAAGCGCTACATTAAACATTGTATTGTCCAATTTGATAGAAAAAGCGCTACATTAAACATTGTAAGCGCTACATTAAACATTGTATTGTCCAATTTGATAGAAAAGCGCTACTTTAAACATTGTATTGTCCAAAATGATAGAAAAAGCGCTGCATTAAACATTGTATTGTCCAAATTGATAGAAAAAGCGCATTAAACATTGTATTGTCGAATTTGATAGAAAAAGCGCTACATTAAACATTGTATTGCCCAAATTGATAGAAAAAGCGCTACATTAAACGTTGTATTGTCCAATTTGTTCAGTAACAAGGTTGATATTTTCCAGGTCCGTTGATTCCGGTTGTCACACAACACTGTAGTACCTTCAGAGCTGCACTCCAGTCCACAGTATCCAGACATGAAATGGGATCCCAGTCTATCTGACTAAAGTGCACGATCTTCCTTATGTAGTATCCAAACATAACTCCATTATTATTGAAGGGATTCAAATGAAACTTCATATAATGATAGAGGACAATGAGGGAACGTGCAGAGCACAAGGACCACAATTCTTTCTTTAACATTTACAGAGTTATTGCCCTTTGTTTAATTTTCTTGTGCATAGCATAACTCTATTAGTATTGAAGGGATTCAATTGAAACTTCATATAATGATAGAGGACAATAAGAGGAAGTGCAGAGCACAAGGACCATAAATCTTTCTTCAATATTTATGGAGTTATTGCCCTTTGTTTAATTTTCTTGTGGGGAGCATAACTCCATTAGTATTGAAGGGATTCAAATAAAACTTCATATAGTGATAGAGAACAATGAGAGGAATTGCAGAGCACAAGGCCCATAACTCTTTCTTCAGTATTTACAGAGTTATTGACCTTTGTTTAATTTTCTTGTGCACAGCATAACTCCATTAATATTGAAGGAATTTGAATGAAACTTCATATAATGATAGAGAACAATGAGAGGAAGTGCAGAGCACAAGGACCATAACTCTTTCTTTGGTATTTACATAGTTATTGCCCTTTGTTTTATTTCCTTATGTGAAGATTTTATTTTCTTGTGCGGAGAATAACTCCCATTAGTATTGAAGGGATTCACATGAAACTTCATATAATGATAAGGACAATGAGCGGAAGTGACGAGCAGAAGGATCACAACTCTTTCTTCAATATTTACGGAGTTATTGCCCTTTGTTTTAATTCTTTATGTGAAGCATTAATTTTCTTGTGCGGAGCATAACTCCCATTAGTATTGAAGGGATTCAGATGAAACTTCATATAATGATAGAGGAAAATGAGAGGAAATGCAGAGCAGAAGGACCATAACTCTCTTCAATATTTATCATAACACCATTAGTATTGAAGGGATTCAAATAAAACTTCATATAATGATAGAGGACAATGAGAGGAAGTGAAGATCACAAGGATCATAACTCTTTCTTCAATATTTACTGAGTTATTGCCCATTGTTTTATTTTCTTGTGCGGAGCACAATTCCATTAGTAATGCAGAGATTCAAAAGAAAATGATAGAGGACAATGAGAGAAAGTGCAGAGCATAAGGACCACACTCAACTCTTTTGGTTCATTTTTCTTGCGCTAAGCATTAATTTGCTTGTGCGGACCATACTTCCATTAGTATTGAAGGAATTCAAATTAAGGAGTTATTGCCCTTTGTTTAATTAATATTATAGGGATTCAAATGAAACTTCATATAATGATAGAGGACAATGAGAGGAAGTGCAGAGCACAAGGACCATAAGTCTTTCAGCAATATTTAAATAGTTATTGCCCTTTTTTGTGCAGAGCATAACTCCATTAGTATTGAAGGGATTTTAAATAAAACCACATATATTGATAGAGAACGTTAAGAGGAAGTGCAGAGTACAAGGACTGTAACTCATTTTTAATATTTACCGAGTTATTGTCCTTTGTTTTCTTTTGTGCAGATAATTACAACCTTAGTATTGAAGGAATTTAAAATAATACCATATGTATTGATAGAAAACATTGAGAGGAAGAGCAGAGTACAAGGACCATACTTTGTTCAATATTTATGGAGTTATTGCCCTTCAGTTTTAAATTTCTTGTGCAGTGCGTAGCTCCATTAGTATTGAAGTGATTTAAAATAAAAACCACATATATTGATAGAGGATGTTGAGAGGAAGTGCAAAGTACAAGGACCATAACTCCTTTTGTAGGAAGCATCATTTTTGCCAACATGTAACTGACATTGTGTTGCCTTCCTCTGACAAGCATATGATTCGGGGGCATACGTCACATCCTGTTACGAGCCTTGTTGCACAGTGGCATTTCATCAAACAAGCATTGATTGCACCATTCTATTAACATGCAAGCAGACATTTTTGTGTTATCTTTTTGTTACTGTTGTACATGTTGATTTGCTTCTCAGCCATGTATACATGTGTAGAATTATGAATTAAGCAAATTTGCCCTTAGATGTGCTTAATTTTAAGCAATGTCATGACATACCGTAGATCAGTAAATATTAATGTTTACGCTTTATCAGCAGGCACATTTGGATGAATATGAACATCCTATTAAACATCTATTACCTAAATGAACATTTTGGTTCAATATAAAATCTTTGTGGCGTGTCGTGGGAAAACTGAGCATAATGCATGTGTGTAAAGTGTTGTCCCGGATTAGCCTGTACCGTCCGCACAGGCTAATCCGGACAACACTTTCCGCTTTTATGGTATTTTCTGTTTCAAGAAAGTCTCTTCTAAACATAAATCCTCTTTAGGCGGAAAGTGTCGTCCCGGATTAATCCGGAATGACACTTTACGCAGATGCATTAAGCCCAGTTTTTCCACGACACGCCTCATTTTCAAATTCTTCTCTGTTGAGCCAGAAAACAAGGCTCAGTTAAACAAGTTCTCAATCATGGCCGTCTGACAAAGTTCTCCATCTCGAACTCAGTCTTCACTTAAATACTGACCAATGACAATATTACTGACATAAACATGAATTATATAGAGGATATTTGTTGGTTTTGGTAGAATATCCATTTTAATTCACGAGTGATCATAGAAATATATATTTTCATGAGTGGCGCAGCACGAGTGAAAACTTTTTTTCTATGAATCCAAATTCGATATTCTACCAAAACCAACAATTGTTTTTTTATTTTATGCTTTTTATGACGTTTAGGTACATTTTTAGCGCTATCTGAATGCGTTGAATTTGAAAATATTGCGGGAATTGTAACGTCATGGCGTCAAAATAAAGACATCATTTCACAATTTTGAGTCCGGCATTGTTAGCGGTCCGTTTCATTTACTGTAATAAGTCGAAGAAATAGGTTGGTGAATACGCACCCTGTTCAGTTGAGCCAGATGACAAACTTAATCTTTACTAAAATACTGACCAATGAACACGTTTACTGGAAGCATCAAAGTTGATAGGCTAATAATAGTTTATAATAAAAGATCAAGACTAAAATTAAACCTAAGAATGTTCATCGTTATGGGGCCAGGGGTCATATTCCATAAACATCTTAAGTGAAATCTTATCCTTAGCCTTAAAATCATCATTTTTCTTAAGCATTTTTTTCCATGTATACGTGAAATATCTGCTGAATGTTCACTAACTGTCATCTTATTATTAACTAATATTTCCTTAACTGTAATTGGATTCATTAATGTATGTGCAGTTTTAAAACTATTAACTTGCAAAAATTGGAACTATTTTTAGATAAGATTAAGATGTTTCTGGAATATGGCCCCAGACTCAGCTAAGATTGATTTTGATAATATCCCTAGTAGAAACAAGTATTTAAGATTTAAAGTAAGGTATCGTTAAAGAATGTAACAGAGCTGCAGGGGCAGTATTCCATACAATCTTAAGTAGAATTTTATCCTTGACTGTAAAATTACTATTTTTTATTAACACTTATTTCATCTTTTTATTAATTGTTGTTCACATAACTGTAAAGGAATTCACTAATTTATAATATTATGTAGTTTTAAAAATACTATATTACAGACATTAGAACTTGCGTGAAAATATTTTCAGATAAACTTAAGATGTTTCTGGAATACGTACCCTGTGTGCTTGTGTGAAGTCACCAGTGGTTAAAGGTTGCAACCTTACTAGCTTATTTGTCAAGAGCTGTTAACCCAAGGTGCAGTGTATTAGGTTTACACTGGGCTGGTATTTATAAAGAATATTAATCGAAAATTAAGAATTATCTTAACATTCTCAATTGTAATTATTGTTTTTTTTCTGACAAAGTAATGCATTTCTGGAAGATTTTGACACATAAATTGCAATGTAATTCAAAGTATATTAATATCTAGCATTACTCATGCAAATGTTCCAACGCATAGTGTTTAAAAAAAACACATTCTAATTTTGACTTATGTTCAACTTAAGTTAAGAATGGCTTAAGAATCTTTATAAATACGGGCCCAGGTCACATACAGACCCAGGGTCGTTTCTGAAACAGGTAGTCTCCTGTACCTTGTATATCCCAAAAGTAACCCAACTCATGTCAATGGCCTGTGTAAGTGCACTCAATAAAATTTAACACTGACACAAACATAGTTTAAGAGGTATGGGGACCAGGCTACGTGACTTAGTCTCAGTCTTTGTCTTAACTAAAAGTATTAGCCAATGAAATGTAGAGCGTCGTGGGAAAAACGCCTAATGCATGTGCGTCAAGTGTCGTCCCGGGTTAGCCTGTGCAGTCCGCACAAGCTAATCCGGGACGGCACTTTCCGCTTTTTATGATATTTTCTGTTTCAAGGAAGTCTCTTCCAAACATAAATCCACTGTAGGCAGAGAGTGCCGTCCTGGATTAGCCTGTGTGGACTGCACAGGCTAATCTGGGATGACACTTTACGCACATGCATTTAGTCCAGTTTTCCCACGACGCGCCTCATTTTAAGTTGAGACTAAGTTTGAGATTGAGAACTTTCGTAGTCGTCGGGTAAGACATCGTTGAAACCCACTGTATATATTCCGTTACCACTACATTATATACCGTGGGAGAATGGACTGTCAAAAGTTCGTTTTCGTGAATATTGATGAGCCACCTGCTGACCCATTATTCGACTTCTATCTGATCGATTCACTGCACATTTTCTGCTGACTTCATGGTCCATGTGCAGGATAATGGTAAATATGACAAAAGCGAACACCCCTACTGTAACTGTTTTAATAACGCGTCCTTCCATTGGTTGAATTTTCCGTGCTGACGTGGACCCGGAACCAATGAGATGTCTCTTTAATTATTCATGAATACAAAGTGTTGCTAGCCTTATCTCCTACGGTCTGATCAAGAAGCATAACCAATGTGGATTCTGACGATGGGGGGGCCAGAAGTTATGTCATTTGCGAAAGCAGGTCCTAAAATAAGCAGATTAAACTGAGTTGTAAACAACAATATCTAGCCTTTTAACATTTTAATATTCGTCATCAATAATCACTGTACATTCGTACAATAACTTAACTGGACATTCACATATTGTGAAATGTACTCTGCAATTTGTGAGTCAACTTATAATTATATACATTTACGGTTTTCTTACAATTCAAAGCTAATACACTGAGCACTATTATAATGCCAGCGAGTAAACACAATTATGTAATACAAACACATACAGTTTTAGCAAGGAGCATGACATTCAAGAAATGTAATGTTTATCATGTGTAATACATGTACATTGTACAATGTCACGAATTCTGAACTCTTTGATTTCACCCAATATTTCTTATGTTAACATCATTCTGAAAAACATACACGTACATATATATAATATTACATAATATACTTTATTTATCTGGCATGTCATATCAGTGATCGAAATTAGCGCCAGCCCGTAAGCCACGAACTGGTAATTTTTAAACTGGACTTGCTCAGCTGCAGAGTTTTATCAGCGATTTTTTTTTACCTTTTAGGGGAAAGGTGGCAGGTCCCTTCAGAATGGGAATTTTAAGCCAAAAGGGGAATTGTTTTTGTTTTTTTAAAGCATTATAACATGTTAATATTCTACTTTGTTATAAAACAATAATGATTTGTTTTGCTACTAATTATAATTTAGTTTATGCACTAACTTGGCTTGATGAAAAATTGCTGGGATTGTTTACGAAAATTCCTCTATCTTAGTCAATTTTTGTCCGATTCTGTCAATGAAAAAAAAATAAAGCTAATATTTTGAGGGGAATTTTAAGGTAAATATAGGGGAAAAATATATACTTTTTTAAGCAGGGGAATGGGGCCGAAAAAAACCCACTGTTTATATAGGCGTGCATATAACATTTTTATGCCCTTTATATAAAACTTTGGGCTTTTGTTAACCAAACTGCCAAATTTCGATGACTGTCATGTGGTGTAAAGTGTACATGTTATTTTCATCATATAATACAAATGAGGTGTGCCATGAGAAACCTGGGCTTAATGCATGCGCTTAAAGTGTCGTCCTGGATCAGCCTGTGCAATCCGGGATGACACTTTCTGCCTACAGTGAATTTATGTTTAGAAGATACTTCCTTGAAACAGAAAATACCATAAATGCGGAAAGTGTCGTCCCGGATCAGCCTGTGCAGACTGCACAGGCTGATCAGGGACAACACTTTAAGCAACTGCATTAAGCCCGGTTTTCCCACTCAAAATAGTTTCTGGAATGCAGAGTAACACATACATTGTAATCTGTATTAACTTGAACGAAGTGGTGCACAGGTGTATACAATCCTTCATACATTACATGCTAGAGATCATTAGGTGTTAGACTTGCATGTGAATGCTTTTGTGAACACAGTTATTATACATTTTTGTTATAAAGTTTTGCAATATTACTGACATAAACATGAATTATATAGAGGATATTTGTAAGTTTTGGCAGGATATCGATTATAATTCACAAGTGATCATATACATTTATATTTTCACGAGTGGCGCAACACGAGCGTAAATTTATTTTTTCTATGATCACGAGTGAATAAAAAATTGATATTCTACCGAAACTAACACATTTTCTTTTTATTTTATGCTTTTTACTCCGTTTTTTTTTTACATTTAAAGCGCTATCCGAAAGCGTTTTATTTGAAATATTGGGGGAATTGTAACGTCATGGCGTCAAAATAATGACATCATTTCACAATTTTGAGTCCGGCATCGTCGGCGGTCTGTTTCATTTATTGCATTAAATCCGGAACCCTTGTGAAACACTGAAAATTACCAAAGTGAATCACTGTCTGAACAGTGAATTACCAATTTTATTTCACTGATATTTCCCTATAAATCACTGGAAAGCATAAAATATAAATATATACAACCAAAGTTATTAAAGGATTGTTATTTTTCCCTTTAAAAAATGTAAAGAATTTCATCAGAATAAAATTCTTTGAACAATCATCTCAAATGGTCAAAACAAAAGATGAACAAAATATTGGCTGAAACATGAACATAAATAAATGAAAGTATAAACAAGTACAATTTAAATACCTAACGAACAATGGAATTTTCAACTGGCGCAAAAATTATTTTCATTTATGTACTGAGCTGTTGCCAAACGTGATGAGCATAAACTGTCCAAAAACAAAAGCAATTTATCCACAGGATTTATTGAAATTGTTTTAATTCACATAAAATACATTTATAATATTTATGTTTGGTTATTATAATATAGTAGAATATTTCCACGCAGTTGGTTAAGTGCCAAGAAAAATTTAGCCAAAACACGGATTCTAACAAAAATTTGATTTCAATATTCCGAGAACTGTTTCAATACCTTCCAAGCAAATTACCTATGAAACTAGGCCAATAGCTACAAGTGGTTCTTTAGATGTTATTCTTTGGAGAAGATGTCGTCTATATCTTCATAATAACAGCACACAAATTACAAATGAAATAATGTAGAAGATCAGATACTTCTAGCCTAACAAGTGGAAAAATGCAAATGTGAAACCAAAACACAAAATATGTAGTATGTACACGTATGCACATGAAATAACAATTTAAAATGGTCACAACAATCTCCATTTCTAAATTATTGGTAAAGGATTTAACAGGGACATTATTAACATTTGTATCATGATTATACAATATATATTTATCTCATCGCCGAAATAAACCCCGTGGGATAAACTTAGCTGTATTCCACCTTGTGCAAAAACGTGCATTATAATGACGTCATTTTGTTTATTTTCGTGACGTCTTTTGATGTTTTCGTGACATCAAAAAAGTCTTTTGATGTTTTTGTGACGTCTTTTGATGTTTTCGTGTTTTTCAGTGATTTTCTTTAGTTTATTTTCAAAATAAAGACAGAAAATGACAGGATAAATAGAATACCAGGTAAGTGTTGAATACAGATATGTTTATTTGCTCGGCACGAAAACCTAAACCACTCGCCAAAGCTTGTGGTTTAGGTTTTCTACGCCTCGCTCAGTCGACGTATCTGTATTCAACACTGAGCTAGTATTCTCTATTTCTTCAACTGACATTATTTGACTAACATTGTTTTTTTTTAGCCAGTCAGAAAGTCAGCACTCCATTGTCTGACATTCATTTTCTATAAACAGTGTTTATTGGAGATTGATTGCAGTAGGCATGCGGCCATACTCCAGAAACATTTGTTGCGCGTGTGGGAAAATCGGACTTAATGCATGTGCATAAAGCGTCATCCCGGATTAGCCTCTGCAGTCCGCACAGGCTTATCCGGGATGACAATTTCCGCCTAAAGTGGATTTATGGTTAGAAGAGACTTCCTTGAATCAGAAAATACCATAAAAGCGGAAAGTGCCATCCCGGATTAGCCTGTGCACATGCATTAAGCCCCATGACACGCCTCATTTTAAGTTTATCTTAAAATATTTTCATTTAAGTTCCAGTTTTTGTAAGGTTATATTTTTAAAACTACCGGTAGATATAAATTAATGAATCCAATTACAGTTAAGTAGATAGTAGTTAATAATAAGTTGATAATTAGTGAACATTTTGCAGAATTTCATGCATACATGTAATAAAATGCTTAAGAAAAATGACGATTTTAAGGCTAAAAATAAGATTTCACTTAAAATGTTTCTGGAATACGACCCCAGGTTATAAATCTGATAGTGACTGGTCCATTGTTCCAACATTACATTATATTACACCAGAGGTAAAACAGTTTGTAAGAATTCTTATTTGAAAGACATGCATGTTCACAGAATTTCAGATATTCTCCAAGGTGTGACAGTTGAAGAAGACACTACCCTATGTACATGTATGTAAAAGGGTTCAACAAAACATTCCGGTACATGTTAGCGCTATTTATATATATGTTGTAGCATTCAATACGAAGAAAACAGCTGAATAGATTAGGAATTGCGCCCCTATATTCTGCAAAGAATTCACAATTTTTATCAGATTTTAAGTCTTCTATTATTGTGCAGCTTTGAAAATACCAGTTTGAACAGCACTAGTTTATTAGTACTGGGGTATGCAGATTATAGTAAGACCATATTTGATAACTGATATCTCTGACTACAGGCATAATGTTCAATGCAGGACCATTTTCTACCATAAATACTAGAATGATACTTAATAGTGATAGGAATTCGGAGCACAGTAGGCAGCTCACAAGCACTGGAATGTTTTTCTTTATTCACCTATCAATATTTCCTGCCAGGAGAGAAGTGGCGGGTACATTTGGGACTTTAAACTGAAAGTGATTCCCGAAAGGTGGGAATTTGACACGCCAAATAGTTCCGGGTCCCGGGAAATAGACTTTGGTCGGATTTTAGATCCCAGTAATATTCAGCCTCCCTGGGCATCTCCCAATGTGGGGATTTACACAAAAATGCTTGGCTCTTGGGTGGGGAATTAGATCGCAACAAGTGCTGTCAGGTGACATATGCCCCCTAATGCACTGTCAGTAAGTGCCACATTGACACCAAAATGAATCTTTTTAAATATAAGTAAATGAAAATTGTAACCTTAATTATATCAGTCAAAATGGCTGCTCTGACAAAACTTATGAAAAACTTAAGTCAAACAAGAGGGCCCTGAGGGTCCTAGGATGCTCACCTGAGACCTTGTCACGCAATTTGAATTTGCATACCCGACGCATGGCTTATTTTTATCTCAAGGGCATAATTTGAACAATCTTGCACAAACCTCTGGGCCTTGCCGTTTCAGGAAGATTTTTAAAGTCACTTTGCTATTTAAGTCTACATAAACCATGTGACCCCTCGGGGTGCAGCCAGATTTGACCCCAGGGGCATAAATGGAACAATCTTTGGAAAGGACCACTATGCAATGTTACATACATAATATAGGAAGCTGTGGGCCTAGCCCTTTCAGAGAAGATTTTTAAAGTCATTTTATTATTTAATTCTATATAAACCATGTGGCCCCCGGGGCGTGGCCAGTTTTGACCCTCTGGGCATAATTTTAACTATCTCTGTAGCGGACCACTACATACCAAATAAAAAAACGTCTGGGCCCTGCGGTTCTGAGAAGATTTTTTAAGTCATTTTGCTATTAGTCTATATAAATCACGTGACCCCTGGGGCGTGGCCAGTTTTCACCTCAGGGGCATAAATTGAACAATATTTGTAGAGGACCACTATAGGATGTTACGTACCAAATATGAAACCTCTGGGCTTGTGGTTTCAGAGAAGACATTTTGCTATTTAAGTTTATATAAACCATGTGACCCCCAGGGCGTGGCCAGTTTTGACCCCAGGGGCATAATTTGAACAATCTTTGTAGAGGAGCACTATGGGATGTAACATACCAATATGAAACCTCGGGGCCTTGTGGTTTCAGAGATTTTTAAAGTCATTTTGCTATATATTCTATATAAACCATGTTACCCCCCAGGCGTGGCCAATTTTGACCCCAGGGGCATAATTTAAATAATGATTGTAGACGACCACTATAGGATGTTACATACCAAATATGAAACCTCTGGGCCCTGCGGTTTCAAAGATTTTTAAAATGTACACATGTTAAATCTATTTTTAGCTCAGGTGACCTACATATGCAGCGGACCGTAACGATTTGAACAACTTTGAAAGAGGTCCACCCAATGATCATTCCTGTGAAGTTTGGTAAAAATCTGCCAAGTGGTTTAGGAGATGTTGTTTGAATGAAAAGTTTTGACGGACGGACGCACACACGGACAACGGTCGATCACAAAAGCTCACCACTTTGTGCTCAGGCGAGCTAAAAAAGGGGCATACATCTGTCAAAATACAAAACAGGCATACATCTGTCAAAATACAGATTTATGGGGGTTGCTTTCCTTGGTGGAGACATTGATATATACATGAACACAAACACTCTTCTCTAATACCGGTAAATGTGAATGTAAGGAAGTGGGTGGTCTTATATGCATATGTACAATATCCTATTCACATACGTACATGTACATCTCCCACAAATTAAGACAAATGATGTAACTAACATTTCATGACAAAAGTATCTATAATAAAAAAAGCTCAAGAAACTTATTAAATGCAATTTTGGCAACAGAGCTATCCATATGTATTAATGGTGTAGCCCTTCCGTCCAACACCCAAGTACAAAGAACATGTTACAAATGATATCACCATTGGTGCATTCTGCACCACTCTTCCTGTTTAACTCAATAGCACAGCATGAAAGACAGCAAATATGACTCTCTATTTATAGTACCAGATCCATTTTCATGGAGCGCCCTCTGAATGCAATTTCTTTGAAAACCTCTGCTTAGCCCTTGACATCCTGTTCACACATTTTAACATTTCTTCTAATAACGAAGATAAATACCCACAACTAGTCAATTATTCATATTATTGATAACATTTCAACATTCAAACCTCATCTATCAATCTAAAATGTGTAAATGCCCACCAATACAAATGTCACTACAACCATCGGCTACACTGAACAGATTCATTTTCCAAATATTTTTGATGATATTAAAACAACCCACCCCACTCCACCTTTAGTGAAATGCAAAAGATTTAAAGGGACAGTTTCACAGTTTAGAGTTTGAATTTTTTTCTCTAAAAAATGGAATCTTAAAACAGAAATTTGTAGAATCTATCAAAACGTTTTGTCTGTTATGCTGTTTAGGTAACATAATTAGTTTGATATTTATTATGCCATTTCGTGTAAATAAAATACTAGGGTATGTCTATGAGGTAGCAAATTTGTATCGAAAAATAACAGATATTTATCAAACGTTTAACTTTGCACAAGCAACGTGCTATCCAAATGTTGAAATATGAACAATAAATGTATTACAGAACGGGAAAGGTTAGTTTTAGATAATTATTTCTCACAGACAAAAACTGAGAAGCTGTCCCTTTAAAACCTAATTGCCACAAGCTTCACATTACAAGCAGATGAATTCAACCAGCAGAAGCCACCTTCAGTCAAATATATGCCAATATTTTACATGTTACTGTCACAAGCTAAACACACAGATGCAGGGTGCATGTGTACATTTTATCTCAAGGTGTTGGGTGTTTTATCTCCATGTGTTAGGAGTTTTATCTTCATGTGTTACGAGTTTTATCTCCTGGTGTTAAGTTTTATCCCCTGCTGTTAGGAGATTTATCCTTTGCTGTTAGGAGTTTTCTCCCCTGGTGTTAAGTTTTATCCCCTGCTATTAGATTTATCCTCTGCTGTTAGGAGATTTATCCCCTGCTGTTAGAAGTTTTATCCCCTGCGGTTAGGAGATTTATCCCCTGCTGTTAGGAGTTTTATCCTCTGCTTTTAGAAGTCTTATCCCCTGCCATTAGGAAATTAGTTGATCCCAAGCTGTACAGTTTTATCCCCAGGCGTTAGGTGTTAAGTCCCCAGATGTTAGGAGTTTTCCACTTCAACTTTTACATCTGGTTTCGCCTCATATTTCACTTTCAGTTCCATGATCAAGTCCCGCAACTCTTCCCTCTTGCCCTCCATCTTGGGTCCACTGAACCAGTCCTGCAGGCCCTTCATAGGGGTCGCAAAGTCCTGAATAGGGTCCTGCAAGACACAGTGCAAACCAGTCAGACTGGAAACTATGGCTTTCAAAACATTTTTATTCTCAGAAAGATGCTGGGATAAGAACAGCAGCAAATTAAGCTAGGTATTTTATTAAGATTAATCATAAATACTTTTCATTCTGACGCGCGTATATTAAATATAGCAATAATGAAACTAATGCCCTCGTGGTTTAATTCTTGGGCATCTGAACTCAAAATCGTTGTTTACTTACAGATAAACAACTCATAATCTAAAATTATTTCTTAAATAAATAATAGTAAAAACATAATACATGTATGTGATTACTGTGTTTGTTTCGGTGTGTGTAACTCTACATTACATGGGAAACTATATATTTCAGCATTAAAATGAAATAAAAGATCGGCTTTTATAGCTCAATTGTATGTCTATTGTTTTGCACAACATCTGCTGCCTTGGAATGCATATCTGTTATATTAAATACAGTAAAATTCCATTAATATTCACCTTGTTTACGTTTAGTATGGAGTTAAAGTTGACATGCCTACCTCAAAGAAGCTTTCCACATACTGTAACATGAACACACCGCAGTCACTGAAATTGTTTTGTTGGGGCACTTTTGGTACACAACCTGCAGTCAGAAAATATTTGAAATTGCAAATTAATTATAGCAGCAGTCCAGAAATATGTTAATAAAAATAAAACTGCAGAAATCGTTTCTAATGGACATCTTACCGATCAAAATACAAACAAGAGGGCCATGATGGCCCAAAGCGCTCACCTGAGAACTGGTACAGATGAAGACCATGTTGTTGTGATGGGTTTGAAAATTAAGGTATCTGAACAATACCCAGAGGGGGTTAGGATCAATTTTGTTTTAAAACATCGGTTAGTGCAATGGGCTAACTAAAGTACGAGTTGGGTAGTGGATGTGCAGTTTTTTTTGCTAATGGTTCTCAAATCTTTTTTCTCGATATTCTTACCTGACACGTTGTCATTGACAATTCTGGAAAATGCAGAAACAGTAGATTTTGATGTCTTTTTCGCAGAGAACTAGTTGCAATGCGATAATTGCGATGGCTGTGCTATAAGGTAAAATTTTGCTTTCTCTTTGATAATTTTCTGACCAATGATGATAAATGATGTAAATGCAGGCAACTGTTGGAAATCAAATTTAATCAATCAATTTTTATGGTCATGCCAAACTGTGCAAGTTACATCAATATTGAATCAAAAATCGTGTGTGCAAGCCTATCACTGATAACTTGTTGATGTTTTTTTTGCAAACACAAGGGGCAATAACTCTGGTGTTTCTGGCCCGATCATGCTTTTATTCGACTTCACCTGTAGTCTTTTGTTCATAGACAAACTGTACACGACTGGTGAAGACTGGATCAAAAATGAAGTCTCTGTCCATTTTTGCCTATTTTGTTCACAAACAAAGGGCAATAACTCTGGTGTTTCTGGTCCTATCTTGCTTCTTTTCGAATTCGCCTTTAATCTTATGGTCATAGACAAACTGTGCAAGATTGGTGAAGACTGGATGAAAAATGAAGTCTCTATCCTGAATAATGTCCATTTTTGCATATTTTTTCACAAACAAAGGGGGGCAATAACTCTGGTGTTTCTCGTCCAATCTTGCTTATATTCAACTTCAACTGTAATCTCCTGATAATAGATAAACTGTGCAAGATTGGTGAAGATTGGATGATAAATGAAGTCTCTATCCTGAACAATGCCCATAAATTTGTATATTTTTTTAATAAACAAAGGGCAATAACTCTGGTGTTTGAAACACAATCTGGCCCATTTTTTGGCCTCTGCTGTGATCTGATGGTCATACACAAACTGTGAAAGTTTGGTTAAGATTGGATGGAAAATAAAGTCTATACGATGGAAAAGGGCATTTTTGCATTTTTTTTGCATGAAAAAGGGGCAATAACTCTAGTGTTACTGGTGTGAGCTAAAAACATGCATCAAAATCGGTAAAATAACGTTTTGGTAACTTTATTGTACAATTATCTGTATGCAATAGCTGGTGATGCCTCTGGAGTAAATCAGCATGTACATTAGTGTATATTCCGTTCGTACAAAGTGTTTTCGAACGTAGAAATTATTAAATGCCTTCCCTTAATAAGAAACAGTTTTCAGTCTAATAAACGTCATTAACGTTCATTAGAACTTATGCCATTTTAAGATGTATTGAATTATATTCTATGGACTGCGGCTTTAAAGTTTAATCTTATGTTTAGGTTAAAATCAGACTTATAATGTACATGAACTTGAACATTTTATGCTGAAACGGTTTCAAGCATACTTATGAATATGATATTACCAAAATCATGTTAAGGGCACGGTTCAGTACGATTTTCCATTAAAAACAGCTATTAACATTTGCCAAGCTCTAAAATGTCACATAAAACCAGCTGTGTTTTTCCATATCGCCAGTGTGTACCTTTAATGATGGTCTTGTTGAGATCTCCTCCCTTCTTCACCTGCCACTCGATCATTAGGTACTCCTTGAGGACCTGGACAATCCTGGAGCGTGGCGGGCCAGCCAGCGAGTCGAATATCAGAATACATGGCCTGGAATAGAAGATATAGTCATGTAGAAAACCTAAGGGCAGCCAGCGAGTCGAATATCCAAATACATGGCCTGGAATAGAAGATACAGTCCTGCAGAAAACTTAAGGGCAGCCAGCGAGTGGAATATCCCAATACAGGGTCAGAACATAGAAACTTAGGGGCAATGTGTGAGTCAAATATCATTATTCAGGGCCTGAAACAGAACATGGACAACTTAGAGCCACCCAGCGTATTATTCTCAAATATTAAAATAGATCATAGTAGTTAGGGCCAGCAAGAAAGTCGAATATCAGAATGCATGGGCCTGAAATAATACAGTATAGTAGCTAGGGCCAGCCAGCAAGTCAAATATCAAATTAAAGGGCTTGGAAAAAGGAGAGCATGAAGCTTACTTGTTGCAAATGATGTGGGCAACCTTGGGGCCAATTGGTGAAGTACAAAACTTTTTTCGTCATAAGCAATCTGGTATTTGTACACCTTTAGATTAAAATCGCATAACAACCATGTTATTTTTTCATTTCTGATCTGTGCTGTCTCCTTATCGCATAACAACCATGTTATTTATTCATTACTGATCTGTCTGCCTCTTATCGCATAACAATTATGTTATTTATTCATTACTGATCTGTGCTGTCTCCTTATTGCATAACAACCATGTTATTTATTCATTACTGATCTATGCTGTCTCCTTATCGCATAACAACCATGTTATTTATTCATTACTGATCTATGCTGTCTCCTTATCGCATAACAACCATGTTATTTATTCATTACTGATCTGTGCTGTCTCCTTATCGCATAACAACCATGTTATTTATTCATAACTGATCTATGCTGTCTCCTTATTGCATAACAACCATGTTATTTATTCATCACTGATCTGTGCTGTCTCCTTATTGCATAACAACCATGTTATTTATTCATAACTGATCTATGCTGTCTCCTTATTGCATAACAACCATGTTATTTATTCATTACTGATCTGTGCTGTCTCCTTATTGCATAACAACCATGTTATTTATTCATTACTGATCTGTGCTGTCTCCTTATTGCATAACAACCATGTTATTTATTCATTACTGATCTGTGCTGTCTCCTTATTGCATAACAACCATGTTATTTATTCATTACTGATCTGTGCTGTCTCCTTATTGCATAACAACCATGTTATTTATTCATTACTGATCTGTGCTGTCTCATTATCGCATAACAACCATGTTATTTATTCATAACTGATCTATGCTGTCTCCTTATCGCATAACAACCATGTTATTTATTCATTACTGATCTGTGCTGTCTCCTTATCGCATAACAACCATGTTATTTATTCATTACTGATCTGTGCTGTCTCCTTATTGCATAACAACCATGTTATTTATTCATTACTGATCTGTGCTGTCTCCTTATCGCATAACAACCATGTTATTTATTCATAACTGATCTATGCTGTCTCCTTATCGCATAACAACCATGTTATTTATTCATAACTGATCTATGCAGTCTCCTTATCGCATAACAACCAAGTTATTTATTCATAACTGATCTGTGCTGTCTCCTTATCGCATAACAACCATGTTATTTATTCATTACTGATCTGTGCTGTCTCCTTATCGCATAACAACCATGTTATTTATTCATTACTGATCTGTGCTGTCTCCTTATCGCATAACAACCATGTTATTTATTCATTACTGATCTGTGCTGTCTCCTTATCGCATAACAACCATGTTATTTATTCATTACTGATCTGTGCTGTCTCCTTATCGCATAACAACCATGTTATTTATTCATTACTGATCTGTGCTGTCTCCTTATTGCATAACAACCATGTTATTTATTCATAACTGATCTATGCTGTCTCCTTATCGCATAACAACCATGTTATTTATTCATTACTGATCTGTGCGGTCTCCTTATCGCATAACAACCATGTTATTTATTCATAAATGATCTGTGCGGTCTCCTTATTGCATAACAACCATGTTATTTATTCATTACTGATCTGAGCTGTCTCCTTATCGCATAACAACCATGTTATTTATTCATTACTGATCTGTGCTGTCTCCTTATCGCATAACAACCATGTTATTTATTCATTACTGATCTGTGCTGTCTCCTTATCGCATAACAACCATGTTATTTATTCATAACTGATCTATGCGGTCTCCTTATTGCATAACAACCATGTTATTTATTCATAACTGATCTATGCTGTCTCCTTATCGCATAACAACCATGATATTTATTCATTACTGATCTATGCGGTCTCCTTATTGCATAACAACCATGTTATTTATTCATTACTGATCTGTGCTGTCTCATTATCGCATAACAACCATGTTATTTATTCATTACTGATCTATGCTGTCTCCTTATCGCATAACAACCATGTTATTTATTCATTACTGATCTATGCTGTCTCCTTATCGCATAACAACCATGTTATTTATTCATAACTGATCTATGCGGTCTCCTTATTGCATAACAACCATGTTATTTATTCATTACTGATCTATGCTGTCTCCTTATCGCATAACAACCATGATATTTATTCATTAC
This sequence comes from Congeria kusceri, assembly GCA_027627225.1. Taxonomy (NCBI): domain Eukaryota; kingdom Metazoa; phylum Mollusca; class Bivalvia; order Myida; family Dreissenidae; genus Congeria; species Congeria kusceri. Next base: position 101,545,677 of record CM051024.1, read on the forward strand.
TGATCTGTGCTGTCTCCTTATCGCATAACAACCATGTTATTTATTCATTACTGATCTGTGCTGTCTCCTTATCGCATAACAACCATGTTATTTATTCATTACTGATCTACGCTGTCTCCTTATCGCATAACAACCATGTTATTTATTCATTACTGATCTGTGCTGTCTCCTTATCGCATAACAACCATGTTATTTATTCATAACTGATCTATGCGGTCTCCTTATTGCATAACAACCATGTTATTTATTCATTACTGATCTGTGCTGTCTCATTATCGCATAACAACCATGTTATTTATTCATTACTGATCTATGCTGTCTCCTTATCGCATAACAACCATGTTATTTATTCATTACTGATCTATGCTGTCTCCTTATCGCATAACAACCATGTTATTTATTCATAACTGATCTATGCGGTCTCCTTATTGCATAACAACCATGTTATTTATTCATTACTGATCTATGCTGTCTCCTTATCGCATAACAACCATGATATTTATTCATTACTGATCTGTGCTGTCTCCTTATCGCATAACAACCATGTTATTTATTCATTACTGATCTGTGCTGTCTCCTTATCGCATAACAACCATGTTATTTATTCATTACTGATCTATGCTGTCTCCTTATTGCATAACAACCATGTTATTTATTCATTACTGATCTGTGCTGTCTCCTTATCGCATAACAACCATGTTATTTATTCATTACTGATCTGTGCTGTCTCCTTATTACATAACAACCATGTTATTTATTCATTACTGATCTGTGCTGTCTCCTTATTACATAACAACCATGTTATTTATTCATTACTGATCTGTGCTGTCTCCTTATTGCATAACAACCATGAAATTTATTCATTACTGATCTATGCTGTCTCCTTATTGCATAACAACCATGTTATATATTCATAACTGATCTATGCTGTCTCCTTATTGCATAACAACCATGTTATTAATTCATTACTGATCTATGCTGTCTCCTTATTGCATAACAACCATGTTATTTATTCATTACTGATCTATGCGGTCTCCTTATTGCATAACAACCATGTTATTTTTCATTACTGATCTATGCTGTCTCCTTATTGCATAACAACCATGTTATTTATTCATAACTGATCTATGCTGTCTCCTTATCGCATAACAACCATGTTATTTATTCATTACTGATCTATGCGGTCTCCTTATTGCATAACAACCATGTTATTTATTCATAACTGATCTATGCGGTCTCCTTATTGCATAACAACCATGATATTTATTCATTACTGATCTGTGCTGTCTCCTTATCGCATAACAACCATGTTTTTTATTCGTTACTGATCTGTGCTGTCTCCTTATCGCATAACAACCATGTTATTTATTCATAACTGATCTGTGCTGTCTCCTTATCGCATAACAACCATGTTATTTATTCATTACTGATCTGTGCTGTCTCCTTATCGCATAACAACCATGTTATTTATTCATTACTGATCTGTGCTGTCTCCTTATCGCATAACAACCATGTTATTTATTCATTACTGATCTGTGCTGTCTCCTTATCGCATAACAACAATGTTATTTATTCATTACTGATCTGTGCTGTCTCCTTATCGCATAACAACCATGTTATTTATTCATTACTGATCTGTGCTGTCTCCTTATTGCATAACAACCATGTTATTTATTCATTACTGATCTGTGCTGTCTCCTTATTGCATAAGAACCATGTTATTTATTCATTACTGATCTGTGCTGTCTCCTTATTGCATAACAACCATGTTATTTATTCATTACTGATCTGTGCTGTCTCCTTATCGCATAACAACCATGTTATTTATTCATTACTGATCTGTGCTGTCTCCTTATCGCATAACAACCATGTTATTTATTCATTACTGATCTGTGCTGTCTCCTTATTGCATAACAACCATGTTATTTATTCATTACTGATCTGTGCTGTCTCCTTATTGCATAACAACCATGTTATTTATTCATTACTGATCTGTGCTGTCTCCTTATTGCATAACAACCATGTTATTTATTCATTACTGATCTGTGCTGTCTCCTTATTGCATAACAACCATGTTATTTATTCATTACTGATCTGTGCGGTCTCCTTATCGCATAACAACCATGTTATTTATTCATTACTGATCTGTGCTGTCTCCTTATCGCATAACAACCATGTTATTTATTCATTACTGATCTGTGCTGTCTCCTTATTGCATAACAACCATGTTATTTATTCATTACTGATCTGTGCTGTCTCCTTATTGCCTAACAACCATGTTATTTATTCATTACTGATCTGTGCTGTCTCCTTATTGCATAACAACCATGTTATTTATTCATTACTGATCTGTGCTGTCTCCTTATCGCATAACAACCATGATATTTATTCATTACTGATCTGTGCTGTCTCCTTATTGCATAACAACCATGTTATTTATTCATTACTGATCTGTGCTGTCTCCTTATCGCATAACAACCATGTTATTTATTCATTACGGATCTGTTCTGCCTCCTTATCGCATAACAATTATGTTATTTATTCATTACTGATCTGTTCTGCCTCCTTATCGCATAACAACCATGTTATTTATTCATTACTGATCTGTGCTGTCTCCTTATTGCATAACAACCATGATATTTATTCATTACTGATCTGTGCTGTCTCCTTATTGCATAACAACCATGATATTTATTCATTAATGATCTGTGCTGTCTCCTTATTGCATAACAGCCATGTTATTTATTCATTACTGATCTGTGCTGTCTCCTTATCGCATAACAACCATGTTATTTATTCATTACTGATCTGTGCTGTCTCCTTATTGCATAACAACCATGATATTTATTCATTACTGATCTGTGCTGTCTCCTTATTGCATAACAACCATGATATTTATTCATTAATGATCTGTGCTGTCTCCTTATTGCATAACAACCATGTTATTTATTCATAACTGATCTGTGCTGTCTCCTTATTGCATAACAACCATGTTATTTTTTCATTTCTGATCTGTGCTGTCTCCTTATCGCATAACAACCATGTTATTTATTCATTACTGATCTGTTCTGCCTCTTATCGCATAACAATTATGTTATTTATTCATTACTGATCTGTGCTGTCTCCTTATTGCATAACAACCATGTTATTTATTCATAACTGATCTGTGCGGTCTCCTTATTGCATAACAACCATGATATTTATTCATTAATGATCTGTGCTGTCTCCTTATTGCATAACAACCATGTTATTTATTCATAACTGATCTGTGCTGTCTCCTTATTGCATAACAACCATGTTATTTATTCATTACTGATCTGTGCGGTCTCCTTATTGCATAACAACCATGTTATTTATTCATAACTGATCTGTGCTGTCTCCTTATTGCATAACAACCAAGTTATCTATTAATTACTGATCTGTGCTGTCTCCTTATTGCATAACAACCTATTTATTCATTACTGATCTGTGCTGTCTCCTTATTGCATAACAACCATGTTATTTATTCATTACTGATATGTGCTGTCTCCTTATTGCATAACAACCATGTTATTTATTCATTACTGATCTGTGCTGTCTCCTTATTGCATAACAACCATGTTTTTATTCATTACTGATCTGTGCTGAAGCTTTAAAATTTATAAAATTTTAAGGTTTATACCTCAAAAGTACAGGGGTCTCGATCTCAATTTTTTGATGCCGAAATTCGGCATCATTCCCCCAACAAAAAGGTATATATTTTTCCCCCATTTCAGGCCTAAATTCCCCTTAAAATAATATATTTTAATTGCCATCAAATTTGTTTTCATTTTGTTTATTGGAGTAAATTTGTACCGGTACAAACGGTTAACGATATTCTCCCCCTGGTCATGTTAAATAACCGTTTTGATTTGTCTGGTTCTCGATTATGTTTGCCTTCATAATAAAACTTCATTTATATATAGTTAACTGATAGCTTATTTGATGGGAACCGTAATTTCTGTTGTTGGGACAATGGCTTCTGCTAAAAATTATTCAAAACAGGTAAAGCAAATAAGCACAAATACTGTGTCTCACAGCTGATAACACAGTTTATGACTGCATACGAATTAGTATTAGTAGTTAAACAGTAGTTAGTAGTTAAAATCATGGGCAGTACATATTGTTTCTGTCTTTTGTCACCATACAGATTTCCTTTACAATGACAAGCAGTTAAGCAGTATCGATAATTTTATTGTAATTCAGATAGGTTGGTATTGATTTATGACATCCAGTTACTGTAACCTGCCCTCCACTTGTGGCACGTTATTCATGACCTATATCTGTAATTCAGCTGGTAATCACAGCGACGGCCAAGAAAAGACGTTGCCATGGGTGGCACGCGCGATATTAGCTGATGACGTCAAATTGTTACACTCTGATGTTGAGCGGGTCGGGTGATTGTTTTTCGCACAATACAGGTGTCAATGACTAGCATTGTAGGCGCAAAAATCCGGACCAAACCGGACAATCATTACTGCTTCTTTTTGACACGCGGCTGACGGGTATTGTTGTCATAGGGACCAATTAAGAGATTAACGATGTGAAGTTAATTGTTGGCCCAATAAAGCACACTAACATCAATATTTGTGGTTGACCGGGACAAAATGCATCTGAGCGAGACACCGGGACAAACCTCGAGACCGGGACTTATGGCATGTGTGATATTCAATTTGTTAATAGTTAATAATGAATAAAGTTTCTAGGTAAAGAGTTAGAATATATAAAGTGATTTGAAAGGTATAATTAATAGTTTTTATTTTATACTTTTTTGCTAAGGCCTATGTCCCCTTTTTGTGTAAAATGACCCTAAAATTCCCCCGCCTGAGGGTTCAGGTGCTCTTCCCCCAAACCAGAGAGAGACCCCTGAAGCATGAAGTTTGAAGGAATATTTGTAAGAGTAATTCTTTTGTATAGTGAGTTCAAAGATGCCACAAAGACACCCTGTTATTTATACACCCTTTTTATATAAAACAATACTAAACTAAATAGTAAAAATCTTGTTTTTTATAGTCTTATCACACAAGCGAATTTGAATGTCAATGTAAAGATATGCAACATAAAATGTAAAATTTTATTCAGCTAGTGTTAAGTTGGTAAATTGCAATTTGCCAAAAGAAATTCCTGTTTCCACAATGACATTTTTTTAATTTCTCAAGGTAACTTCAAAAGTTTAGTTGATCATTATTACCTGCCATCATTTTCATAAATAATTTACTAATCAACAGTTGTTAATACTGAGCTGCAGTGAGCCACATGGAAATTAAAGCTTGAAATAACGTAATTACCCTAAGTATTTAGACACCCTAAATATTGGGACACACCTAATGTTTGGAAAAATAATTATTTTTCGCACCCCTTAATATTGGAACACCTTTAAAAGTTGAATTATTTCGTGTCCCTAAATATAGGGACACAAAATGAACCTTATGTTGTTACTGTATAAACATTCCATACCCTGCCACTACGCTGGTTGCATAGTGACTTGTGACACAGTATATTGCACTTGCTTATCTATAAACCATAATGTATACCATCAGGGTTACGTTTGTTTAGTTGACACATGGTGCAAACTGTGTACTCTACTGGAACATGGTGTTCTCAGTTAAGCTTCTCAATAAATTACCATTAAGTCCCCAGCAAGAAATAATTCATCTTATAAACATCAAAAATGAAAATATTCCTTCTAATTATTTATAATTAAACATTTAATATATTTTAGTAAGTGATTATTATCCCAAAGAAATAAAAATAATTGATTGGTTCAGCACATAGATATATGCAGAATATATTGTATCATATATTGCCCTAAATATTGGGGCACAATTTCGAGAATTATTTTATTATTTTTTTATGTCCCTTAATATTGGGACAATAAAAAATATATTTGAGGCGTGTCGTGGGAAAACCGGGCTTAATGCGAGTGCGTAAAGTGTCATCCCGAATTAGCCTGTGCAGTCCGCACAGGCTAATCCAGGACGGCACTTTCCGCCTAGAGTGGATTATGTTTAGAAGAGACTTCATTGAAACAGAAAATACCGTAAAAGCGAAAAGTGCCATCCCGGATTAGCCTGTGCAGACTGCACAGGCTAATCCGGGACGACACTTTACGCACATGCATTAAGACCGGTTTTCTCACGACACGCCACATTTTAAGTGTCCCAATACGATAATAGGTAATTACGGTAAGCAACATACTGTTTGATGCCTGTGAGGGCCTCTTCTGCATTTTCAACTTCCTCTAGCAGGTGACCTCGTATATTCTGTAAATATTGGTTACGTAAACTGAATAACTGCCATCCACAATTTGTTAGAGTGCATTAAAGCATGCTAACACTACCCAACTTTTACTTGCAATTTGATTATTTAAAAAGCAAGAAAGCAACCATTTTACATGCATATCTCATCTGTTTTAAAGGTTTCAATTGTTCTACAAACTCAGAGTTGATACATGCATTTATATAATTAAAACCCAAGACAACTTACGAAATCTAAATATTTCATAGCGTCGAAATTTGCAATGAAGAAATGGATGAAGTGTGTAAATATCTTTTTTTTTTCCCTCAATAGGCAATAGGTCTAATTCTATCCGGAGAACGTGCTTGAAGATAAAATTCATAGGTTTCAACTTCTTTTCACAGAAATATTATATTTCATTGATCAAAACACATATCATTACCTTTAATGGTCTAACTGGGCCTTTAGGTTTGTTTTGCTTTTCTTCATTTACTGTTTCTTGGGAATCTTTATTTTCAGGTTCTGGGATTTCTTTATCTTGTGGCTCATTTGACTCGTTATCACCATTAGTATCTTCACTTTTATCTTCTGGACTGGTTTCACTAGTAGTTTCATTATTTGAGGTAGACTGGTTTACAATACTAGTTTCTGAGTTAGTTTCCATTGGCTGGTTCTCTTGCACTCCCTGATCAGGCTCCTGATTGGTCGTCTCAGATGAAGAGACTGTGTTTTCGCCTTCTGATTGTGTTGTATCTGGTAGAGGATTTTCTACCTGGGCAAATTCCATTTCCTGAAGAGCAAAGAAGATACCGGTAGTGAATGAACAACATGGGCAAACAAAAACCAACAACAGCAACAACATTTATGAGTAGATATTTCAAAATGTATTTGTGCTCATTTAAACACATTTAAACGCTAATCCCGATCTTTGTGTTTCATCCTCAACCTGAAATTCCATTTTATAATAACACGTCAAACTATCACAAATTCACAATTATTAAAGGGTACAGATACAAATATCAACCTAAACATACCATTCATGCTGTTTAACGCATACAATCAGAAATATTTCACCATCATCAATGAGCAAAGGCTTGTACTCTAATGCTCACTGTTTAAACATTAAGTCATTATTTCATGCAATATCTGTGACACAAGTCAGGCATGAGAATGGAAATATTGAAAAACATCCAAAACCCCTAACCCCGCCCCTTCAAATCTTGTGTTTTACACAGATTTGACAAAGTTAACCACCTTTCTGATGACATTTTTGAGTTTTAAAAGAGGAAATCAGCTGAAAAGTGGAAATACAATGAAAAGAAGAAATCTGCTGAAAAGAGGAAATCAGCTGAAAATAGGAAATCAGATGAAAGGAGGAAATCAGCTGAAAAGAGGAAATCAACTGAAAAGAGGAAATCATCTGAAAGAAGGAAATCAGCTGAAACAGGAAATCAGCTCGGAAGAGGAAGATTCTTATTTCTTATCTGTTTAAACTGAATACATAACAGACTAGAAGACATCGAACCTCAGCCTGGTCTGTCTCCATGTCTTCCAGGTTCTCGTCCGTCGGCTGTGGCGGTGTCGGCACATTGGGCAGGTCCAGCGCGGGCATCGTGGCGGGGCTGGGCACATATTTGTGCTCTACTGGGCCCTCCATCCCAGGGAAACACACGATAGCCAGGAACCAGTGGGCGCTAAAATGGGTTGTGGGTCCAAAATAAAAGGCGTAATGATTCATACACATATTCTCTAACAACATTTAAGTTATTTTTAATGACTTTTTCAAGGAAATAGATCCAATTACTGCACTATCAATTTGCTTTGTAGCGATTTCTTCGATTTCTTTAAATATTTTAAGCAGTTTTGAAGCCAAAATAAGCATTTAATAACATTTTTACTTCCTCAAGGTAAAAATAAGCAGTTTTAACCACTCTCAATCCCTTCCAACTACTGTAGAACCATTATTATTCATCGGACACTAATTTTCGTGGATTTTTGTGGGTCAGCTTAACCACGAATTCAAATGTACTTCAAACGTTTATGTCCGAAGTCTTATATCCGAAATTATTAGTATCTGCACTACTGTGATGTCAGACTAAAGGGGCGCAACTACTTCTGACCCATGTTTGGTGATTGTGTTACCTCCCTTGATAATTATTTACTGTGAATACTGACATGATGTTAAATTATACTTTTACTATGTTTGAAAAAATTAATAATTGTATGATGTTTCCTTCTTGAAAGAACAGATAATACTGACCGAATAATTGAAAGGTACAGATTGCTCAATTGTCATGCACGTATCGATATTTGCAGTTTGTCACTTGTTAATTGTCATGCGCTTAACTGGCTTCGTGTCAAACTGCCATTAATAGGACCCCCTGTTTTATTACAAATATACAAGACACTATGGGTACCACTATTAATTTGACTGTTTATTGCGATACTGGTATATTGCACCTATGTTTAATCCCGCTAATTGGTATGGTGTTACACTAGGGACCACATTATCGCGAGATTGAGAAGATAAGATACGGACAATGCGGGTAATTGACATGTTGTTGTTTTAGCGGATGTCAACTGAGCGCAAGGGTTGTTAGAATAAACAAAAAGCACATGTATACAGTACTTTTTTTGTGGTTTTTGGCAAAAAATCGAAATCCATGAATTTAAGATCCAACAAATATGCCCGACTTTACGAATCCACGAAGTTTCATGTCAACGATATTAAATGGAACCACAGTACTTTCCATGGAGCAGTTTGAAAATCAATCACTTTCAAGGATCGATACGGACCCTGGCATTGTGATAGGACGATGATCGGAAAAAATAGATTAGCTGCGTGTAAACTTTTTTCAATGTAGATTATCGATGTCAAGGTTAGAAAATCCATCATCAGATTCAACGTGCAAAATAATGACTGAGGTGCGAGTTTAGTATTTTTAGAACAAATCATTTTGAATTATTTTACCTTTATTATTGATGCACAAAAGCAAAACATACACCTATATTTAAGTAATTTATTCATGAAATGAATAGAAATATGTACAATACAAAACGGGACTCAATGCATGTGCGCAAAGTGTTGTCCCGGATTAGCCTGTGCTGTCTGTACAGGCTAATTTAGGATGACACTTTCCGCTTTTATGGTATTTTCAGTTTTTTCTAAAAATAAATCTACTGTAGGCAGAAAGTGCCGTCCTGGATTAGCCTGTGCGGAGTGCACAGGCTGATCCGGGACGACACTTTACGCACATGCATTAAGCCTTGTTTTCCCACGACATGCCTCATTTGAATCCAATTATAATCGGTAACATTGCATTGGCAGCGGCAACCAATTCCAATCCATTGATCGATTGCAATTTCAAACGGATGTCCCAACACTACCCTGGCATATACAGGGCTCATGCTGGCTGTATACTTTCTACAGGTAAATTTATCATACGGTGTCAAAATTGTGCTTATTTTGTGTACTGCTTGGCGCTCTGCCAAGCAGATTTTGTTCAAGCGCATCTCAACGCAGAACAAATTGTGTAACGATTACTGATAATTTGCCATTGTATAGAACATATATAATATTGCATTTAAGTAAATTAGTATTATATTTATATTACTATGTTATTAGTTAAAATACAACTAAATTATGTTCTAGAGTACTAGACAGAACACTTGCTCAAAAAAAGCATACAAGAGATCAAAATTGTATGGAGAAGCAATCCAGTACAAAATACAGTAATAGGACAGGGGTGGTATTCACGAAGATTTGGAAATTTCCTCAGCTGTATAATTCAGTAAAGAAACAGTTTTGCACTAAGTATCACTTTAAAATAGCATCATTATGAAAGTGTTCTTTGAGGAATATCAACAACATATGCATCTGTGTATTAAATAAAGAAATATAATACATTCAAATTTTGCACTTAAGTGAAAATATTTAAGAAATTACTGAAGATGCTTTGTGAATACCAGCCCAGGACATTAGTTTCCTTAACTGCTGCGGCTCTGTCTCTTAAAGTTTTCATATTGAGTGACAGGTGAAAATTTTAAATTTGAAACCAAATATTGAAACATAATACCCCTTGAGTTATTATTAATTAAATGTCAAATAGTCACCCCACGTTGGTGTTATAAAGAGAAAACATAGCGGTGACACAGAATAACCTTTAGCCAAACTCTCAAATGTGTAGCCATTTAGTTATTTGGTCTATGCCATCATGTGATACCTGATACTGTTCAATGAGAGATTTTTGTTTTACACAAATACCAATCCACTACATGTTGTTAATGTTATTAGAATTTTAAAATAAACTGGGTAAAAAAAATGAAATTACTAGGTGGATGAAAGGGGTGAAAGAATGATGCATAAAATTTGCAGTGGAATGCTTTGACCAGCAGTTCAGAATGAATGACAGTTGAATTGGAATCCAGAAGGACGGACTATGAGGTGTTAAATGCAAAAATTTATAAGACAGAAGTTGTCAATGTGATGTAAGGTTTACAGAAATTCTATTGATGCAACATGGACTTGTTGACATCTTTGTACACAAATGCACCTGATACTTACTGTTCGTTGATTGGAATGACAATGAAATCTTTTTTGAACAGATCTACGTGTCGTGTCCATGTCTTAACTCTTGCATGGCGCTTAACAGGCAGTCTGAAACAGATTGTGAAAACATTTGCAGAAAACTGTGACTTATATAAATAAATAGACGATATTTGTTGATTTCAGTGTAATATCGTATTTTATTTCATGAGTGTTCATAGAAAATCGATAGTTTCAGGAGTGGTGCAGCCACGAGTGAAAATGCCTATTTTTTTATGATCACGAGTGAAATAAATTACGAAGTTACACCGAATCAACATATTTTCTTTTTATTTTGTGCTTTTCTTTTTTACATTTTAATTGCTATCTTCTGGAAAATTTTGCGGGACTTATAACGTCATTTCACAGTTTTGAGTCTGGCATCTTTGACGCTCTGTGTCATTTACTGTATGAAATCGGGAACCAAAAAACAGCGAAATACCAATTTTATCTCACTGATATTTTTTCTATATTTCACTACATAGCATACAATAAAATGCATTTCCATAATAACCCATACCACAAACATAGCCAAAATTTTACAATAAACATGGGAAAAAGGCTTTGATCAACAGTTACAGTTTGCTTCTAGAGTGTTATTAATATTAACAGGTTTTAACTACTGTATTAAGGTTTTGTGAAAAATCTCTGTCAGGCATACAATTTTAACCAACTTGCATAACTTCTAAGAAAAGTAATTAGGAAGATCTAGCATTAAGGAGGCCTTACGACAGGTTTGGATCGTCGTCTATGGCAGTACCCCTGATCCTCTGTGTGAGACGTTTGTAAAAGAACGAGCTGAAAATGTGGGTACGGGCTTTATCTTCCGGGCTCAGTTTCTCCAGTAGTAAGTACCTGGAAAACAAGCAATTACGGTAAAAAAGTCGGAGTAGGTTTGAAAACCCATATCTAACTGATAGCAAGGAACAAACAGACTGGCGATTTTCACAGCAAATGTTTTTTTCAACACCAAAACAAACGAAACAGATCGTCTGCATTATTAACAGACACATTCATTTTTGATGCATATTTATATTCAGATTTTCCCACCCCCCAAAAAAATTGTGAAACTTGGGTGCGTGTATTATACATGATTTATTTGTACTATACAAGCAATTTTTTATGCGTGCATGTATTTAGTTTCCTGTGAATCAGTCAACTACTGGAGTCCAAAATATCTTGTTTGAATATGCATCACAGTGCAAGCAATACCTGTATTTGGTAAAGATGCAGTAATCACTTATGTATGACCACTTAACGGGGTTATATTACGTGAATCTATCTGGGGTGTGGAAATCCTATGGCAAACTTGTCCGACGCGGGTAATTTTACCGTAGAACAAGTAAACTTTCCCTGTTAAGAGATCCATGGACAAGTAGAATTTCAGTTTAGGAAAATGTAAAATTTGGGAGTTAATTATTATATCATTATATAATTATGTACTTTCAGTTTAATTTGAGAAACTGGCATTTACTTGCAGACAAGTAGATTTATGCAATGAACTTGTCAGTGGACAAGTGAATAATTTTGATATTTCCCCACCACCACCTATACAATTTGTAGATTTAAACCAAACTGGTTCAGTGAATGGACCTATTCTAAGTTTGAAGTCTTATTCCAACTTTACATAATAAACTGTTTCAGTAAGAAATAATTGTTCATTTATTCGCACAATAAAGGGGTAATAACTGTGTTGTACAGAAGCAGTACTCACTTCAGGTAGAAATCTACAATGACGTCATTGAGGAACTCTCCCTCATGCAGGCAGTACAGATCTTCATTGGTGATGGTGATTCCTCCCTTCTCCGGCGGAGGGGGGTATGTCAGCAATCTGAAAATTGACGTTTCAAGTTGATAGCTTTCATAGTCTTTAGAGTTATGCTCCAGACAAAAATTAAGCATGAAAATAAACAGAGGGCAATAACTCCAAAAGTATGAGGTGCAGAGTAACGGTTCTTGTGCACTGCACTTCCCTCAATGAGATCTATCTATCTATGACGTTTCATGTTTTTAGCTTTAACAGTCTAAGCGTTATGCTCCGGACAAGTGAAAGGGGACGGCGCCACCGACACCGCGGACACAGCCGCCGCCGACGCCAACAAAAGTAACACCTATATTTCGCCTGGTCAGGCAACACAAAAAGCGGAAGGGTCATCCAGGACTAGCCTGTGCTGACTGCACAGGCAGATAAATATGCACAGGCAGATCCGGGACGACACTTAAAGCACATGAGTTAAGCGCCCAATTTTCCCACGACATTCCTCATATGCATTATTTCTGACCATTGAAAGCAGCACATACTTGACTACGGGTCCTACGAAGCCTATCTTGGGTGGTGAAGGGGATCGGTTGTTGCCTTCCTCCTTACTGTATTTCTGGTTGACAACCAACGCATGCTGCAATTGAAATTTGAATATCAACTATGGTTATTGTAATTTTTACCGTCACAGGTGAGGTATCCATAATTTACGCACACAGAAAGGACAGTGCTCTAGTTACAGGGCATTCTTTAATTCTATTGACCTTTCATACCATACATACTGGTACAACCATGGTTGATGCACTTATTGGCAGAAATTATCCAATATGAAGAAAAGGGGTCCAATAAAGGACCTGTTCAAAATCATCAGAAAGCTAAATTTAGTCCTTATTTAGGGAGGCTACATTTTTCTCAAAATAACAATTCTAAATAATTCATTCACCATTTCACTGAGTAAAGTTTAGACACGGTTCATACAAACTGCTGAAACCAAAATTCCATGATTTTTTTCAATGACTCTTACATGTTCCATAATACAATCTGAACATACATAATGTAACAAGAGGGCCATGATGGCCCTAGGTCACTCACCTGAGTGTAACAATCTGAACATACTAATGTAACAAGAGGGCCATGATGGCCCTAGGTCACTCACCTGAGTGTAACAATCTGAACATACATAATGTAACAAGAGGGCCATGATGGCACTAGGTCACTCACCTGAGTGTAACAATCTGAACATACTAATGTAACAAGAGGGCCATGATGGCCCTAGGTCACTCACCTGAGTGTAACAATCTGAACATACATAATGTAACAAGAGGGCCATGATGGCCCTAGGTCACTCACCTGAGTGTAACAATCTGAACATACTAATGTAACAAGAGGGCCATGATGGCCCTAGGTCACTCACCTGAGTGTAACAATCTGAACATACATAATGTAACAAGAGGGCCATGATGGCCCTAGGTCACTCACCTGAGTGTAACAATCTGAACATACTAATGTAACAAGAGGGCCATGATGGCCCTAGGTCACTCACCTGAGTGTAACAATCTGAACATACTAATGTAACAAGAGGGCCATGATGGCCCTAGGTCACTCACCTGAGTGTAACAATCTGAACATACTAATGTAACAAGAGGGCCATGATGGCCCTAGGTCACTCACCTGAGTGTAACAATCTGAACATACTAATGTAACAAGAGGGCCATGATGGCCCTAGGTCACTCACCTGAGTGTAACAATCTGAACATACTAATGTAACAAGAGGGCCATGATGGCCCTAGGTCACTCACCTGAGTGTAAAGCATCATAATGGCTTTCAAGAAGATTATTTGGCAGCCATGTTTTTTTATCAAATTGCGTAAAGAGGCTAGTGTATATGTACATGAATGGTCTGGAAAGTTATACTGCAATCTGGCTATATCGTGATAGCGATCAATGGACCCCGCGAATTGCGATATAATGATTTGCAGTGTATCAAAGAAAAACTGTCACGGAATCGTTAAACTTGTGAAACACGTGCACAGACTAAAATGAGTGTTAACACAGAATACAGTTTGAGCGCCTAATTTGTGCAAATACAGGTGACGTGTATTAGGTTAATGTTTGCGAGCTATACTAGTCTTTGTGCCCAATGCTATGCAAGTCTATCTTCTAAAACAAGTCAACAAGCCTATCCATATCTATTTTTACAATGAAATGGGCTAGCTGGACCTGGATTATATGGTCACACCCCATACAGTGTAACTCAGTCTGTACTAAAGTTATTAAACAGACAGCATTTTTTTTTATTTTTAGTAATGGTGCCCTTAACCACAACCACCCCAGATGCAACCTCAAGCGAGGCATCTATGTATGAAGTTTTATTACAATAGCAATTTTTGTTCCCAAGTTATTGTTCAGAAACCAAAAGTTTGTGCTGCTGTCAAGTCTGTCAGCCCACATGCCCAACGACATACCCTGATCTAATAACCACAAATTCTCATATGGTTAAAAATGGCTATCTTAGATACTTATAACTTCATCTGTAACGTAATTAAATGGTAATGCACAATTTGGAAGACTTGATGCCATAACTACTGCATTTTGACTTTTTTCTAAGATTTTTTTTAATCCACTGAAGTCCAACAAATTAATGTTTTAGCATAATAACTGCTTATGTATAATTTTCAACACTTTTTCCTGATGCAAAAAACAACAACAATTAATTAAAATGCAATATCTTACCATTGCCTTCTATAACCACACAAAGTTCCATGAACCTAGCTTTTGTATTTATTGAGTTATTGCAGAACCCAAATTGTATTGCACAGACAGACATACAGACAGAAACATAGATGGAGGGTGTCCCCTCTGATCATGCAACCAGCAGTGGACAAATAACTTTCAAAAAAAAACTCTTCATTAAAATGTGAGTGACATATAAATATTAAATGTCTAGGCACATGACTAACTTGTGAAAAACTTAAAATATTTATCTGAAACAGAACCTTTCCAACACAGAACCCAGTTTATATTAAACCTTGGAAGAATCATGTGCAAATATTCCATTGTTATTGATAGTGCAGTTTACTGAATTGTCTAGGGAGCTGCTTAACCACAGGCCAAGTTCATTGGGCCACATGAGGATCAATAGGTCAGTTGGAGAAAGTTATACAATTCCTGACATAACATGTATATAGGATAGGGGGTCAAATAAGATTCATGTAAACAGTTGCTCTGGTTTTTTTTTTCCTCCCTGATGTGATTTTCTGGAGATTATCATAATTACCAGAAGTATTTGGAATATTTAATTTGAATATTCAAATATAATTCTAATATTGGGTTGTTGTTTATGTTCATGCCTCATCACCACTACATCATGATCATGATCATCATGATCGTCATCATCATTATCATCAACATCATCAAAAACACCAAAATCACAGTATCATAAGCATCATAGCCTTCATCATTTTAATATGTATAATCATCTTCACAAATAAGCAACCTCCACAACAGCTTTAGCAATTTAAACCAAGGTCTTATAGGCTACATTTATAAACATTTACCTGACCTACCCCAAAAAATGCCCAGACCATAGAACATTTTTATTAATTTTGTCAGATATTTTGTTGTTTTATTTTTTTCACTAATTAAATTGTTCTGGTTAATTGTTTTGTTTTGATAGCATCCACTTTACAAGGAATTTGGTAGAGGGTCACCAAAGGAACATTTATGTGAAATTTGTTTGAAATCCAGCCAGTGGTTTTAGATAAGAAGAATTTTAAAGTTATCAATATATCCATATAAAGAAAACTGCCCCGCCCCCTGGCGACCATGTTTTTTCGCGAATCAAAATGATTTCAAGGGCTCTGGTAAAGGGCCACCCAAGGATCATTTCTGTGAAATTATTTTGAAATCCAGCCAGTGGTCACAGACAAGAAGATTTTTAAAAAAGTTTTTAGTAAAACCATATAAGGAAAACTGCCCTGCCCCCTAGCGGCCATGTTTTTAACGAATCAAAATGATTTGAAGGAATTTGGTAGAGGATCACCAAGGAACATTTCTGTGTAATTATTTTGAAATCCAGCCAGTGGTCACAGACAAGAAGATTTTTTTTTTAAGTTTTCAGTAAAACCATATACGGAAAACTGCCCTGCCCCCTAGCGGCCATGTTTTTTAACGAATCAAAATGATTTGAAGGAATTTGGTAGAGGGTCACCCAAGAAACTTTTCTGTGAAATTATTTTGAAATCCAGCCAGTGGTTTCAGACTAGAAGATTTTTAAAGTTTTCAATACAGTTATATGAGGAAAACTGCCCCGACCCTTGGCGGTCATGTTTTTTAACGAATCAAAATGATTTCAAGGAAATTGGTAGAGGATCACCCTAGGAACATTTCTGTGAAATTATTTTGAAATCCAGCCAGTTGTTTCAGACAAGAAGATTTGAAGGAATTTGGTAGAGGGTCACCCAAAGAGCATTTATGTTTAAACTATTTTCAAATCCAGCAAGTTGTTTAGGCCAAGATTTTTTTAATTTTCCAGTTTTTAAGCTTTTGGTTGCCATGGCAACCAGAGTTTTCAATATATTTTAATAAATTGAAGGAATTTGGTAAAGGACCATCCCAGGAACCTTCCTGCCAAGTTAGGTTAAAATCCACCCAGTGGTTTCAGAGAAGAAGTTGTTTGAAGTAAAATGTTGACGACGGACGACGTACAACGGACGCTGGACACAGAATGACCACAATAGCTCACCCTTGAGCACAAAGTGCTCAGGTGAGCGAAAAAGAGTCCCCAAACTACAAGCCCATACTTATACCATACAAGCAGCAAGTAGCATGGTGCACTCTAAATAGTGTACAAATATTTCTCAATTAAGGAGAAAATGTAAAACAGTGTAGAAGTATTTGTCAATTAAGGAGAAATAATAAATCAGCTTCAAAAATCATGTGAGATAATTACTTGAGTTTCCAAAATCCCAATTCAAATGTAAAAGTCAGTCCAAAAGTTACATGATTAAATGATACTGAATAAGTTACTAACTAAACAGTCCAAAAACTACAGAAAATAGTTAACCCTTTCAGGCACTAGATCACATGATCTAAATCCTATATTTTGATTTCTTGTTTACAACATGAATTCTAGCTATTGATTATTGTTTAAATCTTTTTCCTGACTGGACGCCAAGACAGACAGTGGAAAATTTTATTGCTGCACACACAGCCAAAATATAGGTCAGAAGGCAATTATCTTCCTGATACTTTATTTACCTCCCTTTACCGGTTGAGTTATTCAGGAATAGATGTATTTGGGACCAAAAAATAGACAATAACTCTGGTGTTCCTGGTCCGATCGAGCCCATTATCGAACCCGTCCAAGATTTTATGGTTATACACAAACTGTGCAAATTTGGTCAAGATTGAATAAAAAATGTAGCCTTTATCGCGATAACAGGCCAAACTGTTGACGGCATAGGGATGCTGGACGACGCCGGAGGTCCCCTTTTAGCTCAGGTTAGCTAAAAATAGTACACTGATATCCACATTTTAGTTGATCTACATAAACAAGAGGGCCAAAATGGCCCTAGTTCGCTCACCTGGTATCTATGTATGAAGTTTCATTAAAATATCTCAATATGTTATCAAGTTATTGAGCAAAAAAACTGTTTTTCTATTTTTAGTAACAGTGACCTTGACCCCACCCACCACATACGTAAAGCAAGGTCTCGATATAAGGTATCTACGTATGAAGTTTCATTAAAATACGTTAAGTTATTGAGCGTAAACCATTTTTCTACTTTTAATAACAGTGACCTTGACCCCGCCCACCCCATAAGCAAACCCAAGTGAGTTCTCGATATAAGATATGTCTGTTAAGTTTCATTAAAATATCGCAATGCGTGCTCAAGTTATTGAGCGGAAACCGTTTTTCTATTTTCAGTAACGTTGACCTTGACCCCACCCACCCCATATGCAATCCCAAGCAATGTCTCGATATAAGGTACTTATGTATTAAGTTTCATTAAAATAGCTCAATGCGTTCTCAAAATATTTAGCAAAAACCATTTTTATATTTTTAATAACGGTGACCTTGACCCCACCCACCCATATGCAATCCCAATCGAGGTCTCAATATAATGTATTTATGTATTAAGTTTCATTAAAAGATCTCAATGCGTTCTCAAGATATTGAGAGGAAACTGTTTTTCTATTTTTAGTAACAGCGACCTTGACCCCACCCATTCCATATGCAATCCCAATCGAGGTCTCGATATAATGATTTAACCAAATATGAAACCTCTGGGCCTTATGGTTTCAGAGAAATTTTTTAAAATCATTTTGCCATTTACGTCTATATAAACCATGTCAGCCCCAGGGTGTGGCCAGTTTTGACCCCATGGGCATCATTTGAACAATCTTTGTAGAGGACCACTATACAACTTACATACCAAATATGAAACCTCCGGGCCTTGCGGTTTCAGGAAAGAAGATTTTAAAAGTCATTTTGCTATTTAAGTCTATATAAACATTGTGACACCCCGGGTGTGGCCAGTTTTGACCCCAGGGGCATCATTTGAACAACCTTTGTAGAGGACCACTATACAATGTTACATACCAAATATGAAACCTCTGGGCCTTGCAGTTTCAGAGATGATTTTAAAAGTCATTTTGCTATTCAAGTCTATATAAACAATGTGACCCTCGGGATGTGCGAGTTTTGACCCCAGAGGCATCATTTGAACAATCTTTGTAGAAGACCACTATACAATGTTACATACCAAATATGAAACCTCTAGGCCTTGCGGTTTCAGAGAAGATTTTTAAAGTCATTTTGCTATACAAGTCCATATAAACCATGTAAGCCCCAGGGTGTGGCCAGTTTTGACCCCAGGGATATCATTTGAACAATCTTTGTAGAGGACCACTAAACAATGTTACATACCAAATATGAAACCTCTGGGCTTTGCGGTTTCAGAGGAGAAGATTTTTAAAGTAATTCTGCTATTCAAGTCTATATAAACAATGTGAACCCCGGGGTGTGGCCAGTTTTGACCCCATGGGCATCATTTGAACAATCTTTGTAGAGGACCACTATACAATGTTAAATACCAAATATGAAACCTCTAGGCTTTGCGGTTTCAGAGAAGATTTTAAAAGTCATTTTGCTAAACAACTCTATATAAACCATGTGACCCCGGGGCGTGGCCAGTTTTTACCCCAGGGGCATCATTTGAACAACCTTTGTAGAGGACCACTAGAGGATGTCACATATCAAATATGAAAGCTCCAAGCCTTGTGGTTTCAGAGATTTTTAAAGTTTTCGGTTTTTAAATCTATTTTTAGCTCTTGTGACCTACATATGCAGCGGACCGTAACGATTTGAACAATTTTGAAAGAGGGTCACCCAAGGATCATTCCTGTGAAGCTTGGTGAAAATCTGCCTAGTGGTTTAGGAGATGTTCTTTGAACGAAAATGATGACACATGTTGCACAACGGACGACGGACTAAAGGCGATCCTAAAAGCTCACCATGAGCACGTTGTGCTCAGGTGACCTAAAACGAAATAATCTAGACTAATTCACGCCCTGAAGAATAGAACAGAATTGCTTGTAGCGCTGCAATACATGTCTGTCAACCATTACATTCTTGATTTTGATTTTTTGTTTGATTCTATTTCAATGGATTTGATTATTTTTATGCACTTACATGCATATTCAAGGATACTTTTCGACGTCCCATGACAATTTTTGAAAATTCCATGATTTTTCCATGATAAAATCCAAATTATCAAAATTCCATGAATTTTCCAGACAAAGCCCATTTTCATTTTCCAGATCCGTACGATCCCTGTTCAGAATCATTATATCAAATTAAAAAAATATATTTAGTTTTCACTGCTCTGTATGTGAATATGGATTTAATTAGTATTAAATCTATTTCAAGACTCGTATTTTCCAACATTCCCAATAAAATCAAAGTTTGAGAGGTGCCAGACCCCTCCCCAAATCTATAAACACACTTCCTTCTCACCCTGATCATGGGTGGCATACGGTGGATAGTTATGGTCTGCGAGAAAACATCGTCTGCCTCCTCCCGTGACAGCTCCATGTAAAAACTCTCGTCTCCCTGCTTTCCCTTCAACTTAAACAGCTCCATGTACTTGCGGAACTCTGACATCGTCTCCGGGTCCACCTTGCCCATCACTATGGTGACCATCTGGTGGCACATATCTGTGCACAGAAGAAAACGAGTGTAAGACTTCAGTGACATTGTGATTTCTCAGGACATTTTAGTAAATTTTCTTGCACATTTCGCTTACTTTTATCAATTAATTTTCAGGTTTTTATGACCAGGAAATTTAAACTCATAACACAATAATTCATATTTCAAGTTTTCTACTTATTTAATTTGAACTGTGAGTATTAATTAAGCTTTTTTCTGAAAATATCTGTCACAGATTTATGGAAATGCAAGATATATAAATTAAAGCAAAAACAGAGTCAGCAATCACTGTAAGGCATTCTTTTATTGCATCAGTTTCCATGACATCATGATGGACCTTAACAGTCAGCAAGCACAGAAAGAAATGGTGATACAATTATGTATCAGCTACCTTTGCTTGTCGGTTCAAAGTAAGGATCTGGCGGACATATGTTAAGATTAGTCCAGTTTGGCATGCCGAGGTTTTGCCGCACTCGCACCCCGCACTCTGCCGAGGTCAGAAGGAATATGCGACTTGTGTTCTGTGCAAAATTTGCCAGGCATTGTTGGATCTCAGCGGGAAATATTGTAAACCGGTTGGTGCTTTTGAGACCTGGAAAATACTTCCAATGATTAATGGTCTGTAACTGACGATTTAATTAAGTCTAGGTTGGCGCTAATAAATATGAATTAGCGTTAATCCAGGTAAGTACGGGCAGTTTTTACAAGGATTCTTCTCGTCAATAAGTTGCGCCTAGCTCTGTAGTATATGCCTATATGATGTTGACAAAATCGGAAAATGCCTGTCTTCCTCGGATGTTATCGTTGATTTTATATTGCTTTCTAAAGCATTTATCCAAAGACACCCATCTGTCCGTGCTTACCCGGATAAACCCAGTAGCCAAAATGTTTGATTTTACAAAATATACCTGTTAATTAGAGATTAGTTGCTCCGATTGTGAGAAAATATGCTTCATTTTCAAAGATGCTAAAAAGAAGTTCCATCTGACATACATGTATATTGTTTTTAATTTTTGTTAGTCAGGTAATTTGCATATAATATGAATAATCATTACATCAAAAGGGCAATATTGTTAATTTCAAATCAGCAAGAAATTCTATACACTGAAAAACTAAATCTAAATGGTATCATACCTATTCTGAACACTGTGAAAACACAAATACTAAATCTACGTGGTATCATACCTATTCTGAACACTGTGAAAACACAAATACTAAATCTAAATGGTATCATACCTATTCTGAACACTGTGAAAACACAAATACTAAATCTAAATGGTATCATACCTATTCTGAACACTGTGAAAACACAAATACTAAATCTAAATGGTATCATACCTATTCTGAACACTGTGAAAACACAAATACTAAATCTAAATGGTATCATACCTATTCTGAACACTGTGAAAAAACAAATACTAAATCTAAATGGTATCATACCTATTCTGAACACTGTGAAAACACAAATACTAAATCTAAATGGTATCATACCTATTATGAACACTGTGAAAACACAAATACTAAATCTAAACGGTATCATACCTATTCTGAACACTGAAAACACAAATACTAAATCTAAATGGTATCATACCTATTCTGAACACTGTGAAAACACAAATACTAAATCTAAACGGTATCATACCTGTTCTGAACACTGTGAAAAAACAAACACTATAAAGTGATGCAAACAAAAGCAAAGGCACATAACTCTTGCAGCTAACCTTCCACATAGAAGCTGAGGCCACCGTTAGATATCAGAATCGGCTCAATAGGAATGCCTTGAAATGTCCCTACTCGCACTTTGTTGGCTGTCAACGTCAGCTCTGTGGGTGATACGGGTTTCTCACGGGCCTGCCATGAAGCACCATCCTATAAATAGCAGCCAATCAAATAACATTTTGTTTGGACAGAATGTGACAAGGCCTATATTTTGTATTCTAACATGATACTCTTTTTTTTTTATAGACAAAGACAAACAATTATCGTTGTTAAACTACCCAATAAACAACGCAAAACGAAGTCCCGATTCTGAGCAGAGCATAGTAAAAAGTAGTTCCAATTATAATTTCAAAAATATATTTAAAATCATGTTATAAACAAAATAATTTTGCATTATTGTTGTTTATCTGCCAATAAACAACTCTATGTCATTCTGATGTGTGGCTATAAAACAAAGGTTAACGACCTCGCGGTTTCATTCCTACACATCAGAACTCCAAATCGTTGTTTATTGGCCAATAAACAACTATAAGTCGAAAATTATTGAACAAAATGATTTTTTTCCAAAAAAAGCTTCTAAAAAATATGTTACTCAGATCTGAATTAACAAGTTCACCAGCAGATTATGCAAGACTTGAATATGACAGACAGTTTTTGGAACAGACATTTCCATAAATGTTGATGCAAATTAATCTGCAATTTTATACAATCCTGGCGCTTAAATATTTATCACATGTTTAACGGTTAACATATTTTTAAAGTATGTAAAAGAGCACATGTTAAACTTGTGATGTGTTTGCTATATTCGATGTATAGAAACTAATCTTTTAACAATAGCTCTGGAGGAGTTAAAACTGTTCGTAGCTAAACATGGAAAGGCCTTTTTTTATTATAGTTTTTAAACATCCTATGTGACAGACAAGCATAATGCATAAGGGCTGTTCCAGGAAAAAAGGTGCCGAGGGGGTGAAATGCCGATGTATTAAAATCCCCCCCCCACCCAATCACCTTTATTCCTGGAACAGCCCCAATGTTTTTAAGGAAACCTAGTGCTCCCATTCCCCACAACATTAACAAAACAAGAAACGTGGAAAGTCCACGAAAAACCTAATTTTCGAACGAAATGCATAAAAGTCAACAAAATAATGAAAGAAAGTTCTGGGCGCAAGGTGAAGGTCATACATCTATGGCTAGGAAATAGTGACCTTGATCTTGCAATCCAAAGCGAGGTCTCAATATCTACGTTTCATTAAAAATCTAAATTCGTTCTCAAGTTACTGAGTTGAAACCGTTTTTTTTTTAGTAATGGTGACCACGACCATGACCCCACTCACCCCATATGCAATTGCAAGCAAGGTCTAAATATAAGGTATCTACATATAAATGTTCATTAAATATCTCAATTTGTTCTCTAGGTATTGAGCGGAAACTGTTTGTCTATTTTTAGTAATGGTGACCTTGACTCACCCACCCCATATCACAAGCAAGGTCAAGATATAAAGTATCTACATGTAAAGTTTCATTAAAATATCTCAATGTGTTCTCAATTTATTGAGGAAACCATTTTTCTTCTCAAGATATTGAGCAGAAACCGTTTTTCTATGTTAAGTAACGGTTACCTGGACCCCACCCACCCCATATGCAATCCGAAGCAAGGTCTCAATATAAGATATCTATGCATGAAGTTTCATTAAAATATCTCTATGCATTCATAAGTAATTGAGCGGAAACCGTTTTTTTTTATTTGTAGTAACAGTGACTTGGACCCCACACACCCCATATGCATGCCCAAGCGAGGTCTCGATATAAGGTATCTACGTATTTAGTTTCATTAAAATATCTCGATGCATTCTCAAGTTATTGAGCAAAAACCATTTTTCTATTTTTAGTAATGGTGACCTTGACCTCACCCACCCCATATGCAATCCCAAGCGAAGTCTCGGTATAAGGTACCGTATTTACCCTATGTATTGGGACACCCTAAATATTGGGACACCCCTATTTTTCGGAAAAATAATTATTTTTTGAGTCCCTTAATATTGGGACACTTTTGAAATTTGAATTTCCCTAAATAATGGGACACAAAATATAATGGTAAATTGTCAGTTTAAAATAATAATCTCTCGATTTCAATATGATCAGAGTAGTATAGATCTACTGTACGTCTGTTGCATAGCGACCGATTATACCGTATATTGCAATAGATATGCTGCAAATAAGAGTGTACCCCTTGTATATAATAAAAACTACAAAGACTACCGTTTTAAAAATTTTAATGCATGTATTACGTCATGTGCGTAAAATGATATTAATATTAAATAATTTATTGAACTTCTTATAGCAAACTATAAAATTGTCATAGTGTAATAATGAGAAAAAAAAAAATTCAACAAAGCATCAAATAATTTAATGCAGCACATCACTTTCTCGGGCAAAGTCTACACCATGCACTCAACCATTCAGCACATCACTTTCTCAGATATACCGTTAGTCTATGTTGACATGCGCTTGATTTCTTGGGCAATAAGCTCTGCCAGGGGAACAGTATTAGGGTAAATACCCGGTAGTATGTGATAATTGTCGGGTCTCTCATGAAGCCAGTTCGTGTGCCACATGCGGCGTTCTTATCGCTAAACAAACACGTCTAGGGCCTGTTTAATTGACCCGTGCTGCAAACTGTGTACTAACACGCTATACTATCCGGTGTTCTTAATTGACACGCTCCACTCAGTTAAGCACGCGGCATAACGACAATCGGTGTGTGTGTGTGAAAATACATTGGGTCGAATATTACCCTATATTTTGGGACACATTTTAGGGATTTATTTTTTTATGACCCTTTATATTGGGCCAAGAAAATTTTTAATTGTTTTAAGTGTCCCAATACCTAGTGTAAATACGGTATCTATGTATGAAGTTTCATCAAAATATCTCAATGCGCTCAAGTTATTGAGCGGAAACCGTTTTTCTAATTTAAGTAAGGGTGACCTTGACCCCACAAATCCATTTACAATCCCACGCGAGGTCTCTATATAGGTATCTGTGTATGAAGTTTCATTAAAAAATCTCCATGCATTCTCAAGGTACTGAATGGAAACTGCTTTTCTATTTTTAGTAACAGTGACCTTGACCCCACCCACCCCATATGCAATCTGAAGAGAGGTCTCGATAAAAGGTATCTATGTATGAAGTTTCATAACAATAGCTCAATACGTTCTCGAGTTAGAGAGCGGAAACGAAAAGTTGATGATGCCACCCTGCCCGCCCGCCCGCCCAAGGACATACCCCAATCTAATAACCTAAATTTTTTCTTCGACAAAATTGGTTAACAATCTGAAGATATGATTAACGGTGCAAGCACAGGACATGGCAAAATATGAATCCAGGTCAAACCTTGTCCTCCATTTTCCCAACACGTCCAACTTTCATTTCTACTCTGGAGATTGGAATATTCGGTATGAGCGGAGACTCGGGACAGTCTGCCTGACTAGGAGACGGACTCTGATTGGCTAGAGGCGTGGCAGGGGCGGAGTTAGGGTGGAGCATGCTGGGAGTGACTGAGATGTCGTCCTCACCCCTCTGCCCCTGCTCTTCTTCGTCAGATGATATTGTGACAGTTTCTGAAATATGGCACACAACACTGATAATATTACTACATAACACTATAAGCAATCATTTTCTCTGCTTTTTTTTTTACTTTAATCTTATAACGAAATATTTTTTATGTGTATATGATATCTTAGTTAGGCAGAGTTGCTAAGTAACAATACATGCACTTTTGTAAACCAAAGTTTGCAAATGTTCATTTTGAAATATTTTCTTAACAATTAAAGGTAAAATATGTATTCAACAGTATATACATGTATGTACATTTTACATTTGCTGATTCTTAAACATGTAGGCTCGATGTACTATGCTTTTCCTTATTATGTTATAACTTTTATAGACCATCTAACAGTTAAAACGAAACTAACGAAACTGTTTTATGAATAATTTTATGTTTAATATCCGTATACCATTATGAATATGTTATAATGAAACAGATTTATGCATTGTTATATCCATGTACCATTTGTATATGTTTATATATATGTATGTATGTATAAAAAAATAAAATAAATATGTGGTACAAAAAAAACTTTCAAATGTCAAATGTATTCTTTTTTGGCAAACACTTTACTGTTACACTATAATCATAATTCATAGTAATAAAAATTCTGATCTCGTTAATAGACATAATCTTAATCAATAGAAAATTGATGTTTTTCCCAACTTATAAACAAACAACCCCACTTAACTCATTTGCTTATAAGCATTAACAGCAATAGCAACTGATAAATCACTAGAATCTGACCTGTTGTCATACGGCCGCCACGCCCCCTCATTCCTCTGCCACGCCCCCCTTTTCCGGGTATCTGTCGTATAACCCGCACCCCTCTACCCGCCCCAACACTCACATTGTTGGCAGGATTAAACACTTGCAAGTACACTGTATTTTGTTCCTTTATTTTCAGATTATAGAACATCTTCTTATCTACATGTACACCCCCAGAATCTGTCACTACCGCAGATTCCACTTTTCGGCGTTTGGTTTCGGGATCACTGTTGGTCACATACTTTGTAGCACTGGTAAATTTACGCTTACAGCGTTCACACTGTAGTTTATCTACACTAAAGTATCCACAATACTGACATATAGCCTGGGCTGTTGGGTCCTGAAAGATAATGGATGACGTTACAATCGGTGGAAATTAGAGCTGCAACGATTCTTTCGATGCATTGATCAATCGATCGTGAATGTCCCGATTCGATTGTCGATACTAAACCAGCCAATTTCGATTCGATTCTCTTTCATATATTTATAGATGATTTGTCATAAAAACCATTCATTACTAGTATGGTTTTGTGTAGATTAATCATGTAAATTGATAACGACATCATGGTTGCTGAACTAGATATCTTAAACATTATCACCATTTTCCACTGTTCTCAGTTATATTGATATATAAGACACATTAACCAATACAATGAAATTAATAATAATAAATATAAATCGTTCCTATATTGCGAGTCATGACTCATGGACAAGTAAAAACAAGCCCATATAAAGGAAAAATTAATCAATCAAAATATTCAACTAAATTATACTTGAAATAGAAATCGAATCCAGCCATGGCTAAATCGTTTCAGCTGAAGTGGAAATGAAAGATACAAAGACAACAATTAAATGTTATTATTCTGTTTGAAAAGTAAAATGTCTAAACCAAGTCACATTTATATTTTTTTTAGTAAAACTGTGTTAAACCAATGTTTTGTCTGTGAAAGTTTGTTTCTTTTACAAATTACCATACTAAACCCATTATTATGTGTATTTTTAGGGCCAATTTGGGGCCCCATTCGCCAGCTTAAAAAGTATATATTTTTCCCTGTTTTACCTTAAAATTCCCCTCAGAATGTAAGCTTTTTTTTTTTAAATTGACCAAAATCAGACAAAAATTGACTAAGATGGATGAATTTTCGTAAACAATCCCAGCAATTTTTCATCAAACCAAGTTAGAGCATAAAATAAGTTATTATTTGTAGCAAAACAATTCATTTATGTTTTATAACACGGTAAATATAAACATGTAATAATGTTTTTGTAAAAAAAAAAAAAATCCCCTTTTGACGTAAATTTCCCCATTTGAAGGGCCCTGCCACCTTTCCCGCAAAGGTTAAAAAACAAGAGGGCCATGATGGCCCAAAGCGCTCACCTGAGTACTGGCAATGACAGAGATCACCTAAATCTCATCACCTTAAAAATGACCCAAATCAGACAACCTGATCTGGCAATTCGACAGGTGCAATACAGATGCATGTCCAGCCTTCTTCTGTAGCTAACCTGGCAAGCTACAGGCGATATACAGTCTCATGCCTGCCCGGCCTACTTCTGTTATTTACCTGGATATTATATGGCGCAATACAGATGCATTTATGGTCGAAACTGTCTGGACCAAGATGAACCACAAGCAAACGATAATATGTTTACCATGCACAATAACACTTTCATTACCCAGAGGTTGACATCCAATCTTTGCAATGGAACATTTTTTAGGTTCATCCAGCTGAATTCCATGTACTGTGCTTTGTTCTTATTTCAACAGAACAATAATTAAAACAGTCACAAAAGACAGCAATACAAGACAACTGTCAGCATTATGTATATCATCATTTTATTGATTATTTTGAAATATTCAGTTCATGTACATACTGTGCAAGTTTGGTCAAATTCAGAGGAAAAATGAAGTTTGTATGTTACACAAAGTCCAATTTGCAGATTTTCTCATCAAAAAGGGGCAATAACTCTGGTGTTCATGGTCTGATTTGGCCCATTATCATCCGAGATTTTATGGTCATACACAAACTATGCAAGTTTGGTAAATATTGATGAAAGTGAAGTTTGTATCAAGTCCACATGCCCAATTGTTCCGATGCACTACGGACGACGCTGGACAGTCCCCCTATACCAATAGCTCATCGAGCATGAAGTGCTCAGGTGATATAAAAAGTAATGAAAGTGATGCACGGGAAGTCACTTTTATTTTGTTGAACTATAAAAAGAGTTCCTAATATACAAGCCCTTACTTATATATACCATACCAGCAGCAAGTAGCATGGTGCACTCTACATAGTGTAAAAATATTTCTCAATTAAGAAGAAAATGTAAAACAGTGTAGAAGTATTTTTCAATTACGGAGAAATAATAAATTATCTTCAAAAATCATGTATGATAATTACTTGAGTTTCCAAAATCCCAATTCAAAGGTAAAAGTCAGTCCAAAAGTTACATGATTAAATAATACTGAATAAGTTACTTACTAAACAGTCCAAAAACTACAGAAAATAAGTAACCCTTTCAGGCTCAAGATCACATGATCTAAATCCGATATTCTGATTGCTTGTTTACAACATGAATTCTAGCTATTGATTATTGTTTAAATCATTTTCCTGACTGGATGCCAAGACAAACAGTGGAACATTTTATTGCTGAACACAAAGCCAAACTATAGGTCAGAAGCAGGCTATCAATGGTTACTATGTGTAACGATGCTGATCTAAAATAGAAGTATCATGTTTTGACTCAGAGTGATGTATTGATTTTACTGATAAGCAGACTCCACTATCTGGGTTATATCTGTGAATGAGCTACAAAGGAAAGTAACACAAATCTGGCAATTATCTTCGTGATACTTCATTTATCTCCCTTTACCTGTTGAGTTACTGAGGAATAGATGTATTTGGGACCAAAAAAGGGGCATGTTCCTGGTCCGATCGGGCCCATTATCGAACCCGTCCAACATTTTATGGTTAAACACAAACTGTGCAAGTTTGGTCAAGATTGAATAAAAAATGTAGTCTTTATCGCGATAACGGGCCAAATTGTTGACAGCATACGGACGACAGACTACGGACGCTGCCGGAGAGGTTTACCTTACCAATAGCTCACTGAGCACTTCGTGCTCAGGCCTGCTAAAAACACTGCATTATAGCAAAAGCTGGACAGTTGAACTCTTCTATCAGATTGATTACTCTAAATGGACTACGGTTCTGTGATTATATCTGATGAAAATAGTAACTTGACGGATGTAGTGGGGAAAGAGCAAGGATCTGAAAAGCAGTCTTCACGACAAACCAGTGGACCATGGACCAGGCCACCAAATTTTTGCTAGGTCCATCAAAATTTGTAAGCTTACTGGACCAGCGATCCATCAAGTTAAGGTCCCTTGCAATGCCAGGAGCAATGTGGTAGAGAAAATAGATTTCCCATTTAATGAGAGAAAAAAGTCTAAACAACATTATCGTTTTTAGTCATTTATATAACAGATTGACGACAAAAGAGTGACAGAAAATTTCCAAACTATTGTCCACTTAATTGTAATCTAGTCCAGTATTTTCAGCTGGCTTGGTGGACCGATGGTCCACTGATTTTATTATTTATTCGTTAAGACTGGAAAAGGTACAGGGTGTTCCTCAAAGGAGTGAGGCGGGGGTTTGGTCGAGTACAGAGCGATATGCCTTTGAAAAATGTTGGAAATGCGATTATGGAACAGTGGAACATTTTATTGCTGAACACAAAGCAATTAAATGGATTATGGAATAACGTTCACTGACTTCATATCAATTTACCAAAACAGGAGTGATCTGACTGAAGTGCACAATCTTCCTAATGTAAAATCTCATGAGGACCTATGCTAAGAAATACAGATTTCCAAACAGGTTATCTATATCTCAACCAATCAGAAGGCTTGCTTTATGACGTTTGTGTACTTCTTTTATTGCAAAGTACAAAATGTCTACTTTCCCAAGACCATGAAAGCAAGGCTCTGAATGCATGACTGAAAGGTCACAAAAAGATATAGAGGATGTTTGTTTCATGCAGTGTATGATTGTATTTTATTTTATGAGTGGTCATCGAAACAAGATTTTCAAGAGTGGCGCAGTTTCTATGACCACGAATGAAAAAAAATCTTACACTGTATTAAACAAATTTTCTTTTAATTTCATGCTTTTGAAAGATAAATTAAAAAATGTGCGAGATATGCTGAAGCGTCACAAGTTTTGTGTATTCTGATGTCATAAATATCACGTCATTATGATTCCAAATATGTCAATCTGTTATGGTGGGAAAAGAGTGCCACTCTTACTTCATCGTTGTCGCTCAATTATATTTGTATTGAATTTTATTCTGTTGTTAAAAAGGCCAATGTTTACACTAACGATTAGGATATTCACATACTTTCAAAAAATAAACATAAAAACAAAGTTAAAAGTAGTTCCATATAAACAAGAATGAAATGATCAAACGTTATCTTTTCAATCGACCTAGAGTGAAATGATCAGGTTATCATACACTGGTATTCTCCACTCATTCACCGCATAGCATGAAGTAAAACCTTCATACTCTATTAGTATATTAGTAGCAGATTTTAATCAGATTAAAGACTACACTTCACAAGTTATTTCTTGGAGCAAAAGAAGTCAATTTACAAAGACATAGACTGCTTAGCCAAGTGCAAGGGGGCAGTAGGTGGACGTATAGGCACACAGTGGAGCATCTATTTTGCGCAGAATCATTGCCTAGCTACTAGCACCTTGACTGACTGTTTCAAGACTGGATTATTTAGCTCTACAGCGTACTTACATCTGGTACATGTGGAGGATCTGTGATTGCGTCCTTCTGTTCAGAACTTACAGTAGTACTGGAGCTGTCTGTGGGTTGCTGTTGTCCCCTGCAATAGGAAATAATGGTCATGTCAAGGAGGCCTAAAGCCCAGGTTTTTTTTTGAGGAACTATTGCTATAGCAATAACGTTCATAAAGGAGAGCAAAAATCCAGGTGTAGTGTCAACTTTTGGCGTAAAGTAAATGATTTGTATGCTTGTGGTTGAAATCATTAAAGGCACCTGATATTCAGAGTGAACATTTCTAAATGAGGGACATTTTTAACTCTGAAAAAAAATAATTTCACAATAAGAAGTGTTTTACAAAATCAAAATAAATACACATGTAGCCACTTGTAGAACTTGTTTGCATCAATAAACATTTCAGTTGCTTCAAACGTAAAAATAATATTAATGCAGAAGCAGCATGCTGGAAAATCTGCATAGTGAAAAATGAGTCATAGACATAGTAAATCCATTTTTAGAGATTAGCAAAATTAAAATTCATCTAACCCAGTCTGTGTATCTGGTGTCGTGACAGCTTTCTGTGTCGTGACCTGGGCAGGCATCAGGTTGCGCAATGACGTCTTGTTTAGCACCGGTACTTGTGGGGATATAACTGTGATCAGCTTGTTTGGCAGCATGATCTGATGCGAGATGACCTGCGACGTCTGAATCGACGGGTATGCCTGCTGCATCTGCTGACGAACCTCGGGCCGAAAGCCCTGGGCTTTCACATATCTCAAACCTTGACCCCTGCAGTAAATAAGGCGTTTATTTGTAATCTATTTGTTATATCGAGAAGGCTTGCGGTAGTTAAGGTTTTGAGAATAAGCTTTTGATACAAACAAACGTCAGGTCCCACATGCTTAAACGGTCTGGCAAAACCTTGCAGACTGGTTGAGGGGGGGGGCGGATGGGGGGGGGCGGAGGGGAAATGAGTTGGGTGACATGGCTTTCTCTGGCATTTGCCAAATAAGGAAGGTAATGGTTACAAATGAGCTATTATACTCTTTACAATATAAACATGGAATGCAATTAACAAAATCTCAAAATGTGTTTACAGCTTTTTCACTGAAAGCTACTAGCTAGGATGTCTACAGTACTAACATCATTATGAAATATATAACCAAATAACTTTTTAGAATGTACCAGAACTATAAGGTGGAAATCTCTAAAAGTAGCATACCATGGGCAAGGGCAACATGAAAATTAACTTTGTTTGCCATTGCCTACCTACCCAACAAAAAAAGTCCCGACTCAAAAGTGTTTTCTTTGTTAAATCAAGCCAGTTTTTTTTTTTAATTCCACATATTCTATTTTTTTCTTTGGGTTCAATAAAAACTGGCTCTTCTTTCATTTCGGTCATTTTCCATTTGGATAATAAATTAACTGTATCAGCTAGATCCTTGCTTATAATAGGCCATATCAAAATGCAATTCTAATCATGTTTTATCAAACTTGTGAAAACAATGGGCTGTTTGTCAGCATTCATTGTCTAATTAAAGATCATTGCTTGCAAGCTCTCGTAAATATCAACAGACACTTGATTAAATTATCAAAAGCCATGTCTGTGTTATACGCTATATTGTGACGCTAAATGGATCATTCATAAAGTTGCATTTTTGGCAAAAAAATGCTTACCTACCTACCCGTTACCAGCAACCTTGGGTAGGCAATGGCAAACAAACAATTTTCTAAGGTTCAGGGCTTTCATTAACTTTTGAAAACTGGAAGTTTTGAACTTCCTGACCTCTGATTTGAGTTTTGCTCATAAAATCATAAGTCCTCAGCATTTCAGAAAATGAAATAAAGTACTGCATAAAATTCAAAGCGTTTTTAAGGCCAGTTCTTTTTCATCAAGTGTTTATATGCCAATTTATTCAGTGAAAGAGGCATACATTTAGATAAATTACTTATTTTTTCTTCAAAATTGTATCCTTGCATGATGGAACTTTCATGGCTGAAATTTTGGAAGTTCTGCAACTTCCATGGCTGCAATTTTGGAAGTCCTGTGACAAAAACTGGGAGTCAATTACTCCCAAACTCCCGTTGATGCAAGCCCGGTAAGGTTGGCCCAACACAAATTATCTGGTTAATTGAATTCCCTGACACTACAACTTACTGAGTTAGGTTGATGGCCATGTCAGCGTTTTTCCTCACCACTTTGGGAATGGTACTGGTACCAGTCCAATTGGGAAAATTAGCGTTGTTTTCAGTAAAATTGGTAATTTTATCATTTTTATTAAAAAATGTCATAAAAGATATAAAAACAGTAAGTTACTGCCCTTAGCTGTTAACAGTAACCCAGGATTTTTCTCAGGCGCCCCGGTCTCTTCGCCGAATTGTTTTTCTTGAGACATGTGTCATATAACGTTATCTGGTGCGTTTTAGCTCTTAAAATTAAGGCTGACACGTTTTCAATTTTTTGTAAACGTGTAAACGAAATGAAATAAACAAAACATCACCGTTTAAACGGTAGATCTCTAGCCTTTAAAAGCAAAAGCGTCATTGTAAGAATCATGATTTAAATACATGTATATTATACAAGCTTTGTTCTTGCAAAAACAGCGGGAGAATTTCCCAGTGCAGGTTGTGCCTACGCGCGTCAAATGTTAAAGACCTGTATTTAGAAAGCACATGGTCGGTACACTTACTCGTTCCATGCGTTGAACGTGATGTCATGGTTGTCAGCAGACATTTTGCGCTCTTTTGCAGAAAACACGGGTTTTACATGGCATGCATGTACATAAACAAGACCGCTTGTGTTTACGAAACTACAACACTGAGCAGTAACACTGGATAGGCTTTTCCGATTATGATTTCATATTAGCGTATTTGAGACTGATTTTTCGCAGTGAAAAACGGCCATTGTGACGTAAGAGATTTGCTTTCACAGCAGGAATGTTTCGGCCTGCTGCAGTCAACACAGCTAATTTAAATACACGTGCCCCGGGCAATGTTATAGACGCAACACTAATTTTAGGCGCCCCTGATATGTTCAAGTTAAAATTTAAGCGTCTGGGCACTGAGGCGCTAAAACGGCCTGGGGAAGGCCCTGCAGCTGTTCGTGGAGGTTTATGCTTGGATAAAACAAAAGTAAAATACAGGAACATCGTCAATCTTTTCGGGGTCTTTTTGGATTTTTTTCTTACATTTGGGAATTTTTTAACTTAAAATTGGGAAAAATGGTAAGAAAATCGGATTGGGAATGGTACCGTTTTCCGGTACCGACTTTATATAGAGGAAAAACGCTGCATGTCTACAGACCAGTTTTACCACTTTGAGAGTAGTTTTAACCTGTTACAGGTTAAAACCATGGATGGCTGAGAGGGCGGCAATCCTGTTTCAAACACAACCTATTGAACTGAGCCGGTGTGCAAGGAATATGAAACAACAACTTACTGAGCGGGGGACTGAGGGGCAGAAGCCCGCACTTGAATACTGGGCGGGGCGGGGGGCCCTAGCGCAGCCCCTGGCCCCTGGCTGGGTACCCCTCTGCCCTTTCCTCCACCCTTGCCTCCTCGATTAGTCCTACCCCCTTTCTTCTTCTGACTAGAATCTATGTTGGGATTTTGAACTGGGAAGAAAAAAAGT
Source organism: Congeria kusceri (assembly GCA_027627225.1). Classification (NCBI taxonomy): domain Eukaryota; kingdom Metazoa; phylum Mollusca; class Bivalvia; order Myida; family Dreissenidae; genus Congeria; species Congeria kusceri. Next base: position 101,581,003 of record CM051024.1, read on the forward strand.
TCCATTATTTCTTTAAAATAAAATTAAAACTACTTTACTTAGCAAGTGCATACCTAGTTGGTTTGCTTTCTAATTATATAAATTGTATTGAAAGTGATTTACAAAACAAATGCTTACATGTACAGTAGAACCTGTCTAAACCAAATGGTGTCAGGACCAGCGGATCGTTCGGTTTTCAGAGGTGTTCGGTTTACCCAGGTTTTTAAGTAAATGTCATTTTCCTTTAAAAATGTACATTCTATTTTATATGTTAATTCGAGTATATACTAAGACAACATGTTAATGTTAACACTTTTATTATTGTTAATTATTTTTATTACTTGCAAGTAAAAATGTGTACATAAAACGACACTGAAATTATCAATTAAACAAGTTCATGTATTTATCATACAACGTTTTTTACATCTGTTTCAAGAAATCACCAATTGTTGACTGTTTGATTAGTTTAAACATATTTATTTTAGCTCGATTGTATTTGCAAGCCTTAGGCTTATAGAAATCAGTGATCGAAATATTGCAAGAATTTACTAAATTAATTACACTGTTGTGAAACATTTGAAATTTTACATTGTACCTAAATTGATAAAAAACGACTGACTAATCTGTTTTTCACAAGTTGACTAGTGTCGTATGCACCAGCTAGCTGATCGCTAATTGCACCACTATCCCTTTATCACCATGGTGATTTTGCCCTTTGTGTGTAATTGTGTCACCAATAATCGAGTTCACGCTTTGGCGGTATCGCAAATAGACACCTTACAGGATACACCGTTCGGTTTATTTGGTATTGGGTTTGGACAGGGTTCGGTTTATTAAGGTTTTCACAGGGTTCGGTTTGGACAGGTTTCACTGTAATTTATGTTTCTTATTTATCACTGGATATCGGTTTAGATGAAAGAGCAACAAAAACTGCAAAACTGTTGTTTTACCATATGCATCTCTACATACGTACTTGCAAATAAAACACACATTTTCTGAGTTTCTTCAAATAAGGAAGTTTTTACTGAAAAGAAAATTTCATTTCCACCAAAATGTTTCAGCTAAGTTCCTATTATATTTACAGACTTCTCTCTACGTCTACATACAGAAATAAAAATTTAAACAGACATTTTCTATCTGAAACTCTTTGTTTGCATTTTACAAAAACAAATTCCATTTCATTTGCCCTTTAAATATTTCTGACAAGGACCCACTTTGGAAAATATAATTTACAACAAACAAAATCCTACTTGACATTTCTTGATCCAAGTCAACAAACATCCCGTTCCTCCACATCATCTTCCGAGAGTTGCCCTGCTTGTCCCTTATCATGTACGCCTGGCCCTCTTCGAACTGCCCACCCCCTTCTAACACGACATTACTCTTATCGATTCTCGGATTATTTATCGCACTAGCCAACAAACTCTGATTCTGATTGGTTGAGATAGAAGATACCTGCACGGGGCTCGGCATTTTAGTCAAACTTGAGGTAGGTCTAACAGACTGATTGGCACCAGCCACTTGTGAGCTTTTGAACTGTTGTTGTTGTTGCACCACTCTGCTATTTGAAGCACTTTGCCGCAATATATTCGGTCTTTGGTTTGGCGTTGACACCTGCTTCTGCTGCTGAGGATGAGAATTTTGCAACTGAAAGCCCCCATTAGTGTTTTGTTGTCCTGGAACATTTACCGTCCCAGGACGATGATTCTGAAACGTAGTCTGAACACTATTTGAAAACTGTATTGACAAGTTAGACTGATTGCTTACAACAAATTTACCACCATTATTAATTCCAGTCTGACCCGAATTGCCAACATCAATTGGCAAATGTCCCATCTGCAGCAACCTCTCATTGTTAGCTTCAATCTGTTTTTGTTGCTCCATTAGCTGCAAATCCAGTTCATGCTCATTTGGAATGCCCTGTACCTGATTTGTTTTCTCAGTCACAAACTGCTGCATGCTTTGGCTCATCTGAGACGACACCGACACCATCTGAGCTCTTGGCTGACCCACCAGACCCTGCTGCTGAACAACAAACTGCTTCTGCGACCCTATCGCTGCTGTACAGGCAGCATTTTGCTGCTGCAGCAGTTTAGGCAATGCATTCTGTGGATGTTTTTGCTGAGTCAGCAAACTGTGAAGCTGCAGTTGAACTTTCGGATTCGCTTGAACCATTCTCATCTGTTGATTTGGATGCTGAAACTGTTGACTCAATGCTTGCTGTTGTTGTTGCAGTTGCTGCTGATGAGGCTGCAAATTGTTGACTTGTACAGGCTGCTGTTTTTGACCGGCATACTGATGAACCTGTTGATGTTGGTGGTTGTTCTGGAGGCTGTGTGGTGGCTTAGCAACCTGGCTTTGACTCACAGTGACCTCATTTACCACCTCCCTGAAAAAAGGTTAAATCACACTGTATGTCTGTGCAATATATTACTGGCAGAAGTACCTTAACTTAGGTATTGAGAAAAACTACTGGAAATATGGAAAAAAAACACCTTGCACCACCTCCCTGAAAAAAGGTTAAACCACACTGAAATTCACTGCAATAACTAACTGAATGAATGAAATTAACATAGTACAAGTTTAGAAACAAGTCTTGAAAAACTTACATATCCTGTAAATTCCTGTGTGAACTAAATAAATTTTTGATATTTTTACCTGGCTGAAATTTTCTTCAGCCAAATTTACCTTATAATAATTAATTTGGTTGAAAAAAGGGCTAATTTTAACTAATTTGTAAAATTATATAAAGCAGATGACAAACTGAATCTGTAGCCATTCAATGACTGGCTAATTTGTCAAATGGGATTGTGCACCCAGCTTCAACAGAACAATGCCTACTCTTCCGCAAGAGCCTCTGGTACGTCTCCTGTGTTGTTCTGGTTGATAAGATGATGGTAGATGTTGCTCTTGTCGTCCTGCCCTGGATCTCCCCCCTCCAGGTTGTACATGCTCGATGTACACCAGCCATGGCCACTGCTCTTCTCACTTTCATCCAGAGCTGTGAATAAATGTCAGTAATGGTTACAGAGGAACATCCAGAGCTGTAAACAAAACAAATGTCAGTAACAGTTACAGAAGAACATACAGAGCTGTATACAAAATAAATGTCAGTAACGGTTACAGAAGAACATCCAGAGCTGTAAACACAATAAATGTCAGTAGCAGTTACAGGCGAACATCCAGAGCTGTATACAAAATAAATGTCAGTAACGGTTACAGAAGAACATCCAGAGCTGTCTGTATACAAAATAAATGTCAGTAGCGGTTACCGGAGAACATCCAGAGCTGTATACAAAATAAATGTCAGTAACGGTTACAGAAGAACATCCAGAGCTGTATACAAAATAAATGTCAGTAGCGGTTACAGAAGAACATCCAGAGCTGTAAACACAATAAATGTCAGTAGCAGTTACAGGAGAACATCCACAGCTGTATACAAAATAAATGTCAGTAACGGTTACAGAAGAACATCCAGAGCTGTATACAAAATAAATGTCAGTAGCGGTTACAGAAGAACATCCAGAGCTGTATACAAAATAAATGTCAGCAGCAGTTACAGAAGAACATCCAGAGCTGTATACAAAATAAATGTCAGTAACGGTTACAAAAGAACATCCAGAGATGTTTACAAAATAAATGCCAGTAGCAGTTACAGATGAACTTTGAGAGCTGTATACAAAATAAATGTCAGTAGCGGTTACAAGAACATCCAGAGCTGTAAACAAAATACAGGTCAGTAACGGTTACAGAAGAACATCCAGAACAGCCTTGCTATTGGGCTCTTTACTGCAGACTATGCAAAACTTCTAAATCAGCTGTCAGACACCATGATTTGTAAGAAAAGTACAACACGTTGAAAAGATTATATTTATTCAATTTTTTGGTATAACACGGTAAATAAAGCATCAGTTTTTTTTTCTTCAGTTCTTTAAGAATGGGGCTGTGGCCCTTTGAATTGTGAAAATTAGCACTGTAATACCATATTTTGTGAAACAACATTTCAACCTATTATGTATGCAATTATTTTATAAAGGTTAATTTAATTTACACAATTTTAATTGCAATGAAAGCAGACACAAATTCAAACGTTTATTTGCTAGCAATTGTGAATTTTGGATTAAAATTTATGAAAAAAAAGGTACAGTTTGTAAAATGGGGCCCTATTTTGACTTCAAATTGGCTTGAAAAAAATCGCTGCACATAATATGCATAAGGTGAAATATAAATTTTGGCAGACCCCCACATTTTTTGTCAGACATGTCTGACAGGTTTCGCGTTGTGTGCTTTAGCACAAAGTTAGAGTGTCAGCCCTCCACATCGGGACTTCAGGTTGTTTCGCTACCTGTGCACTTTCGCACTCATCGTTTCGCTACTCAGGCAGTAGTTGATTCGCTACCTATACATTTTCGCTACCCACAATATTAATGTGTAGTTAGTTGCGGTTGTTTTGAAAGTATTAATTGTTTGTTAAAATGTAATTGTGTTTAAATACTGTACTGAGTAATGTGCAAAACAAATTTGCATGAGCAACGAAGATTATTAATGACAGTAATATCTCATTAAAGTTTTCATGCCCTCTATGTTATCACACAGAATGTCGCACTCTGAAAATTTGGGAGTAAATGTACACTCACTTCAGAATTGGTGGGGGTAAATGTATTCTATGTAGGATTATTACGGGTAAATGTACATTCCAATAATACAATATGAACAGAAGACCAGAATATTACATTTACAATAATAATCCTTTATAATATAGCAAAACCATTTGAATACAAATATGTTTAGAAGTACGAATTCTCAACATTTTAAGAGTTTTAATACTAACTACTGAATATATCAAATGCACATTGGATCCAACACAACCAACGTGGAACCGTATGACTTGTGAATAAAAATACAAAAACAACATGTATATTTGAATGAAATAAAATGTCCAAATTTGGTGAAATAAGCTATTATCGTACGATTAATATTTTGTAAATTTCCTGTTTGAAAATAGATGTCAGTGTTGTGTCTTCAATTATTATTGAAATAAACTATTAAAAATCATGTCATTATTTATTCAGCAGTCCATTTCTCACTTCATTTGAAGACATCACAGCTTGACACATGTACGTGTGATAATCCATAATCAATATTTATGTGTAGCGAACCAACTAGCCGCGAAACGGTATAGGTAGCGAAAATATACAGGTAGCTAACTGATGGGTAGCGAAACTACCAACACTCCACATTTGAGACCCAAGTTTGAGCCACCATATTCCATACTATTTTTTTTTTTTACATGTTATTGACATTTAAAAAACATTTACAAACATAAGCAAAATACTCATGATCTAAGTGTGACAGCTGGCCTGTGTGTCAACTTAATTTCAATATTTGCAGTGGTTTAAATGAGGTTCTTTGCAAGATTTTGGTGTTTGTCTAGTAGAAAATGTTACGAACATCCTTGTGAGAAATAATTGAAAATTTTCTGTTGCAGATATATCGTATAATTTTTTGTGTACAAATACTGACCAGGTAGCAAAGACATTATCTGACACTTTACACAATTTCGATGCAGCTAACTACGGAGACATTGATTAATTTTGTTCCGAGTAAATATCTTCTCGGCCATTTTTCGCGAGCCAATTCTATGCGGTTGTCGTAAAATATGTGCGGCCATTTAAATATACGATAATAGCAATATTCATTATTAAATCAGTTTATTTTATTTTATTGACCAATTTCATCATTCTTTTTAAATAATATAATCTTATTTATTCGCTTGAATTTTTATTATTTTATATTTTACGACTATAGGTTACAAAACACTACCACAATTGTCTACGTTATGGTTAAATTAGAGCACAACTCGGACTAACAAGTGCCTTTCATTCACTACATTCGTATGTAGTGAATACAATTATTCAAGTTAAATAGTTTCTGTTAATATTGTTATGTCATATACGAAATCATAGAGGCTCGACGGCACTAGTGAAACGCCCACCCGCGTGTAAAGGGGCATGTCCACGTACGCATGTGCGTACCATTTGGCTAATTTTTTTTTTAAAGTTCCAACTATCAAAAACGTCAAAAGGAAAAAAAATTAAAATGTTATGATGGAAATGGGATATCAATCCTCTACTAAAATCGACATTGTAATTTCCCAAAAGTTACGTTTTATTGTTTCCTAAGGTATTTTCTAAAATAAACCAGGAGCGAGTGGGCATACGCCGCTTCCGCCCCCTCCAAATCAGCCTATGTAAACGTTTTGCCTATGTAAACGTACCGCCTATGTAAACGGACATATTTTACACTTACAGCCAAGTGCCAGCTCTTTCAGGACAGGATATTTACGCAGCTGCTTCTCCTATCCAAAACCTAAGTTCGGTGTCCGTTCCACAGTCTCTGGGAAAAAAATACTGCATCGAAAGTGTCATACAGCAGCATGTAATCCGGAGTAAATTATATTGATTTTTACCTAAATATCTGAAGTTCAAATGTAAAAGGAATGTAATCATTCCACTCTATATCGCGACGCACCAGGCTTCATTTGCCTCAATTCAAATTCCACCAATCGCGCCGTCCAAGAGTTAAGGTTCAACAAACAATTGTACGCATGTTCCCCGATTGTATAAAACATGTACAAATGGTACATATAGTAAACAGTGTTAAGAGGTGCAATTAACAACATTTTCAACCTGTGAAAACGAGGCCCTTTGTAAAAATATCTCTACATTGCTTTGTAATTCCAGAAACAAAAAATCATGTGCCCGCATACTAGTATCCCACAACATTAGTGCATAACACAGATTAAGCCCTGGTTTGTTAATGTTATTTTTGTTGACATATTACCTAATAGAACGCCTTTTGTTCGACGCGACGACGTTTCATTTACATATTCCAGACATTTTCGTTATTATGTTTTGGTATCTTTTCAATAACTGAGATTTACGCATATGATTGCTTGAAACGTCAAACAATATAACGAGGGTTGGGTGCGGTACTTTTGTATCTGAGGAAGAAATGTCAAGCAGTTACAATAGTTTCAAGCTCAACCCTCAATATGGAGGCCTCAAAGAGAACATTCGAAACCTACTGGTTGACAGCTGTTACGGTGGTATTCCTCCATTCAGGACAACAAAAGACAATCTTACCAATGCCCGATGTGAATAGAAGATACGACCAAGCACGAATTGATTTAATGTGAAATTTGCTGCCAGAAACTTACCTTTACACCCATTTGTTTAGTTGTTTTACTCTGGCTAGTTGAATATATTTTGATAAGTGAATATTTGTTTTGCACACAATCTCATAGTACGTAAACATAGAAATATACAACCAACCGGTATACATATAATTGGTAATGAACCGTTATTCAAGAAAGTATTCTTTGGTCAATTGCCCATTACGCCAATTCGAAGCCGGCACCATGCGAATGGATATGAACAGTGTTTTTTTTTAACATTACATTGTGGTGAATTATAGTAGTGTATATAGAAAAATAAAACAAAATTCAGTCTGGATAACAGACACAATTTCCCTAACAATGGTCTGCAAGTTACTGTTTACATTTACTTTAATTTGTGTTGTTCATGACTTTTGTAAGGTGTATATAAATATAAGTTAAAACTGCCTTTTGCTTTTTAGATCGTCCTATTTAGTATTCCGGATATTTACGAAGGTGATAGTACACCACCAGATAAGACCATTGTTAAATAAATATACATTAACATATACGCGTATATTAATATATGCGTTTCACCGATCAATGGTCGATTTCTAACAGAAAAAAACAACGTTTTCTTATGCATAAAGACATATATCGAATGCATTCATTTCAGTGTGTTTTAACATATTTCCTGATTAACTCTGGGCTTTGCCTCGGAGCAGTGAAGCTTAATGGAAACCCCAAAGTTAATCACAAAATATAAAACGCACAGCAATGTTGAGTACGCCCTTCAATACAGATCAGAACAGCGCCGTAATGAGCTCGACAATAAACAGAACTGTGAGCAGTTTTAACTGGTTGCAATACAAAAAAGTGGGGGCTTCATGCTACATGTCCGAAATTCCACATTAAATATTGGATACCTGCCTTCGTTAATTCTGTCGCAATCCTAAAATCTAGATCACTCTGGATCTTTGACCAGTCATTCAGTACCAGCATGATATGTTTTGGATATGTTGGGCAAATTGACGTCACACTGCAGGGTCTAGCTGGAGTCCAAGTTCACCTAAATATATTCCAAATGTTCACGTCTTTGTATATAGACATAAACCGCTTTTTGGAAAATCGTATATGGACATGTACAAAGTAATATTCCATTACCGATATCATTGCAAAAACCGGTACTATCCAGAAGGCAAATGCCAGAAATAGAACACTTCTGGTAACGTTTTATTACAGTAATAATGATACAACTGACATTAGCATTGTTTCTATTGGCCATAACTTGTGTCCTAAAATGACCTACATATTTGGAAACCGACTAGATTTATGTATATTGTTCTACATTGGTATATTTGGTGTGGCTTGGCTTCCAGGGAGTCTCTGCTACACACAGTCCTACATTGGTATATTTGGTGTGGCCTGGTTTCCAAGGAGCCTCTGCTACACGAAGTCCTACATTGGTATATTGTTTATAGTTTGGTTTCCAGTAAACATAAAAAACTTTGGAGCCTTTCACACACACAGTTTGTCTTTCATATGGGTCGTTTTACGAAGCTGTTGTTTACATGTAACAGACTTCTGATATATTGGTTACCTTGACCCGAATTGCGTTAGTATTAACCGGACAATCAGTAATTTAACCCGCCCCGTGTGGTTGACTCTTTTGTATCTGAAACCCAAAACACCAATGTCAAGAGATTTGACTTGCTGCTAAGCATAATATGTTGGTCTAATAAATGTCTTATGTTTTAACAAGTTTAAACATGTTTTTTTTCCCTAAGATTGTCTCATGCAGTTATAAGCAAATATGGTGTTTGTAATGAAGAATGCCTATGGTGTTAGCGTTATTCTGTAATTGCAAACATACTTTCCGACTTTGACGATTTTACAAACTTGGATTTCGGTGCACATAAATTGCACACACAATTTAATTATGTTATCATATGCCATATAATCTGGCTTTCAATGATATATGTTTCGCATAAAAGTAGTAGCAAATTTGTTGGGTTCTTTGTCATCATAGTCTAGATGTTTTATATTTAATTGTTTTATTTAACAACATCAACGGCAACAACACAATGTTTGTTTGAGCAAATCATTCAATAACCAGTAATGAATGAACAACAACAAATGCACTATTTTGACATGCAAGGCTATATACAATAAATAAATGACAACTTATATTCATGACATATAGCCAAAAACAAATTAAACCAAACAAAGAGCAATATTCAACATGTAGTATGAACGTAGTTACACAATGATGTAGCAACAGGAATCGCGTTAATGAAATACATAATATAAACAATTGCATAATGTATTAAATGATGCAATGGCAATAAAATTGATATATTGAAATATCATGCAATCTTCACACTATATACACTGTATATGGATGCATTATAAGATAACATATCAACACACTTTTAGACATATTGCAATCTTTATATTTACAAGAAACACACACACGTATAAGCATGTAAAAATGCGGACATTGTCCGAAAAAAGTATTCGGTTATTACGGCGTTCTTCTCGTAATACTACGACATTGGCCTACCACGAAAATGACGTTACAGGCAGGCCTATCCTACGGTCAGTGGCCGAACCTGGTTGCGAAGAAGCGGTACTTGACGGGGCCCCATTGCTGTTTGGCACTGTTGGCTTCGTAGATATTCTTGGCACGACGATCTTCTGGTTGGCTACGTTGCTGAACGGCTTAGTCAGAGATTGGAAGAATAAGGGGAAATACTTCCCTGCGACGCTTTGGATGTTGGCCTCCCGGATGGTAGCAGGGGTGTTGACCGTTTGGGTGTCGCGGAACGTTGGGTTTGTTGTGAAGTTGGGGACGGGATCTGGGTGGTTACCTGTCAGCTGCACCATGTAAGAAGGCGCAGGTCTGAAATAGAGTTTTAAACGTATATTCAGCTGTTCAATGCAAACATAATTGCTAAGCATACAACGTCAAAACAGAAATTGGCAGTGTATTAAAGATATTTTTACGATGCATAATACCTTTTGAAAGCTTGCACATTCAGCTGTCAAATCCACACTTTTATGATAAATACAGGAAGTCAAAATTTGAACATGTAAATGAGTTATAGGGTTTTACGAGAAATAATACCATTCAAATTATTAACTTATTTTTTACCATGTGTGTAATTTGGAAATGAGGGACATGCATTTGTGTTGTCATTCACCGAATTTATTGTTGACGACAATCAACAGTTGATAAACAACTTAATGCATACATTTGTAGTTGCCTTACTTTGATCACTACTTTAAACGTTTACTTTGACATGCATACATTTACCAGTTAAGTATACCTTTTAATTGACCTGGTACTTTTCAGGTTCGTGTCACCGACGTTGTTCGTTTTCTTCCGTGTAACTCTTCTGCTGGATTGGTTGGTGTTGTCATCCATAAGATTGGTCGGAGCGATGTCGATAACGTCATTGTTGTTTCCCACTTTCCAGGTATAAGACTTAAGAATTTAGTCTAACGATACTAATGTAAGCCATGATAAGTTAAGCATCAGTGTATACCATGGTGTAGCAAATATATCGCCGTTGTATGAATATAATACTTAAATCCAATCTTGGGGGCATCAAGGTATAACATTCGCATGGCTACTAGTTTTTGTAGTCCTCTGCGCAAATGTGTTGCTGTTGTATGAATATAATATTAGAATATTCAGTTAAATTATTGCTAATGTAGGAATAGCAAATACATCCAGTCACATGCTACCATTTACAGCAAACATACGAATAGAAAACAAAATACAGTTTTAAAACTTGTGTACACGTATTTCAGAATTCCACGTACACATGTCTAGAATGTTATAATAACAACAATGGCATGACAAAATCAGGATGATTAATATCCTAAAATGTAATTCAACTTACACATGTCTACGGTGTTGTTCGAACATCAAGTAATAGCCATGGCAGGACAAATCAGAATTATTGCTATCCTAAAATGTAATTCAACTTACACATGTCTACGGTGTTTTTCGAACATCAAGTAATAGCCATGGCCAATCTCATTAAAATCAAATCCTAACATTGTTAGGATCTGAAGACATCGTATAACAGGTAACGTTCAAATGACCTTCCGAACTATAAAATATCAGCCCTGCTGCGCCCAATGAAATTGCCTTTTGCACAGCAATGTTTGGCCACGGTTTTTTAAAAGTGATCATGCATTTCCAGCTAATCTTCGGGAATAAATCATTTACAGTTAATTTTCACGAGGATAACAATGGATAAAGTGGTACCTTAGGCGAGTAAACATCCAAAGTTCACGGTAATTTCGTGCATAGTATGTGTGCTTTATATATGAAGCTATACCACAACATTTTGAAGGCTACACTTTGATTGGCTCCTTAAAAGGTCATCTGAAGGTGACCCCTAATGCGAAGTCATCAGATCTAGTTAGCGGATGATATAGTAGCGTCAGACTGGATATGATTTTAATGAGATTGTAGCCATGGCAGGACAAATCAGGATGATTAGTATCCTAAAATGTAATTCAACATACACATGTCTACGGTGTTTTTCGAACATCAAGTAATAGCCATGGCAGGACAAAATCAGGATGATAAGTATCTCCAGCGACAGGACGATGTACAAGATGAGGCAGCGGTAGTCCCCATGGCACGTGCCTGGATCTGCAGCCTTCGGTGGAGGGACGGTGGCTCTGTAGACGACCGTGAACATCACCGTGGTGAACTGGGGAGGAATGCCGCTGTCGGATATCTACCAAGAGAAACAAATGACGCATACGTGTAAATAGTGTTTGCATTATAGCGATGGTCTCTTAAACCTTATTATATACTATTGTGTCAAACTCACTATAATTATTATGTAATGGCTATGGGAGTAAATTCTATACTTTTACTTTGCTGCCTGGTAAAGATCTATGAATAAAGATCACTTGCGTAAAATAATTATGTTGGAACTAACTGAATCAAAATACTTATCAAAGTACTTCATAGCATGTACCTCACATTAATACTTTTAAAATATTTCTAAAACATGTTACCAGTAAAAATTTATTATTTATATTGTGATTTTATTAACATTATACTTGAAATAAAATGAAATCACTGTACTTAATTCATTATTTTTAAATTATTTATAACGGCATACCACATAATTTACTATAAATTGCAAAAAAATACGGTTTGGCATGATCCACCAGATACATGTATTTAACAAATATCTCTGCTAAATGAAAAACGCTCCGACAACGATTGGCGTTGTGGCTGCGATATATGTATTATCGCTAACTGAAAACAAAACATGTTTTAAGTTAATATCAAACACATGCAAGAAAGAGTCTTGGTGGTTTCTTCAATTTCTACTAGTACTGAAATAAAGCAGTGTGTTACGAGTTGACAGTGTACAAATAATAATGCTAAATTACTCAATGATTAATTAAGTGCGAGGACAATTGACGTGCGTACTTTTATACGCTAGATACCAAAACAAGGATAACATCGAAAACCCAAATGTACAGTAAAGACACTTAAAAGAAACAATATTCACGACAACAAGTGAAATATAAAGAGTATTAGCTACTTAAAAAAAGACACAACTCCAGTATCTATGAAAGTTCCATTACCTTGACATAAAACGTGAAGTTCTTGTGATAGCTGAGATCGATCGGTTGTATGAGGTAGAGTTCGCCAACATTTTTCACGACCATCCTGCGTCGCCTCCCACTGGTGGCCAAGGCCCGCATTTCGAAGAATCGCTTGCCGAGGCCGTTACCCAGGATCTTGAAGGTGCACAGCCCCGTGTCATCCGGGTCCTGGTCCGTACAGGTCACCGTCAGGAAGGGCTGGCCCAGTGGTGTGGAGGTGTTGATCTGCAAGGAGTCCACAGGGTCTCATACTCGCCTTACCAAAAGCTCTAAGTAAATGACTAGAAATGTATCTAATTTTAGATTCGAAGCTTTTACACTTTCTCATATTACCGGTAAAGAATAGCTTTACACAAATATTCTAGTCGTATGGCTGTAAATTTATTAGGCGGAATTAATGCTCCCGCGGACAAATATACGCGCTAGACATAGTACCTTAAGCAAACGCAGCTCTTTACGCGTGTAAAATAGCATTATGGGTATGCTTGAACATATTGTATACGTCCACGTCGAGCGTTGGCACATTAAAAATGTACATCGAAATACCTAGCATCTGTTTAGAATAATTATTTCCAACGTATTCACACATTAATGCCACAACATATTATTGCATATTTACTACATTAAAAGAATTTACAGACCAAACACATAAATGTAATACCTTAAGATTCACCGAACCGTCGCCGGTGGCATTGTTTCCTAACGGGTCAACGATAATCGTGGGCTTGTTGTTGTTGACATTGACGACGTTGAAGGTGAGGTCAAAGTCAGACGTGTGGAGGCCAGTGTCCGTACATCGCATGGTCAGGGTTGTGGTGGCGGGCAAACTGAGAGTTGTGTCGTCAAGGATCCATTGCTTGGCCAGGTATATTTTGTTGGTAGTAGCGTTGTAACTGTAAACAATTTAAGCAACATGTAATATGAGATGCGCATTTCAATGTCTTTTTTATCACAGAAATTGGATAACTAAAAATGTGTATGGTACATTTAGAGATACCGGTAGTTTACGTTGCAGATATACGTTTGTAAAATAAAATTTTACTGTATGCAATCTTAAAAATAAACACTTGTACGCGAATCTGATGTCACAAAGCTTTGAATAGAAAGTATTTGCGTAGGTAGAACGTGATTTAAACAGGGATAATCAATTCAATTGAACAAAACATGCTGTACACAATGTTATAACAAACACCATAATAAACAATTATACGCAATTCTCATTCGTTACGAAACTTTGCAAAGATTGTATTTGAGTAGTATTGACGTCATTTTAAACGAACGAATCCAAACGTGTGTGAAAAATCAATTCAATTAATATCGATATCAAACACAAGTCAAATTTACCCAAAGTAGGCTGCATGGTCACCTCCGGCGATGGTTATCGTCTGCGTATCTCCCTCGTCGATATCTGTGCATTCCAGACCGAAAGAAAAGCTCCATCCTACCTTCTGAAATACGCAAATACTCTTAATCATAATAGGTTTTAGAAACGGTTCGTATTTTAGACTCTGTATACATTTATAACAACTTAAGTATTAGTCGGAAATAAACTATTAAGTTTTAACATTGTAAATAGTGTGTTTTTTCTTCATTTGTTTCATACGTTGATTGTGAATTGTATCTATAACATATTGATCACATGCTATACCTTGTTTCCTCTGTAATACAACCATTACGAATATTTCTATATTACACATGTGTAAAAATTACATTGGGAGCGTTTTCATTGGCTACATATTCTTTGACTGGCCAATCGGATGACGTTATGTTGGTGAAATGACGTCGTCAACATGAAATGACGTCACGTCAGTACACAGCGTTTTGGATTTATCAACATGTTTTGGTAAAATTAGAAGATTTTTGTTTCGTTCAAAAGCATGCGATAAAAATGATCTGACAATCGTTGTCATTTTATACCATATTTTATTAAACTCGTCCAGGAAATTCGTTAGTAAGCTCGCCAAAGGCTCGCTTAATAACAAAATTCCTGAACTCGTTTAATAAAATATGGTATGAAATGACAACTCGTGTCAGATCCTATATGTCTTTTTACTTAATAATGATCTTTTTGCGATTACGTTTGTACAAAAACCCACAAAACATATTAAACTAGTTACCGCTGTTTCCTTAAACGTCGCGCTTTGCACTTTAGCTGACAGATGATTTTGTTCGTTGACGTTTTTCACGTTGATTACAAGAACAAACGCCGAAGGGTTTACGAGATACGAGTCCCTCACTATGAGCGTCAACGTGTAGCGCTTGGTCTTCTCATAGTTCAACGCGCCGGACAAAGTGATATCACCAGCTGTAAAACGACTAAGGTAATTATTTGAAGTCGTACTGTGCGTATCAAATAGATATATTTTGCGCAAACCTACTTAGAAAAGCTGGCTTATTGAAGATTTTATTTTGATTTACAATTTAATGTTATTTTTTGCATTGGAATTACGATTTAATTGTAAATGGTAAATGTTAAAGATCTATACAATTGAATTAATTGTAAATTTTAAATAACAATTTAACTGTAAATTCTGAAGTGTTTTTTACAATTTTATTATAAATTCTTAAGTTAATTTACAATTACGGGTGACTTAAAAACTTACACGCAGGGTCCAATTGAAAGCTGCCACTCGCATTAGCTGGCGTAACCTTCATGCTGAACGTAAACAAATCGACTGGAAGATCGGGGTCGTACACAGCGGCGCTGAATAACGTGGTTCCAATCGGGGTGTCCTCGTCGACGTCAACTGTTGCCGGCAGATTGCTGATTGACGGAAAGGTGCGAGCGGCTGAAACACATCGATGGCAACCAATGATAATCGATACTCACTTATGTTTGGTATACTTGGAGACCGATCTATCTATCTATAAAGCTAGCCTATGGGTTTGAAAACCACTCCTACTACGGACAAACTCCGACAAACTCCGTTGACAGTATACGAACGTTTTTACAACACATCTCCGTCAATACAATCAATTTATATCTTTCTGAATGGCTATACACATCGTCAATCAAATATCATCGAACGGTCAATTGCGAACGCGGACCTCTGGGAACTTCATGACCAACAAGACACAGTTATACAGTTATTTCAAATAAAAAGAAATTCATTGAAACGAAAAAAAAAACTTGCAAATAACACATACATTTTGTTTAACAAACGTGTGAATTTCGGCGAATACAAAGCGTATTGATCACGACTGAGAAGTAAATAATGTTGCAAATACTCTGAAACCAAATAAAGTGTATAGAGAAACCACACACTGGTTTAAGCGATATATAAGGCGTCAAGGTACCAGTAAATGTAATGTGAAGCGTCCCACAGTTTCCAAGAGGGTGTTTCAAATCGCCGACACATACGTCGATGGAATAGACGTCTCCATCTTCAATCAGGATGCTCACATTTCGTCTCATCCTGACAGTTACACTTCCCTCATCTGTAAATCATATGGTTATTTTGTAATTTACATTATACGATTACAATTTATTACACGTATTTGCATATATTTAGTTCGCAAATCATACTAGATATCATCACCTCAGTGCAGAACAGTTGATCTGCTATACGCGTTGCAATTCGGTACACTTACTGACGAGGATGTGAGTTATCTCTGTTTGTTTAGATTCTTTTCAATAAATATAATAGTGAGTATGATTTCTTACCAAAAAAGCATACAAGTGGGTTGTTCGAATTTGTGGTACTGCACGAAAAGTTCAAAACATCGTTTTCAGTGTCTGTTGCATTGATGATCAGAATGGAGGACCAATTGAAGACAGACGACTGATCGATGGTTTTGGCGACTATACCTGAAAATGGTCGTATATACCCGTTTACTAGGAGAGTCTACATTTTCAATATCGAATCAGGCAAGTGACCAACATATTTTGATAGTTTGGACTATCACATGCATTGGTCGCTTGCGTGAAATAAAGGAGCTTCGGACGTTAGTAACTGCTCTCTATTCAGCTGGAGTTTAATATTATTTCTTTTGACATACATTAAACTCGAAGACGGGGAAAGAAAGCACAATTATAGCATTATATAACATAACAGAAGTACTTTAAAAGCAAAATAACATACCACTAAAGTCTGTAAGAATAGGGGCTTGGTTAAGCTTAATGTTAATGGTAAATGTGTCATCTTCTCCTTCGCCAAACTGGTCTGTACAGTTGACGTTGATGGTGTACACTGTCTTGGCGGAGGACAGCGTCTGGCTGGCATCACCTCCTGGTATGTGGTTCTTTATCGCATACACTGTTAATATAAAAATATACAAGGTATGTAAAGATTCAAATATATATGAATATGTTAAGCAACAAGGGTCTGTGTTTTAGCATCACGAAATTAAATCCATACCTTTGCTCAGGAGTAACAGGATTTAATTAAAGTATAAACCATATGGAATCTATGTCACAATACAAACTCGATGCTGATATAAAATGTATTACATCTCATGATCTGCATACAGCTTATAAATGTACACACAAAACCTCTGCATGAACGTGCAGTATGAAGATTGAAGAAACGCGAGCATTATTAGAAGTTATTTACAATTAAATGAAAAAGAGTAGTCACCAGACAAAGGTAAACTTGATTTGTTACGTCACACATATGATGACGTATCACTGCATTCTTTGCTGTTCATTACGTGAAACCGTAATGCAAATACCACACCACATGTATTCTTACCATGAGAGTTCACGGACGTCTCCTCGAGATAAAACGGCTCGTTGCCCGATGGATTTGTGATCACACACGTGAGCACGTCGTTCTCGTCTTCGTCGGTCACTTCGAGGGTGATGACGTCAACGGAGGAGGTCTCGTCTTCATGGATGGTAGCTGTGCTGTCAGTAATGACCATTTGCGCAGCCTGAATAAACAGAACCGTAAAACAACGTTAATTTGTTCAATCACAATCAAATAAATTATCTTATATGACAGTGAAGTTGCGATAATAAATATGCGAATAAATTTAAAGCTACCGGTTTATAAATTAAATATGACTTTCCGATGGGAATGGTTAGGAGGTTTTGTAGGGCTTAATATTACTTAAACTTGCGTAGAATTAAATACTCTATTTACCTGCCTGCACCACAATGTACTTTCACAAATATTGTAACATCACAAAACAAAATGCAATAAAACTAAAATTTAGAATCGTGGTAATTAAACGACTAAGTGAGTTTTCATTTGTTTAAAAACATGCACCACAATGTACTTTCACAAATATTGTAACATCACAAAACAAAATGCAATAAAACTAAAATTTAGAATCGTGGTAATTAAACGACTAAGTGAGTTTTCATTTGTTTAAAAACATTCAAAGTTTAAAAAACACTCACGTTATTGACATATGAAACATGTAGCGTCAGCGAACATTCAGAGTAGTAATGGCAGGAGTCAGCATCCTTCACTACGATGCCCATTGTATACGTCGAGGACGGGTAAACAACTGGAAACGCCGTCAGTGATCGAACTATTCCTGTAACAGAATAATTATGTTCCATATTAAAATTGTCTCAAATGTAACTTTCACATTAAATTGTAAACGGATGTTGCAAAGTTATAATTACATAAACTATAAACTACTGGAACGTCTTTGAAATACTGTTCAAATATTATTTTAATAGTATCGAAATATATTTCAAATGAAAACTATTTTATATAGGCAGCTTTGGAGAGCTTGAGTGACTATTGCTAATCAGCGTTTTATTGTTCAATGCCATTATTTCCATCACTAAATTTACGCAGCCGGAAAACAATTATTTATATTTTAGATAGCACTTGAATGAATCTACCTGTTTTTTCGCTAATTTCAAATAACGATGTTTCACTAGTTGTCATAGTAAATGTTACATCGGCGAATGTTCCGAAGCTGGGCACTACAGTCTTCAAATCAAATAAGGTGCTAAACGCTGGTTCCAGCATATTCACAATATTGACCATGTTAGTGCATGTTGGCGCCGGGCCACAGTATTCTGTGAAACATGAAACACGCATTCATATCAATTGCAATTCTAATCTCGATAAATGACTTAAATATAAAGGCCTCAAACATCATCAGATAAAACGATCTTTGTTTAAGAAACCCTTAGTAACAAGAAGAGAAGAGATCAGACGAATTGACTAATTATAATAGTTAATGTGTATACATGTGAAGAGTAAAGAAGTTCGATCTGAATAATTCATATTATTTTGTACCTTCAATGTCAACGGTAAGGGTCTCACAAACATCATTCCGTCTCTCTTGGCCGCAGACTGTGATTTCGTACGATGAGTTCTTAGGAGCGGCAAGTAGAGATGTGGTCAGGGAAACACTGGCGGTCTGGGCTGTAAAACAACGCATTTGTTATAATGCATTGGGTAACATGAACGTTAGTAAAATGTAGACGTTAATGACCATTAACGTATATCTGTAGCATGTACCATGAGGATAGCGCAGTTTGAGAAAATATATTCAAACAAAGCTAAAAATTAATTTAAACGGGATTACCCTTTCAGAGTTTGTGCATAAAACACATTGTGTAATGCAAACTTTATTGACGAATACGTATACATTTAAGAATTAAATCATATGACGGCTATAAACAGTACATGAATGCCAACAAAACATTATTTTTCATCGGTACGTACTGTATGCATTACTTTAGCACACTGTTAGTGACTTATTTACTGAAGCGAAGTTCTATGGTCATACCGAGATAATCATCGTTCGGATCTGCTTTAAAATAGCTAGTGCTGCCGCCGTCTGCTTTTAAGAAGGTATATTCGAACGTGAGATCTTCACTCTCGGCGTCTTGGTAGGACATGGTGAATATAACATCGTCTGCAGCGGCTAGCAGCATGTCCAAATCTAGATGTCCTAAAAAAATAAAGTGCATATATCTTTCTGCAATTCGAATGCCGAATGATTGACAAAACATCCACGAGCAAGTGTGTATAAACTATAATGCACACAATGAGCACTATTTTACCTTGCTAATAAGTAGAAAGCTTTCATAGTTTGTATCTTAAAAATAATATTTATTTCATACAAAACCTAAGTTAAAATGGAACTGACCATGTGTAACAGTGCAGTATACGTACCTGGAAGGTTTACAAATGTAGGTGCTTTGTTTTCCACAACAGTCAATGTGAAATTGCGTTTGTCCGTTGCGCCATATGCATCTGTACACAGGATGGCCACCTTGTACCATGGGGTGACACTGTGGGTCATACAGCCACTGTGCTTGGGACACACGAAATTGTCGCGTTTGTAACCGCAGGGCGGTGTAGGCACAACGCAGGCCTTCTTGTTTAAGGTATACGCTGAAATAATGATATGTGTTCCAATTTCTAATACAAGACAAAGATACGAAGATAAAATAATATTCCGGTACTGGTATTTTATGGCAATCTTAAATTAAATTAATATGTCATAATGTATATCTTAAATTATTTTCATGAAATACTTTAAGAAGAGGAATCTACAATGCACTTACAGTTCAATGTATGTATATTTGCAGGGTTGTCTTGACTAAGTTCAAAAAGTTCCACGTCGTTATCTCCCCACATGTCAAACACGTAGTCAATCACACACGTGACGTTGTCTTCCATCACGAGACCACTCACGTGTCTGTCGTTGTTGTAGTCGTTGACCTCCAGATTGTGGAGCAACGTCTCGGCGTCTGTGTCCTCGTGTAACAAGACTTCCGCCGGGAGGCTAGAAATCTCAGGGACCTTTGATAAAAACAAAGACTTGATAAATACTCTGTTTAGGCCACATTTAAACCTTTCATCAAAATAGGTTTTACAATATATTACTGTATACAGTGTCCGTGTGTATTTTTGTTTATGAGGTCCTTCCGCGCCGAAGTTATGTTCTGAAAGAAGCCCGGCTGTGTACCAGTATTACTTAATTTACTTGCAAAGACACATCTGAAGTAACAGAAGGAAACCCACATGTCCGGTATGGTGCCCACTTACCGGACAGGAGGGTTTCCTCCGAGCACTCAGGTCCCCTGACAGCTTTTAGTAAAGCATCTTTAGTCCCATAACACCCATCATTGATATACCACATTTGTAAACGTATATGCGCTACCAAATGTGACCTACGTAGTTGACGAATGTTACGTGTAGCGTCAGCGAACATTCAGAGAAGTAATGGCAGGAGTCTACATCCCTCACTACGATGTCCATCGTATACGTGGAGGACGGGTAAATAACTGGAAACGTCGTCAGTGAACGCACTATTCCTGTAACAGAATTACGTTAAAAATTCTAATTTAACTATCATGATGTAACTACAAAGTACATTTAGATTGAACAGAGATATAATTACACCAGATATGAACTAACATGGCTCATTTAAAATACTGAAATTCTATTAAGACTAATAAACGTTAATGTTAATTTTGAGCAAATTACTGACATTTCAAAAGCAACACGATTGTTGTTTAAAGCAGCAGTCAAGACATATGTTAATACAAATTAAAATTTGCAGCTAATCGCTTCTAATGGGCATCTTACCGATCACAATACAAAACACCTCATTGAAATCGGGAAAGTACTACCGTTTTGGTAACTTTGTATTGTTGATATACCTGCATGCAATAGCTGGTGATGCCTCTGGATCAGCTTGTACATTAGTGTATATTCCGTTCGAACCCAGCGATTCCGAACAAAGACATTATAAAATACCTTTCGTAAATAAGAAACAGTTTTCAGTCGAATAAACGTCATTAACGTTCATTAGAACTAATGCCAATTTAAGATGTATTGAATTATATTCTATGGACTGCGGCTTTTAGTTATATCGCACATTCTGCTATCCATAATTATTCAACGTTTTTTTAACGTCGGTCTTCGTGCTGTCATTGAATACAGCAGCCGGAAAACAATTTGTGAAGATGTATAGAACATTTCAATGTAATTACCTGTCTTGTTGTTGATTTCGAATAAAGTAGCATCATCGGTAGTCATGGTAAATGTTACATCAGCGAAGCTACCATAGTTGGGCACAGCTGTCTTTAGATCAAATAAGGTGCTAAACGCTGGTTCCAGCATAGTCACTGTATTTACCATGCCACTGCATGTTGGCGCCGGGCCACAATATTCTGAGAAACACGAAATAGACACATATGCGATCAAATATCAATATAGTAGAAATAATGATGAAGTTAACAATATATTTTGTTTAAACAATCTTTAAGTGAAAGGAAATGAGATTAAGGTAGAAAGATAATATGGGACTTTTTTCAGACCTTGATTTTCTTCTTATCTTTGAAAATTTAATATATTATGAGACTAAACTGTGAAATATAAATAAAATCTAACCACACGTTTTGACAAAATGCGATTTTTCTTATAACCCCTCATTTTTCTACTTCAACCTAAAATTCTGATGGGGTACACTTACAAAAATGACTGACATATTGTCAAAATGTATTTTATTTATTCCCGAATAGCTTTAATTTATACGTTAAAGGTGTATCTTATGAAAAAGTATAACAAACATAAGTACTAAAGTTGACCAACAACACTTATTACATTAAATTTGGCTAAGCGTATGGTAAAAAACAACAGATTTCATTACAGTAAAAATACGCCAAACACCAATTATTGTAATTTTTTTACTTTTATTTCATAGTATGTCAAAATCAGTAATACCAAAATATAATATAACCTTATCTGAGCGGAAAAGGGTATAAATTGACATAGGTTCACCACAAAAATCTCAAGGTATAACATTTGGACTGAAGCAACCGTATGTTATAAAAAAATATGAAAAATAAGACAAATAAAAAAGCAAATATTTTCCTTCTATGTTAAAATATTTTTTTCTCTTATAATAATAATATATTAGCAGTATCGATATTAAATGATTTATTTTTGCACTAATGTTAAAAAAATAGTGTTTTGTGTAAACATTTTGAATACAAATGTTACTAGATGAGGTTCACATATCCTTGGTTACCAAATTCAGAAAAATAATAAACATTTTTTATAAGTGTGTGTTTCAAAAAATTCAATGGACATTGTCATTACATTGGGTTAACAAGAGTTAAAAAAAACTGGCAAATCTGTGTGATAACTTCATCAAGACTCTTTATGAAGCTTGTGACTATTGGTAAAATGTCGCTGTTTTTGGATAAAAAGGTATCTCTTAGACCATTCTCATCATTTCGCCGATACATAATTTTCAGATGTTTTTTTACAGCGGTAGATCAAGTCAAAATTCCTCAGTGGAGCAGGCCCAAGTTTACACAATGAACAGTATTTAAATTATCCAACAGAACACCACACTCGATCACCCGGCGTCCCGCTCTCCACCCAACTCGACTGACTATTTTTCCAAGTTTTTCGTGTGAATGAATGTTATTTCACAGCAAGGAGCACGTATCTCCTTTACGCAGATATGTTTTTATATACGAATAATTATGTTCAATAATACTAATAATCCTTGGACGTTTATTTATAACTATTTTAACTTAAGTGTAAGGAAATACACCAGAAATATCGCGAAAATGACATGATTAAATGTAAACAGAAATTTGCAACAATGAAGTCATTTGAAGGTATTCCCCATGTCAGAGTACCTTGTTTTTCTTCAAACTACATTTTTACTGTCATCTTTAAAGACAAATAAGCATTTATTTCACACATTTAATTGAAAATAACTCAATATTCGAAAAGTAATGTTTATTTCGCGAAAATAATTTCTGTTTCAGATCAGATCGATTAGATTTACGGTTAGTGGCGAATGGGCCGAAGTTAACCGATATTTCGCGAGTATTTCCGAAGTCATTAGGATCTTTCTACCTTAATATACTTTAATAATGACACTATTTTGTAGAAGTACCTTCTATGTCAACGGAAAGGGTCTCGCAAACTTCATTCCGTCGCTCTTGGCCGCATATCGTGATTTCGTAGGAGGAGTTCTTAGGAGCGGCAAGTAGAGATGTGGTCAGGGAAACACTGGCGGCCTGAACTAGAAGACAACGATTTGGTTATTGGGCATCAAAAAAAGCAACAACATGATTTTTACCAGAAAACGACATGTGTGAATCTTAGATACGTGATACGTTTAACCATAACATAAGGTGAAAACACACCGACGTACAATAAGATAATACTCTAAAAAGTATTTTCTCCTACACAGTTTTAGTAATAGCAAAATAAAATTATGTTTTAGAAATAGAGTTTTATCATACCTATATTTTACAAGAAAATTTACTTTCTACAATTGAACTACATATCAGCTATGAACTCTATCCAGAATATCTGCGTAGTGTATGCATACAGTTGATATGAGCGTTGCGTTTATTTTTATATCACATGTTCTTGGTTATACCTATATAATCATCGCTTGGGTCTGCTTTAAAGTAGCTAGTGCTGCTACCATCAGATTTTAAGAATGTATATTCGAACGTGAGGTCTTCACTCTCGGTGTCTTGGTACGACATGGTAAATATAACATCGTCTGCAGCGGCTATTAGCATGTCCAAATCTCGATGGCCTAAAACAGTAAAGAACACATACATATATTTCTGCGGTGTTACTGCTGGAAGATAACGAAAACGTATGCGTGCTTATATAAGTAAACTATAGTAAAATATAAGTAGGTTTGAAAATATGTGGCCAGTGTATATTCATATTCAACATGTATACTCATGAACAAATAACTAGTAAGTAATCTGAGTATTATACATGTACTTATTCCAGTTTACATACCTGGGAGGTTGACAAATGTAGGGGCGTCGTTTTCCACAACACTCAATGTGAAATTGCGTTTGTCCGTTGCGCCATATCCATCAGTACACAGGATGGCCACCTTGTACCATGGGGTGACGCTGTGGGTCATACAGCCACTGTGCTTGGGACACACGAAGTTGTCGCGTTTGTAACCGCAGCGCGGGGTGAATGTAGACGAAGGAAGAACGCATGCTTTCTTGTATAAGGTGTACGCTGAAATATAAAATAACATATCCGTTATGTTTCTGGTGTACAAACTGGCATTGAACGAAATAAAATATATACAGATGTTTTATTATATGTGTATATAATTAAATGTGTACTTTGTTAAATGTGTATTTATTTGTTCGATAATTAATATGATGAGTATTATCAAAACAACATTTACAGTTCCAATGATGCAAATTTGTCGGATCGTCTTGACGCAGTTCAAACAGTTCCACGTCGTTATCCCCCCACGTGTCGTACACGTAGTCAATCACGCATGTGACGTTGTCCTCGAGCACTGCACCGCTCGCGAGTCTGTCGTTGTTGTAGTCGTTGACCTCCAGGTTGTGGAGCAAAGTCTCGGCGTCCGTGTCTTCGTGTAACAAGGCCTCCGCCGGAAGACTGGAAATCTCGGGGACCTGTATAGAACACAAACACACACTATATAGTTACCTTTGAGAAACAGTTTTTAAACTACCGGTTCTTACAGAAACGTCAATCACTGATATACTTTTAACGTCTTTAAACGTCAAGACATCACCAAAAGTAACTCACGTAATTGACGAACGTAACGTGTAGCGTCAGCGAACATTCCGAGAAGTAATGACAGGAGTCTACGTCCCTCACTACAATGCCCATTGCATACGTCACGGACGGGTAAATAACTGGAAACGCCGTCAGTGAACGCACTATTCCTAAAACAGTGACGTTCAATATTGAATCTGTGTCGAATGCCAGTCTGAACTCCAGTGGGATTGAACATTGTTTTATTACCAGAAATAAAATCACATCACATTTGAACTACCTTAGCCAATTCGAACTTTTTATCCAATATATTTAGCATATGTAAATCACGTAATTTCAAATGTAATCAATTATTTACGCTTCCAAAAATTAAATATTTTTGTTGCTTACGGCACAGTGGGCAAACTATTTACCTGTCTTGTTGTTAATTTCAAATAACGCATCATCATCTGTTGTCATGGTAAATGTTACATCAGCGAAGGTACCGTAGCTGGGCACTGATGTCTTCAGGTCAAATAAGGTGCTTAGCGCTGGTTCCAGCATAGTCACTGTATTTACCATGTCACTGCATGTTGGCGCCGGGCCACAATATTCTGTGAAATACGACCGAGATACACATGAATATCAAACATATATTTGTAATGATTATTAATCGCGGTAAAGTGACATTAAAAAAACAACTTAAAAATACCTTTCTTTGATAAAAAACCTTGCAGTAGAAGACAAGAGAATAATGGGTAGTTTGTAATTTTCACTGACTATTTTAGTCAAAGGTTTGCATATAAAACGTATGACATAAATAGTTTTAATAAATGTATTTGGTAAGCAGTACCTTCAATGTCAACGGTAAGGGTCTCGCAGACTTCATTCCGTCTCTCTTGGCCGCATATTGTGATTTCGTAGGAGGAATTCTTAGGAGCGGCAAGTAGAGATGTGGTCAGGGAAACACTGGCGGTCTGGGCTGTAAAACAACGCATTTATTAAACAGCATTCGGTAACACAAATGTTTTGTTTAGCTGGAAACCGACATTAAAGAACATGAACAAGGTACGTTAAATCACACAGTGGTGACGCATGAATGAGGGACAGCGAAATAAGTCATAGGTGACAATGCTTATAAAAACTGTTTACTTCCTCAGAGTTCTGAAATAAACATTGCATAACGAGAACGTCACAATGATAACAAATGTCATCTATTACATGTCGTCCCGAATAAACACTTTACATGTCAATTATGCGCTAGGGTTGTGTTATGTTAAGTTCAATTTGATGTTTCATGTACTATGTTATACCTAGATAACCATCGCTCGGATCTGCTTTAAAGTAGCTAGTGCCGCTGCCGTCTGCTTTTAAGAAGGTATATTCGAACGTGAGATCTTCACTCTCGGCGTCTTGGTACGACATGGTAAATATAACATCGTCCGCAGCGGCTAGCAGCATGTCCAAATCTCGATGGCCTAAAATAGTGAAGTACACTTGAACTAGTATGTGCGTTTTACAGACGGGAGATTCCCAAAACATCACAGAGCAAATGTGGGTAATGTAAAAGCTCCTCAGCTACAGGACTGTTACGCTGGTAAACATGTGTACATTTATTTTAACAATGTCTTGATAATGACTTATCAAATTCATTTAAAACCAAAAGAATTGAATTTTGCATATATATAGAGGACACAAACCTGGAAGGTTCACAAATGTAGGTGCCTCGTTTTCCACAACAGTCAACGTAAAATTTCGTTTATCAGATGCGCCATATCCGTCTGTACACAGGATGGCCACCTTGTACCATGGGGTGACACTGTGGGTCATGCAGCCACTGTGTTTGGGACACACAAAGTTGTCTTGTTTGTAACCGCATGGCGGGGTAGGCACAACACATGCCTTCTTGTATAAGGTATACGCTGAAATATGATACGAATGATATAAAATTGGTTTTAATTTTTACAGAGTGAACGAAGAAATAAACATCGCAACAGTTGAATTGATGACGTTATCAATAATTTGCTCTTTGCCTATTTTAAACTTACAGAAAACGAAAAGTGAAACAAGTATTTACAATTCCATTTATATAAATTTGCCGGGTCATCCTGGCGAAGTTCAAAAAGTTCAACGTCGTTATCTTCCCATATGTCGTAGACGTAGTCAATCACACACGTGACATTGTCTTCCAGTGTGTGACCGTCCGATGTCCTGTCATAGTTGTAGTCGTACACTTGGAGGTTGTGAAGCAAAGTATCGGCGTCCGTGTCCTCGTGCAACGAGACTTCCGCCGGAAGACTGGATATCTCAGGGGCCTGGACACATACCAATGACAACACAGTAAGACGCAAAAGTTTGAACACAACAAATAGAAAAAATAGTAAAACAGAAAATCAGAATCACAAGTAATGTTTGCTTTAATTTGGATTTATAATGAAACTAATAGGACATCAGACATCATACTTAATTCAGCAATCATTTAAAAAAAACAGGTAAGAACTGCGTACCATGAAATAACAGAAAACTGCTAAGAACTGCGTACCATGAAAAACTCCTTTATATAGGGCAAGTGTACAATTGCCAATTACACATCACACAATACAAACAACATGTTAAGATCTTCGAACGAGAAAATGGTCCTTTATTTAGGGCAAGTGACCAATTGCCAATTCAACACATCACAATACAAACGACAAATTAAGAACTGCGTACCCAGTTGGTGTAGGCGATGGTGACCGTCATGGTGCAGGAATAAGTGCTGCAGGACTCGGAGTTCTGAACCGTCACCGTTTGCGTGTAGGACTTGCTGGGATACGCCGGCCAGATGCTGATGTTTTGTGTTACATAGATGTCCCCTGCGCAGAACAATGAAGGTTACATAGTATGTTAATATTGCATAATTTTACAATGCGTTCTCAGGTTGAAAATATAGTCAGATTTTGTTTAAACGTATTTATATTGACAAACAAAAATATTATGACATTCATTTTATTTATAATACATATAATGCATTGTACAAAACTTGATTAGAAAACTAGCGTCAGCAACGCTTATACTAATTCTTCTCCAGTAGAAAGATACAAGGTACAAAATGCAGAAACTAGAAATAAATTTCATTCCGAACATGTTATAAACAAATATAATGTACTTAGCATTCATATTGACTGGTAACGAAGGTGTTGGATAATGTGGCGCCACATGATTTGAGGATTAAACATACCTGTGTCTGGATTAATTGTGGACTCAGTAAAACCACCCTTGTTAGATAACGTCCAAATCAGTTTTGCCCACGTAGACCTGTACATATAGTTTATTTTGTTAATAGAAAATAATCAATAAGGATGCAGTCCAACTAACATCTTTTAGATCGTTCAACTGTCTTACAACACGCAAATCAATAAAATCCATAGCGAATCAATGTTTAATGACATTCGATAATAACGTATGTGTTATCAAAGATTAATTCGTAGCTAAGGTTACTACAAATTGCAGAGTCATGAGGCAATAACCTAGCATTACAAATGTTGGGAAGCTGTATCTGATTCAACGTACTTATGTTAATCGAAACTAACTTCCAACAACCGTGTGTTTTTGCGGTCTAAAGCCTTCATAAGACGTACCCTTTAATGGTCAAGAAAACAATGAAAAAGACTGTGTCTGGTAGCATAAAATGTCACAACCTTTATAGTACCTGAAGCTAGTGAAGTGCAGTGTTGGTTGCGGGTAGGACATCTTGAAGATGGTTTTATTGGAGCTCAGACCCGTGATACCGTGCGTGTCTTTCAGGTTGAGCTCTTGAAGGTTGTAGCAGGTTGGTGTCTGGAAACATGCCCCTGCAAATTACACAAACATTTGTGATTTGGTCCATGTTTATGCGGGAAATCATATTTTGTGATAAAAACACAGGTGATGGGCTTCAGTACGTTTTTTTACTATGAAATATCACGGAACGTTCATGGTTTCGTCATTGTTTCAAATAGTTACGTGATAATGAATTATAAGCATCATGGTGATAACATACTAATATATAATAACTCTCCATGAGTACTACATTTTAATGAGCTTCTAACCTATACATGTTACAAAAATGATTTCTTTCTTTCGTGGATCAACAGTTTTGGAAAGCTTTCAGTTAACTTACACATTGTGATGTACATAGTTTTGCAGGAGATGTCATTTCTGCGGTCAATGGCACATACACTCATATCAAACGTATAGGAGTACTCGTTGGTCAAGGCTCTGGTCAAGTAGACCTCACCGGTGGCTGAAATCAATCATTAATATATTTGATGCCTGTCGTGGGAAAACCGGGCTTAATGCATATGCGTATAGTGTCGTCCCAGATAAGCCTATGCAGCCCGCACAGACTGATCCGTGACGACACTTTCCGCCTACAGTGGATTTATGTTTAGAAGAAAGTTCCTTGAAACAGAAAATACCATAAAAGCATTAAGTGCTGTCCCGGATCAGCATGTGCGGGACGACACATTACGCACATGCATTAAGCCCGGTTTGACCACGACACGCCTTATTTCAGTTTTTGTAAAGAAACATATGTTAAGCATTTTGTTCGTTATCGTTATAGTTAAAAATGTTTAAGTATGCAATTTTGTATAAAAATGCCACTTGTTAAATAAAAATAATTCTAACAGGACACGCACAAAGTTTTGAATAGACAAAGAACAAACGTTTACTTTGTTAAATTTTTGTAATTAACAACGCGAAGAAATAGTTGCGGAACTGTAAAATATAGTTTGCGCTGTTATTAAAGAAAATAATGTCAGATCGTGTTAGGATCGAAATAATTTTAGCCTTGTCGTGTTGTTTAATTGTAAATAAACAGCTATTCGTCGTTCTAATGCGCGTACTAACGCTCTCGTGATTGAATTCCTACCCATCAGATCTCCAAACCGTTGTTTATTAGCTGATATACAACGATAAATCGAAAACTATTTCTTAAATACGTACCTGTATTGAAATCAAAGAGGTCGTTGCCAAGGAGATAGGAGACACGTGGTTCTGTGCCCACGTAGTAGGAGACGAAGTCACTTTCGCCGGACGTCTCGATGTAAGTCGCCGTGATTTTGTTGATCACCTTGCCTGCATACGTGTTGTTTTGATTTATGGTTATATTTGCCGTATCTGTAGAAAAATAAATTAATCTTGTCGTGTGAAACCCAGGCTTAATACAAGTGCGTAAAGTGTCGTCCCGGATCAGCCTGTGCAGTCCGCACAGGCTGATTTGGGACGGCACTTTCCGCCTACAGTGATTTATATTTAGAAGCGACTTCTTTGAAACAGACAATAGCATAGAAGCGGAAAGTGCCGTCCAGATCAGCCAGTGCGGGACGACTCTTTACGCACTTGCATTAAGCCTGGTTTTGGCACGACATGCCTCAAATGTGTGTCATACACATACAAATCCTAATAAGAAGTACGGAAAACTAGCGATTTATTTATTTCTCACTATTTTAGTTCCCTGCCGTGGGAATGTGATGCGCGTTTCTTGCTACATGTATCACATTATAGTCTGCTTTCTGTTCTTATGTGAATGCAATACTTTACGTGCAACAGAATTCTGTTTGCCAGTTCGCGATGTCGGTACTAATGAAAACCGTTTTACTTTACGTTATTTTGTAATATGCAAAATTGTCAATGTGCAATTATTTTAGTGCTTGTGCAATTAACTTCGGATACTTACATTCGTTAACGTCAGTTACCTGCGAGCAACTAAATTGTTTTGTGAGTGAGTTACACTGAGAGAAACACAACCAAAGTGCTAAAATGCTAAAATTGAAATACTTGAACAAATGACGACAAGTCACTCACGCATATACACACGTTTCTTTAAATAAATAAGACATAAATTTTGTGGATTTAGACTTTAAAAACCAAACTTTGTACATGTATGTGCAAATGGATGGTTTCTTTCAACACAATCTTTGAATATGATGCTTTGAGTTTGGTTGTACATACATGTAGTTAGTATTGCGTTTTTTTAAAGTACCTACTTGCGTATGATAGCGACGGTGCCGTATTAGCATAAAATGAGAACGTTTCCGACGACATTGCGAGCTCTACGACGTAAATAGAAATGTTATTGACGTTAGGCCTCGTGCAGTCGATTGTCACGGTGTAGGACTCGCCGGCGTTGGCACAGCCATTGTTTTTGTTGCAGTTGTCACAGGTGGTGTCCGTGCATGCCTTCTTGTAGAGTGAGAAACCTGGAGAAATAAAGCTGGTCAGACTTTTATTGCAAATTGTAATGAAGTCTGATACAGACGTGTGGATTTCATATTGGATGTGGATTTTTTACTTTGCAAACTTGCTCAAATAGTCAATAGTTAGTCTTATGTATTTAAACACTTACTATAGATGCGTTATAGTGCACCTATCAGTATTTTCCCCCAGTGGGGGGAGCGGCGGTGAATCACAGGGGATTTTGACTTATTGTATTGTGGGGATCTAATTCCCCACCCTAGAGCCAAACATTGTTGTCTAAATCCGCCCAATGGGGGATGCTTAATTGGTGTATCAAATGGCAAGGGGGCCAATATTACCCCGGTCTAAAATCCGAACAAAGTATATTTCCTGGGACCCGGAATCATTTGGCGTGTCCAATTCCCGCCTGTCGAGAATTGCCTTCAGTCTAAAGTCCCGTATATGCACGCCGCTCCCCCCCCCCCCCCCTTGGGAAAATATTGATAGGTGCAAAGTAATTGCAGACTTCAAAACACCCATGTTTGACTCCAAAATAAATTAATGAGGCGTGTCGTGGGAAACCCGGGCTTAAAGCTGGTGCGTAAAGTGTCGTCCCGGATTAGCCTTTGCAGTCCGCACAGGCTAATCCAGGACGATACTTTCCGCCTACAGTGGATTTATGTTTAGAACAAACTTCCTTGAACCAGAAAATACCATAAAAGGCTGGTGCGTAAAGTGTCGTCTTGGATTAGCCTTTGCCGTCCGCACAGGCTAATCCGGTATGACACTTTACGCACATGCATTAAGCCCGGTTTTCCCACGACACGCCTCAAGTGATTGTTTTGTTTTTCCTTTAAAACAGATTATAATCAGACAATAGGAAAAAACATTCTCGAAACTTAAAACTTACAATAGTTAGAGTACTCTCCCTTTTACCGTAAACCTAAATTGACACGACCTCCACAGACAGATTTGACTGTTTCCGAGCAGATCTAATCAAATCCCTGCCGGAACAATCTTCCACGTGACCATTGTCAGATCACATGGTGTAAATCAAAATGGCGGACACGCAAATGAAAATAACGTGGACACCGTAAACTTTTTGCCTTGTTAGTTTTACATTTTAAGTTACTTTTATTAATTACAAACTCTCAATATATATCTTTATCACATGCTATACCTTGTTTTTCATGTAATACAGCCATTACGAATATTGTTATCTCACACATGTGTAAGATTACATTTTGAGCGTTTTCATTGGCTACATATTTGTTGACTGACCAATCACATGGCGTTATTTTGGTGAAATGACGTCGTCAACATGAAATGACGTCACGTCAGCACACAACTTCGAGATTTTACCAACTTATGTTGGTAAAAGTAGGAGGTTTTATTTCGTTTAAATGCATGTTATCAAAAAGATCTGACACTCGATGTCATTTCATACCATATTTTATTAAACTCGCTTACTAACACAATTCCTGAACTCGTTTAATAAAACATGGTATGAAATTACAACTCGTGTCAGATCCTATATATATGTCTGGGCAAAAAATTCATTTAACAATAAAATTTCTGAGGGTTTTTTATGAACTAATAAAAATCAAAACTAAAAAGAAAATCCTTCCGCATCTGGAAGGAATTTTCTAAGTGTTATTTTTACTGTATAGGGAAAGTAACCGCTGCGCTTGATAATTACCGGTCAGCTGAAAAAGCGGACTTCCTCCATTAGTTATGGAAGTGATAGAACACGAGGTGCACGGGGAGCTGTCGTAGCACGTGCCCGTGCACGTGTCTTTGAAACAATCACTGAAGAGAAAAAAATATCCAGAATTCTATGAAAGCAACAATAAAAAAGATAAAATCACGTTACTTAATTAACACTGACAATGTATTTTAGGTCGCACATCAGTTATGTCAGTGAAAGGACCAGCACTATTGAGAACCGGTTTCCATTACAAAGACGACGTCCTACTTCTAAAAGTTGAAGACAACACTTCGTACTTGAAACTTTGATGACATTAAAATGTAATGGTGATGGTCTATTGTTCTATGGTAAGATAAGTGAAATAAATGTGCTATACACACAGTTGGATTATTATTATTATTATGATTATTATTATTATTTTATTATTATATGGGCAAGTAAAGAACATACAAAAGGAAATTTGAATGTATTAAGTTATTAGATCACGTTAAGGCCCTATGAGTACGTTTACTCTTTTTTTTTTAATTTATCGCATATATAGAGATGTTGTTTTCGTATTATGGAACAGCTTTCTTCATCCAACACCGACACCATATGATATAAAAAAAGCACGCGCGTACTGGCAGTCGCTGGGGCATCCGCACGTGTACGGTTTGCACGGGTACGTGCATCCGTAGGTGAGGTTGCAGACACCGGAAACGTTCCACAGGAGCACGGCGCTGTTCATGTTCTCGTGCAGTGAATTCACGAACGGCGTCGTTGACAACGTGCCGCATTCTGAAACATAACGGGTGAAATCATCGTACTACTACTACTGCTACTTCTATGACTACTAAAAATACCACCACCTCAACCAATAATAATAAAAATATTAAATATAATTATAATAAGTATAGGCTTAATTATAACTATAATTAGAATATCTAATTATAATTTAGATCTATTATGACTATTA
Organism: Congeria kusceri; assembly: GCA_027627225.1. Lineage (NCBI taxonomy): Eukaryota > Metazoa > Mollusca > Bivalvia > Myida > Dreissenidae > Congeria > Congeria kusceri. Next base: position 101,615,097 of record CM051024.1, read on the forward strand.
TTATTATTTCTTATTAATGTGATACTTTTTATTATTATATAGTTTGTTTATAGTTGTGGTAATATAATAATAATGATAATAATAATAATAATAATAATACTAATAATGATAAATAAATAAATTAATTAATAATAATAATAATAATAATTAATAATAATAAAATAATAATAATAATAATAATAATAATAATTATTATTATTAACATACATCTATACATAAATTATATAAATACTTTTACTTTTATTTTATAATAAATTAATATTATCATTTATTCATAAAAAATTATCTTATTTTCTAGACCATATTCTGTTAATGACTATAAATGCGTTTTTTATTCAAATGCATCATCTTGAATTGCTACTAACAAATATTACGTTTTCAAGTATTACCTATTATTCCAACGCCACAACAAAGCACGACTAAAACAAATATACATATAAGCGTCTTCATAGTTTGATGTCTAGCAGCGAAATGAAGGGTTCAGTAGAAACAGCGCTAGATCTGCAGGTGGTTTTGCTAATTGTCGTTGATCAGAACCCGTTCTGATAGGGTGGAACTAGCGCCATCAAAACCAAATTTGGCCAGAAGGATTCCACTGTGTAACAGACACTTATGGAGATAAACAAGTCTTATGGTTGACAATGGGTAATCAATTCAATTAAGTAAAAACAATCAATATATCAAATATCTTACTTGTCCGATAATCAGTTTCTGATCAATGTTGGTCAAGTTTTCGTCATAATGTCGATAAGTTCTTATTGTGTTATATGATACACCTATCCGGTGACGAAATATGAGTCCAATCTTTCACTCGCCTGATTGTTTTAAATATCACATACGGGTTTCAATTGATGACAATTTTCAAAGCGGAATTACCGTTGGAAGAATTTTCCTCTCTAACAAAGGATCCCCCAAGGGTTGTAGACGCAGAATGTGCATCATGCATACGTTTTGTTTTGAATGTTGTATTAGCTCTTGAGAAAAGCTATGCACATACATATATGATACCGTGTGCTTTTGAGAGGTATATCAGTTTGAGTTTTAACCTATTTATTTTAGCTTGATAGTGTCGAAAGCCTGAGGCTTATTGCGACGCTTTCGAGACCGTTTCCTGGGTAGAACCAGCACTTTGTGTCGTTTGAGAAAGAACATTTGAACGCTCCCCGAGTAGGGAACGAACTCACGACGTCCCGATCGGAAGGCGGACACGGTATCCATCTCACCACTGCGACATCGACGAATTCGTGTTCTAGGTCTTCACTCTCGTCGTCTGTATGTATGTTTCGAAGTTTTTGCGATTCTTCCGAGCCGAAACTGCATTATATGATGGCAAGTGGTGGGTTTAGCACTGTAGCACCCCTACCTAATTTACTCTTAGAGACACATTGAAAGTTGGAACAAACTTTGAATCATAGCTACAAATGCCAGCTATTTACTGAAATATCTTTTTAAATTTTGGTGTGGTCTTGTGCTGTGCGGGGAAACCGGAATACAGAGAGGAAGCACCACCTGTCCGGTATTTGGACACTAACCAGACTCACATACGCCGGGAACTGGTACTGGATCCCGATCAAGTTTCGTCGTCTTCGTAGGACATTGTAAACATATTCGTAACATAATCTGCATTGGACCGAAGGACGTCTCGGTAGCCTAGACAAGTACACATAAAATACACACGCACGCAAGCACACGCAAACACGCGGATAGGAGTAATATATAGATATAGTGCTAAACTATGCCACTCATGATGCAATTTATTTATTACCTTGTATTACAAAACAATTGTATGTATAATACTGATACTTCAAAGGTAAATGTTAGCAATGGTTCAAGAAAACACAACTTTGATTTGATATGAGAACAACATAAATACATTAATAAATTATATATTGACAATGAATAAAAAAGTGAACTCAGCTAATAAGTAAAAATGCAAACAAATAAATAAATAAATAAATAAATAAATAAAATAAATAAATAAATAATAAATAAAAAATAATAAATAAATAAATAAATAAATAAATAAATAAATAAATAAATAAATAAGTAAATAAATAAATAAATAAATAAATAAATAAATAAATAAATAAATAAATGCATGAATCAATGAATGAATAAATGAATGGATGGATGGATGGATGGATGGATGGATGGATGGATGGATGGATGGATGGATGGATGGATGGAAGGATGGATGGATGGATGAGTTTTGGGTGGGTGGATTAATGGATGAAGGGAGAGAGGAAGAACGAACGAACGAACGAATACATAAATAAATAAATAAATAAATAAACAAATAAATAAATAAATAAATAAATAAAATAAAATAAATACAATTACTAACTGTTATATGATGTTAATTTTAAAGAAGGTTAGATTAAACGACGCTCTCAAGTAGCATATCACAGCTCAGTGAGTGAAATGTGATCTGTCCATGATATAGTGTAAGAATGCAAATACCGGGCGATTACTTCTCATTGCCAAATGTTATTATTTACACTGATTACACACAAAAACAATCAATGTAGAAGTAAGGAAGTTATGAGTCGAAAGTAATTTACCAGTTCATAAAGGTCCTTGTCCAACAATTGGAGATAGGTTTATTATGTTGACATTTTTTATGACGGTTTCAAGATATGTTTATATTTAGTAAGATATTCAATAACACCAAGTGTGTTCCAGTTTTTATAACCGCTTGAACCCGAATGTCTGATATCGAATCCAGTACAGTTCATTATCTCTTTGGTGATATGTTTTTGGCATGCATTTTTGCACAGTTCTTGCTATAACAGAGGAATACGGTTTTGAACATTGCAGCGATATTTAATTGAAACCCTCCTGATATTAAACTACATGAAATAATCAGTTAGCCTTTGCAATTAAAATAATAATGTTGTTACAAGGCTTCTGGACAGCTATTGGAACATTATTCTGACATTTGAGGGGCGTCGTGGGAAAACCGGACTTAATGCATGTGCGTAAAGTGTCGTCCCGGATTAGCCTGTGCAGTCCGCACGGCTAATCCGGGACGGCACTTTCCGCTTTTATGGTATTTTCTGTTTCAAGGAAGTCTCTTCTAAACATAAAGTCTCTGTAGGCGGAAAGTGCCGTCCTGGATCAGCCTGTGCGGACTGCACAGGCTAATCCGGGATGACACTTGACGCACATGCATTAAGTCCGGTTTTCCCACGACGCGCCTCATTTTGAGTACATGTGTATTATATGGTATGTATACTTGTATCGACTATTGAACAAGCTTTGAACATTACTTGACGTTCGGAATTTATTTACGATGTTAACTGAATATAGCTCTCGACCCACACGCCATTTGACAAAAAAGATCAGAAAAAAGTTCTGAACGAAACAACCTAAACATTTAATGGTATCCTTGGGAAAAATTAATTTGGGCATTCATGCGATGTTTGAAAGTTGAAATTGGATATTTACAAATGAACAGGGGATCAAGATTAACACAGTTCAAAGAATATATATATTACCTTTAAGCAAAATTCTAACAAACATAAGTTCTATTCGTCTAAGTACATTAAACTATTCTTAGCTTATTAAAGCATTAAATATAGCAAACATGATAGAACTCAATATGTATAAACATGCTACAATATGAGTATGAAATAAAATGAGTTCATTTAATGTATGCAATTCTGGTATTTCATAATGAACGAACATTGCAGTTTACATGCCATGTCGAAAATTTCTGACAACCAAACGAATAAAAATACGAATCACCCGACTGCGTGAAACCTGTATACATAGAATTGAAATAATCGACCGATTAAAACTGATTTAAATAATGGATAAGCATATCTGACATTGACATTGATTTTATTTCAAGACAATGTTTGTAATTAGTAATTTCTAATCGTTTTGCGCGTATCATTTCCGCCTGAATGCATTCGCGTATTTTACATTGCACAATGAGTATTAACTTTCATAATCTGTGTGAAAGCGGTTTGACTGATAAGAGCTAACTAGATTTTACAGACCCCTGTGGTTTTTATCAAGGTTAATTTGAATAGACGACTTCTACAATCATTTATCCAGATTTTAGAGATGGCCGACATGTTATAAGCGATTGATTAATATACTTCGATTACTAGGAGCGAAACAGAAAAAAGCGCCCGGGTGTTTTTAACAATCTTAATTAGAATGGACAATTTAGACATGCATATGTGCTAGATTTGAGAGATGGCCGAAATGGTACGTCCTCGAAATATAATTAATATAGTAACATATATAATAATATATTGTCAATAATCTAGAGACAGTTTATGCAGCATTTCGCTATAATAGTAATAATAGCAAGAGAGATAAGAACAAATGTTCGCTAAGATACAGTTAGTACGAACTGGATCAGTATTGTATCATGCTCGAACCTGTCACATTGTCTTAAGATGCATATAACAAAATGTACGTGTGAACATATTGACGTTATTGTTTTCAGATTAATATAAGATGTGATGAAGCATTTGTGAAATGAATTATATTCATTGTGTTCCTAAATGTGTAAGCATGTATGTTTTCATACGCAGCCCAATTGTTTTGGGCATTGTGAATTAATCAAAGTGATATCTACTTTCTTTTTTTGTTGTTTTAAAATATTTGTGTAATCTGTCGTCTTAAAAACGAAAGACATAGATAAACACTGTCAAACATTATTTTGTATTAAAATCATTTTCTTGTTCATTCCATTGTCATACCTTTGCCATATGTTATCAAATACCCGATGTATTGTTATCAGAATGCTCCAGTTATTTCTAATCCAGGACACCGACCTGACTGTATTCGCAACCGCTTCGAACAGAAAGGCGTGTAACAATACAACTCTACGATTTGTTGTGAAGTAAGTAATAGACACCCAACATGTCCATTACCTTTGGCTTACTTTTTAATATACACGTTATAGCTGGTAATGGAAAAAAACGAATTCCATTTGAAAGCGAGAGCTGTCCGAAAACCGGGTTCAGTGTAAAATGCGGTGATGAAACTTAATCCTAAAACGTGACATAAAATGTACGACAAAATTTCACTTGTTCAACAAGAAAAGACTGTCTCAAGGCCGCCGAATATACATAGCTCGCAGGAGCAATAGCTGCATTTACAACCTACCAGTATCATTTGTCAACATGCCCGTAGCCTATATGCAATAGCGGTGCTTGCATATCCAGAGACAGCGACCAACGTGTGCTATGGGCTAAAGCCAAAACAGCATAACGACGTACAAACGGTTGTAATATGCGCATCAAGGTATTTGAATCATGTCGCATTGTGTCACATAAACAGAAATACGACGATATTACTCGAAACACATTTGAAACCAGCAGTCGTTTTACTCGTACTAGTAATTTTATTAAGTAATTCTATAGGTGTCTTTCATATTTCGTTTGCAATGACTTTAGAACTCATTGCGTCCCAAATATGGTGAAATAACTTACATTAATACACTCAACAAAAGTTATAACTCACCAAATGGAAATAAATGGAAAGTGTTGTTTTTTCGTTATTTATAAGAATTTCAGCTTGAAATGTCAGCTATAATCATTTAAGTTATACATGCATGTGTTCATACCAACATATTGGAAAAAATAAACGAAAGAATTTCGCGTTTACCATGGCGCAGCTGAAATAGAAACGAAGAAAATACAACTATTTCCATTTGGTGCGTTTTTTTTCTGGATGTTGAGTGTGCTTGATACATTAAATGAAATCGTTTGTTTATTTTAAATAAGATAAGATATGAAATTAATAGTCCTTTATTTAATCTTAATATTAAATGAGTTAACATCTCATGGATGTCATAATGCTTGGAATTAACTAAGCTCGGAACACTTAACAAGCTGATGTCATGCTAAAACGACCCATTGATAAGGTATAAAACTATAAACATACATTTATAAGGTATGTGATTATAATTTGACATGCATTAGATATTTTTTATGTTTATTTATGTTAATTATATCAAGAACATGGTACAAGTTTAATAGTTTTATATAATATTCTATACATCTACACGAGTGCATTTTACAGTCTCATTTATGTAACGAAATGATTCGTATTGATAATTACGGCAAACATAAACCAATGGAGGACTATTCACTTTCTCCGATAGTGAGTATATGTCAAGATTTGGAATCTAAAACAAGCATAAACCAACAAACGGCGTTATATTTAATTAATTTTATCTGCATTTGCTGACAAAATTATGTTCGTTCTTCATACAGTATGTATTGATCTAAATTTCTCCCATTACCTTCCTTTGCCAAAATGACGTCAGCAATTTGAACAATTCAACTATCAATGAGTCTCCACAACACCCTTTGGTATCGACATTGACTTACATTCACGACAACGAAAACAAGTAATACAAATAGAAATCGCTTCAGCTCATGGTTGGTTGATTTACTTTTTCAATGAACAACGTTGAGGAAAGTATTCGAACGATTGATAATCATAGGTTGGGGGCGTTGACATGACGTTTACACAGTTATCGAACGATTGATAATCATAGGTTTGGGGCGTTGACATGACGTTTACACAGTTATCGAACGATTGATAATCATAGGTTGGGGCGTTGACATGACGTTTACACAGTTATTTTATTTAGCAAGCTATTGCACATAGGTACATTCAAAGCAAAGCTTTTACGTTAACAATAACCACGTATGATTGACACTAAAAATTTCAGTTCAGAAAACATGTTTGAATGATTTACAGATTTACCAACAGATCTTTGAGCTCTCAAAACGGTAGCCACGTTGTGTAAAACATATACTGACCACGTAATTACGTATTATTAACTCTCATATGGAATCATATACTAAAATTCATATACAATTATATTCCAATATATAACATACACATGTAAGTAGCGATTAAATGATTAACATATCAATATATTTTGCTTATGATATGCTGGTTCTCGTCAAATAGATACTTTAATCGTAAAATGGATATTTTCATGTTAATGTTAGGTAAGCATTACATTTAAATATAATGCAAACACCCTACTGATGTAAAAACCTTGGCCAAATTGAACATAAGTGTACAAAGGTACAAATGTGATAATATTCCCATGTATTTTCGCTGTATATTACATACAGTTTTCGTCTTATTTCAATACTTTTCATCAATGTAAACGACATAGTGTTTGACAATTCATGATCTAACTGGAACAAGTATCACAATTTGCAAATGTATGCATAGTTTCGTCAGCAAACGGTTATAGTTCTTTTTCTATGACGTTAATTTTATACCATTTTATATATTCATTCGATTTAATGATTCTGCATATAGGCTAAAATGTAGCGGGACTAAAAGAACGCGTTGATGACACACGTGTTAGATATTAACTAATTCAGGAAGTTATCGCGGAATATGCAATACGCAATAAAGATATTGAGCGACTGTTTTTATGTGATTAATCCTAGATTCGGACAGAATACAATAAAAAATCAAAACGCTGACACTGTAGAAAGACTGTTGCCGACAAAAGAAACTAAAAGCATGTGAATTATGAGTGCAGTTTTGCTAAAAAGGAAACATTTGTTTGAATGAAGTTCAATTTCCCACAGTTAAACTTGATAATATGGCTTCTTGTTGAATAGTATAAGACATTATAATGAACAAAAATAGTTTGTAAGTAACGAACATATATTTTTCAAGCGAAATATCTAATGCAAACGAACTTATATACATGCCAGTTAACACTTTCAATCTGCAATGAGCCATGCAGAATAACCGATGAAGCATGGTAGTTAGCATTATTGGTTGTTAGTGATTTCGTAGCATACTGAGTCAAAAGTAGATCATATGATGCGTGCTCTCGATGTTCCATACTGCAGTTTAAAATATTGGTCTTATTCCAGGACACACAGGAGAATATTTCGGTTACATACAAATAAATAGAGAAAATAGGGGTGTCATTAATTTGACGTAACATTTTTAATAAATGAACATTTTTATAAACTGCAATTGTAATAAATCTCATGATATACACATTATAATACACATGACATACATTATCTTAAATAATTAAAAGGTAAGGAATCAGGCGTGATTTTTTGCCGTTTTGAAGAAGGACCCTTTCAGGTTCCGATTTACTGACTCGTAGCCTGCAAAGGAAAGAAGTAGTTTTCCGCGATACCTGTTTTGGAAATTACGCTCTCAAAAGACCGTTGGCTTTCAGCAACAGTTTAAAAATCTATTTAAATCCAGAAGTAAATCGGCTTTTAAGAATTGCATAGATCAATATTTCCTCGAATAACGACAACAAGATCTTTTGTCGCATTTTCGACTAAAGGATATGGATTTAGACAGTGACAACAGATCAGAACAATCTATCGTTTGATTATAATTGTCTCTTAGAAAGACTGTAATGTCGCCATTGGTTTCCTACCAGATTATCGATTGTTTTGAAGACGGCGCATTTTTATCAGAATAACAGAAATGTCAGCATCATTTGTTTCCTCTGATAAGCATTTAGTTCTTGATTTTATAATGTGCGCCTCCTGTAGACAACGATTGATAACTTATCCCAGATGCATCATATGGCTAGTAAACATAGTATCATGCAATTAATGTGTGTACAAGATCAGTGATAATTTGTCTATTTAATTACCTTCAATGTCATATAATATAAATTGCTTTTATAATATATCTAAATTTGTATTGTGTTAGAAAGATTGATATGATATATCTTTGCATAGTTTTGACTGTATTATGTACAATCGTAATACTTTAATCGAAACTTGCTAATTACTAAAATTATTTTGTCAATTTGTTTTTTCAAATGGAACGTACTTTCATATGTTTAATAAATAAACACACCTCTAGAGCAAATCAGTACACATAGAGCACAATATAGTGAAATGCTATCAGTACACATAGAGCACAATATAGTGAAATGCTATCAGTACACATAGAGCACAATATAGTGAAATGCTGTCAGTACACATAGAGCACAATATAGTGAAATGCTATCAGTACACATAGAGCACAATATAGTGAAATGCTATCAGTACACATAGAGCACAATATAGTGAAATGCTGTCAGTACACATAGAGCACAATATAGTGAAATGCTGTCAGTACACATAGAGCACAATATAGTGAAATGCTGTCAGTACACATAGAGCACAATATAGTGAAATGCTATAAGTACACATAGAGCACAATATAGTGAAATGCTATCAGTACACATAGAGCACAATATAGTGAAATGCTATCAGTACACATAGAGCACAATATAGTGAAATGCTATCAGTACACATAGAGCACAATATAGTGAAATGCTATCAGTACACATAGAGCACAATATAGTGAAATGCTAGTTAAAATAACTTTTCTGGTCAATAAACGGACATTGTGAGTCTCGAACGATGTCCATTTCTGTAAAGATTTTAAACGTTTTATTTTTTTCTGTTCTGGCTTGATATGCATGGGAGTCAATCCAATTAGTCCATAGGTAAAGATATAATACTTAGACAATGTTTACCTTCCCTTTTAACATAATATAAAATAGACGCTATGTTAGTGAATAATAATAATAATAATGATGATGAATTATTCACTCTGGGTTATAAGGAACTACTTTTTACTTTGTTTATATTTATTTTTTGAAAGTATGTGAATAACCTACTCGTCAGTGTGAACATCTGCCTTTCTTAAAACAGAAAACATATTATATAATTCAATAAAAATACAATTAAGCGACAACGACGCAGAAATTTTGGCACCATTTTCCCACCACGACCTTCAGCGACAATTTTGGAATCATTAGGACTTCATATTTATGACGTCAGAATACACAACTTGTGACGCTTCAGAATATCTCGCGCATTTTTGTGGTAATAGGAAACTCGTAAAAATATGTTTTATATGACCAATCAGGAAATAAAATACGATCTTACACTGAAACCAACATATATCTTCTATGTATCTTATTTTATATTACCAAATTACATGCACATTAAACAAGGTAACATATGTACTTTAGTTAATCAAACTAAAGTCGTCCAGATACTAAATATCTAATTGCGTCAAACGATAATACAACGAATTTGTTTACAGTATTTAAAAGATCTTGGCGATGTTAAAACAATCGAACTACTATGTTTGAAGTGTTTTTGTCATACGGTAATACAAACACTGTTGCTTTTAACTAATGACATAGAGACAAATATATATTTATACATGTAAATACTATCGTGACTGATGCTGAAGACAGTTTGTGTTTGGCGAGCGCGGGAGCTTGGGGAGCAGCGCACATAGATAAGGTTGAGACTGTTTGCTTACTTCTGGAAATTTTGTAGTAAATGTACACTCTATGTTTCAATGTAGGATAAGTGGTGGTAAATTTACAAAACATTACAATATGTGGAAAAACCAAGACTATTATTATAATAATCCTTAATAATGTAGCAACACCATTTGAATACAATAATGTTACAAGTAAGAAATCTGAACATTTTAAGATTCGTATTGCTAAGTACTGATCAACTGCGCATTCCGGTAGGCAAACCTGACACAATTTCCTTCTTCTTCCGTCTTCCAGTCACTAAAAGATAAAGTTATGTACAGGATCATGGGAAAAATTGTGCGTAAATGTACACCCAACTTTTATTTTATTTTCGTATATGAACGCCCGTTTTTTTTTCTGCGTATTGTTTATGCGTAATTTACGCGTGTACGCGCCTTATCTGGGCCCGTATTCACCAACCTATTCTTAGACTTAAGACTAAGAGTTAAGAATATTCGTGAAATTGTACTGTTCTAAGAGCGCTTTAATGTTGAATCTAACTTGGTATTCACCATCTCTAAGCACATCATTCTTTATTTAGAACGATTAGTTATTGACATAAGCAACATTCGAACCCTGTTTATTTGCAAACGCTGAAGTGTTTTTTTCGAGTCTAAGTCAATTCTTAATTGCTAATTCTAAGATCGAATGTGTGCCTCTGTCTATTGTGCGACAGATACAGGACGGATCGAGGGTCGGAATGCAATCTCGGCTTCAGCTGCGGAGTTGTATAACAAACCGTTTTGTAATAAAGACCCATTTTGTAATTTAATTATTACAAAGAAGGGGTGCAATAACATATACTTATACAAATATATTATTGCAATCCGTTTTATAGTAAAACTATTACAAAGCGGTTTGCAATGGCAGTTTTACTACAAATATTTTATTGCAACCCGTTTTGAAATAAATATATTATTTATCAATTTTCTGACTTGAATCTTTTATGTGCTGCATTAATAGTGATTCTTTTCATGATCAACAGCACATTGTTAAAGCTGTATACACACTATCATGGCTGACAAATGTTTTCATTTCATTCTTTTCAAAAATGATAATAAGAAATGCGGGATTATCCGTTTTGTAATATAGTTATTACCAATTATTAATTGCAAATGGCTTGCTTTATTTATTGCATACCATTGTATTTGTAATATAAGTAATCACCAAGACTTTGTTCCAACAAAATATAAAAATCATCACACGGTCTGTGGAATTAATAAATATGTTTTATATATTACAAAACGTGTTATGATTAATATTGTAATAAAAATTACCATTGTACACCGTATTGTAATCAATTTATTACAATCCGGATTTCATTACAAAATGTGTTGTAACAGAACCCCATGTGATGCTATTAAACCGTGTGCTTTGCTTGCTGCTATGCCATGTATACGTGAGGACGCAATTATATAAGACCAGAATATAATCAGTTCATTTCATTTATTTTTCTACAAGTTGTATACTGTTTTGTATCTTTTCTATGTGTATTATAGAGTTGTGAGTCAAGAAGTAAACAATAACTGATACATTAAATAAATTGCATGATGAATCAGGTTTTTGTGACAGGTCAAACAAATGGAGGTTATCATGTTTTATAAGTTTTAATTGTATTTATTTCAGGTTAATGGTTAATATATGCTTGATAAATATATTAATACACAACACATTGTGCATACACTATAAGTCAGGCATATCCTTTGCATTAGATGAAAACCACACATAATAAGTGATCATATTAAAAGAAGTTATCATTATTGACCAATCTCATTAAAATCAAATCCTAACGTTTTTAGGATCTGAAGACATTGTATAACAGTTCACGTTCATATGACCTTCCGAAAAATAAAATATAAGCCCTGTTACGCCCAATGAAATTGCTTTTTGCACAGCAAAGTTTGGCTACGGGTTTTGAAAAGTAAACAATTTCCAGCTGATCCTCGGGAATTAATCATTTACAGTTAATTTTCACGTGGATAACAATGGATAAAGCGGTATCTTAGGCGACTAAACACCCGAAGTTCACGTTACTTTAGTGCGTAGTTTTGTGTTTTATATATAAGTTATATCTCAACATTTTGAAGGCAACAATTTGATTGGTTACGGAAAAGTCATCTGAACGTGACCCCTAATGCGATGTCATCAGATCCAGTCAGCGAATAATAAAGTAGCGTCAGACTGGTGAAGATTTTAATAAGATTGCATTATTGACATAAAACACTAACTATTAACATATAAAAACGCATATAGGTGAGTTTACAAACTTGACATTAAAATTGAATTGATGGAAATTATAACTTAGATCACACCTCTAGATGAATGTAATGTTATGACAATTTTGAAACAACACGTAAATTCGCCTCCACTGGGAAGTTCCAGGTCTGCCACCCAGAATTCTCTGATCGCATAGATTTTCTGCCTTGTTTACATTCGCTTGAAGACACATGTGTTTCAATGGTACTGTGAGTTACACAATGGCTAGCTTCTTAGCCTTCTTGGAGCTGATATCTATATTAGGTCTCAGCTGTGTCTGTTCTGTGACTGGGAAATGTAGTTTCCGCGCGAGGTCGACACGAATGTCTCAGTCTTCTGTGCTTTGGTGGGACCTTGCTATTAGCAGCTGTTCCGCTTTTCTTGACAAATTTGATATATGACGCCTTTGTCTTGGGTCTTAGTCTGCTATTAATAATAAACCAGTTCGTGACATTCTAACATATTCATCATAGGCTAATTTTATTTAGATATTTCGAAAACAAACACGTATGCCAACTGGACAATATAAGTTAGATAAAAAAAAAAAAGTTAGATAGCAAAAATGAACAGTTGCACTCATATTGTTTATATTGCTCACACAACAGATATAGCGTTACCAGTTGCTTAACAATGATTAACAATTAAATTAATCCTAGAGGATAACTGTAAGGGCTGTGCGAATGATTGTCATGCAATACTCTGTATAGACAAGGGACCAACGACTAATGACTAGCGTTATAGTACATAACCTTGTTGAAAAAATTTCACAGATAAGAAAATAACTTCTCACACATTATCTCCATTTTGGCTTTGGTTCTACGCCTCCAGAGGATACGAGTTCCGTCTTTGTTTTTATTGTATTCTGCAACACACTTGGTTACTTCAACTGCACAAGAATGCATATTCTAGCTTTATTGGTTCTTTTATATTTAAAACTTCAGTGGTCTTCAGCCTCACTTGAGAATGACATGAGATTAAATCGATTAGAAGACGCTGTGTCATCACTTGTACTGAGACGTAATTTTTTATAGCAGTATAATGTTTATAAATGAGAATCTTGTACAAACTGAATGGGGATGTGTGTACGTTTAAGTATAGAACGCAAATATACTAGCAAAAACTAAATAAATGTATATAAAAGAATATTAAGTATAACTAATCAATACTTAGATTATAATAATAGCAATTGTAGCATCTAATCTGGTAAGTTCGTGGCCTGCGGTAAGTTCGTGGATGAAATTTTGACGTAATTTTCTCTTCAATGACGTAACGTCGCGTGTCCGAATTCTATAAAAGTGTGAGCCGAAGACCAGCTTGACTTACTAGGGCACAAAATTGCGTAGAAAACATCGACAGATAAATATACCATTTTAGTTAAGTTTATTGCATATATTTGTGTTGCCTACGAACTAACAGGAAGTTGAAAAAGATCAAGGTCGTTTTGGGGTCATGTTTATTTTCAATTAAGATTACAGATTTCCAAATAAATATTGGCCATTTTGACATATAAAATAGTTAGTTTACATTCAGATCGATTTAATGTGATGTGTTTTTATTGAAACTAGTGGGGTTTTATGCGCATGCGCAAAGTCGAATGCTTAACACCAACGAACTTGAAGGTGTAGAGGCTATATCTACAAATTAAATAATAATAATAATAATAATGATGGTGATAATGTGTATTATTATTATTATTATTATTATTATTGTTATCTTAGAAGCAGAATTACAACGCGTTTTGAGAAAACAGGCTGCGACCATGAGGCTTCAGGAGACCACGTTACAAGAACAATCAAATGAAATAAAAGGGTTGAAGTCAACCTTACATGAACTTCAATCTGGCTCTAAACCCTCTAATGCGATAAATACAAGAAAAAGAAAACACCTAAAGAATACACGTATGCGATGGAACTACTGGGACATTTGAGACAAACCAACAGTCATTTATACAAGCTAGAGCTGACTCCACTGACAGTGCAAGAACGCCACGTAAGAACAATATTAATTATGAAATAACTATTTTTGAGTTGTATATTTTGTTATAAAACAATCGGTAGGACGGGTAACCAAAATTACTGAAGCGGTATAGTACTGAAGGTTTTGGGACAGCACCATAGCAAGTTAAGACTAATAGAACAATCACTTACAGAAAATATGCATATATGTATTTCAGTGTAAACTAATTGAACTAAAACATTAAAATACAAATGTTTGCAAAGATTGTTGTTAGTAAACTATCAAGTAGTACAATATTACAGACAAATGATAAAAAATACATAATAACTGACTGCAAGCATACTCCACTGACTGCGCGGCGCGGCATAATCGAACAGCCTGTAGCCTTTACTGCAGACAAAAATGCCAATCAAGACGGCATTGGGGTTAACCAGAACATTTTATTTGAAAGTGTTGTCCTATGGCAGAGGTTTCCGCGTGCATCAGTGTGTCTTCGTAGCCCCTGTTAGCGGATACTACCTGTTCACAACGACGTTTCTACATCCACCAGCCAATACTGATATCTGTCTTGAAATAATGCACAATGGGAGAATCATAGCAATGGGATTTGGCTTTTAAAATACTTGGCAACATAGTTCAACCACTGTCGTCCTGAAGATTGCTGCTGGGGATGATGTTTGAGTTCAAAATATTCATTTTGAAAACAAAACCGACAACGGCGAAGGTTTTTCATCTTTTTCTGGTGTTTTATTGTATCAGATTTAATTTAAAAAAATAAACATCATATACATCAGTTTTGTGTGTTTCATTTGTAAACAAGAATGTACTTTTTAGTTGATATTCGTTATAAAACAGTTTATCTTTTATCGCTAACGTCCCAAGTTCAGTTTCTAGAGTTGTAAAACATTAACGATTTTAAACTTTTTACTTAGTTATTATTTTATTTTTAAAACATGAATTTCTAAGAGTTTATTTCTTCTTTCAAATACAAAAAACGACAAACATACTCTGCAGTCTGTTCTTTACCGTTACATTGCAAAGCAAACCGATTTCATGAAACTGAATGAAGTCTCAGCGGCTGATACAGTTTTGATGACTGTGAAGTCAGTATAATCAATGGAAGACCAGAAGAACAAGCAACACAAAACGGAAATTGTAAAATTAGAATATACTACAACTGTGAATCGTCCGTTATGCATAAACTAAGAGAGTTAAACCTGGAAAACTAACTCGTATGTCAAATGTCGAATTACACGTATAAATCAGAACTTCGTTCAGTTTAAATACAATATCGTGCATTTAGGTTTTATAAATTAAACTAAAAGTAACAAACAAGATGGCGAAAATGGCCTCTTGGTCGCTCACCTGAGGTTAACAAATCATAATGGCTCGTAGAATTGTAATAGTGTTTTCAGAAATGCTTGAAGTAAAACGTTGTCATTAAAGGTCAAAATGGACCATTGACAACCATAGTTTTAGTTAATTAAAACAATTTGAAGGAATTTTTAGTAGAAGATTACACAAGAAACATTTCTGTCAAATAATTTCGAAAGCCAGCACGTGGTTTCAATCTAGCATATTTTCAAAGTTTTCAACATATGAGCCAAACAAACTGCCCAACCCACCCGTTTTATAGCGAATTAAATTAATTAATGAAGGAATTTGGTAGTGGTTCTTTCAAAGGGACATTTTAAAATCCAATCGGTGGTGTCTTGCAAGGAGGTTTTCAAATTTTCTATAAAGCCATATCAGGAAAACTGGCACGCCCTCTGGCGGCCATGATTATTTAACGAATCAAAATTATTTGAAGGAATAAGGTAGGTCACCAAAGGAACATTTCTATAAAAACTATTTTGAAATCCGGTCAGTGGTTTCTTTCACGAACATTTTCAAAGTTTTCTATATAGCCATATAAGAAAAACTGCCCTGCCCCCTGGCGGCCATATTTTTTTAACACATCAACACGACTTGAAGGCATTTAGTAGACGGTAACCCAAGGAAAATTTAAGCAAAATTATTTTGAAATTCAGTCAGCGGTTTCTGACAAGAATATTTTCAAAATAATAGGAAAACTGCCCCACCCCCTGGCGGCCATGTTTTGCAACGAATCAAAATGATTTGAAGGAATTCGCTACAGGCTCACCCAAATAACGCTTCTGTGAAATTATTTCAAAATCCAGCAAGTAGTTTCGGACAATAAGATTTTGAAAATTTTCAATATAATTGTCTCCCCCCCCCCCCCCCCGGCGGCCAGGTTTTCTAACGAATACAAATTATTTGATGGAATTTCGTTGTGGGTAAACCCAGGAACATTCCTGTAAAACTATTTTGAAATACATTTATTGGTTTCTATCAAGAAGGTTTTTAAACATTTTTAGGCTTTTGGTTAGCATGGGAACCATAGTTTTTTGAAACATGGCATTGATTTGAAGGAATTTGATAAAGGACCATCCCAGGAACATTTCTACCAAGTTTGGTTAAAACCCACAAAGCGGTTTGAGGGAAGAATTTATTTGAAGCAATTGTTGACGACGAACAACGGAGAACGGACAACGGACGCCGGACCGTGACTGACATCAATAGGCCGCTCTTGAGCACTTTGTGCTCAGGTGAGCTAAAAACTCGAGAGCAGTTGGGTGTGGTCGCCTCCTACGCCTAGTAGCTAACACAAATGGAATATTATGCTAGTATTGTGTTCTGAGAACTTGCATCAGACGAGTGGTTGTGTGAAGTCGTATAGCACGGGAAGCGCAGCCTCGAGTGTGATGCTACTTGACACAGCCAGCGAGACTCAGAACACTAGTGTAATATTTCATTCATTATATACCTTTTTCAGCATAATATTCTTTAAATACCGAAACAAAGTGCGCACTTTTTTATTCAAGTAAACTATTTTTTTATCTCGGAAATGAGTTGTGTAAAGATGGCGTCATTATATGCTGTCTGACGACTATATCAAAACATTAGCTCCGAGTGGATAAAGAAATCTACATGCGATGTTGTGTTTTGTGGATATTATCGAATCATTTTTATTGCGTTGGATAAAAAACAAAATAAATTGCAATCACTGTTTGTTATTCTCGTTTGCCTTTTGTTTAACGAGGGTGAATTTGAATAATAATGCTTGGTCGTCATAAAACCGGTAAACTTGTGCGATTTGTTTCTGGATCCATGTGTTGAAATTTGCGGAAGAAATGCTGTATTAGATGCCTTTAGGAAGAAACGTTCACTAGGGTTGAAATAAGCAATTACCGAATTCGACTGAGTGTCTGTGTTAACACGGGCTACTAGTATGATACGGAAAAAGAAAACTCTACTAGCGAATACCGTTTCCTGTATTTGAGTGTTGAATACAGTCTGTATTGACGAAAGAAAAACGATAGGTATATAATAAACCATTTTATAGATGCACGAATTAATGATACAAGACTGACCTATCCTTTTAATATTGTTAGCCAGTCAATAAGTAGATGAATAAATAATTGGCGGTTAAACCAAATTAAAATGTCGTAATATTAAAGCGTACACTGATTGCCATGGTGTCTTCCACAGATTGGTTCATAACTGGTAAATGCAAGCACTTTGCCGTTGTGATAGGATAGGAGAACGATCAGACTAGTCGAACTGTGAACAAACCGGCATATTCGAATTCGAGAATCTAACAGAGCAGAAACTCATCAATATACCTTCAGATCCCTGGCAGTGCTACTAGACCCTAGCCCCAATGTGTTTAACAAATGTTCAGACGAATGAGGACAGATTCATGACACAAAAGCATGTATTTAAGTATACTCTTATCGCTGTATGTGTACGCGCTTGCAATCTCTGGCAGCAAGCACATTTGTTAAATATTGCTGACTGGGACAACACTCTGTGATTATTTATATACAGGGTTTTGTATTGTGAATAAATGAATAATATCAACTTCACTTCTTTAAATGTGTATACCTATTTGTAAGGTCATTAATGCCATCTCTAAAGAAGAATTGCGTGTTTGTTGTTTTTTTTTTTTTTATACATTTAACTCGAAGCCAGGTAGACCCATATTTTACAAAAAGTTTGCCGAATAGTTTACATTAAAATCAGCCAACTAAAGATCCAAACCGCATCCATACCAGAGAACTACTCAAGGAAGTCGTACCCCTCAAGTTCATCGTGCAAGTTTTCGGCAGGCAAATTTGAAGCAAAAAAACGTAGAGTGCCCTTTGGATAATCGCACGATGTGCGCACTGTGCCCACATGGTGCCCCCATGATGAGTGACGCAAAGCCGCCGCATCAACTAATGCCACGGTCACAAATAAGGAACTGCCGCCGGACGGCATCTGTTTTATCCAAAATCGGGAAAAATCGGACGGTGCACGCCAGGCAGCCGTTGCAATCGTGAAAATTTTGCACATCGGACTGCGCCCGTCGAAATTTAAGAAATACTTAAAAGTTAACGGCGACCGGGCGATTTCTTACGTGGTCAGGGAGTTCGGAAACACCTCGGTCGGGCACCTTCCGATCGCCGGACGGCATTTCCTTGGATCGATCGGTGGCAGTACGATTGTTGTACTTTAAAAACATCGACCGATTTCAATGGTGAACGTGCGGTCCTGGCGTCGGCAGGCGCCCGGAAAAGCACCGAACGATGTACAGTTATCGTCAGGGTATCGAGCGGTGCATGTACAGGCACCGGTCGGCCGCCGCCCGACAAAGCGGGGGCTTAAATTGACTGAATACCTTTTTCAATACATTTTAGTTGAAATCATCTACAATCCTGCGCGGCGACCGTCCGATTCACATATTCACCGCACGGGCGCCGTCCGGTCATGGGCCGGTGGCCGCCCGTTGCCAAAACTGCTTTTTCTCCACGTTTGTCTGCGAAAAACATTCGGCGCCCGCTTGAGTTGGTATGCACGCGAGGTCAAAAAGACACCGCTGCGGTCTGCTAAAACTGAAAACCGCGACAGACGTGCGGCGACCGCACATTGCCAGTACGGTGGTCGCACGATGCCCGTGCACATTCTAAAAGTGCTTACGAAACGCATGCGTTTGTCTTGCGGTCTCAAAATCGTGCGTTGGTCTGCGGTCTGCGACGACCGCTGTGGTTTGTTACCGAGGCTTAAGAGATCAGAAATAAAATAGACTATGTTAAAACACTTAAAAAAAGTTACTTTACTGCTCAAGTGAAAAATAATATTTAATTTTATACTGAGGCCCATATAAACTTCATGTTACATTATTATTGAATTGGTAATACATATAAAAAGTCCACCAGCATAGTTGAAACATGCATTTTAGTTGTTCGCAGAACAGCTAAAGAAACCGCAATTCCAAATTGAACAGTAAAAAAATATGATCCTAACAGCTTTAGGCCAGTCGACTACGCGAAAGTAAGAAGAGCCGTTGTGAATATCGTTGAATTTGTCAAATGGTAATTATTACGATAATGAATTTGATTAGAACATGACATGTTGGGAAAACTTAAGTTAACAACTTTTAATGTGGGATTAAATATGACTGTACTCGCGGAAGGAAATAACAAAAGGACGTTATGCGACGTCATAATTCATTAATGAATGAAAATCTTGGGTCACGAGGCGAACCGAATAGAAAAAATCTAACCCTTACCTATTCATCTCGTTATCGCCGACTCGTGTAAAGATAATTTGTTGAGAAGTGAATCTGTTTAGTAGGGAATGTTTATTACTCATTTTATTATTTACGTGGCCATCATTATAACGATAATGAACAGTTTAGCGGTTATTACGCTATAGCGGTCGATTTTTACGTACCATTCCGGATATATGCTATGACTGAGGTCGAATGCACAAAACATATCAGAAACACCAATAGGCAGAATTAGAAATGCGGAAAGTCGTAGCGGCAATAGCCTAGTGGTTAGCATGTGGGACTCGCATTCTGATGGACCCGGGTTCGATTCCCGGCAGTGGTTGAGAATTGTTTCATATACTTTTTTGACAGTTTTGCTTAACCAACAGTATTTTGATAGTAACTCCCTTTAAGGAACTTGCTAATACGGCTTTAGATCTTCGACAGCGCAATAATCTGTCTTCCGCAGAGAATGTCCGGTTATGAAACTCATAATGGTCGTTTATCACTTTATACATGCATATCCAGATAATGTGTGTTAGCAATGAATATTTTATGTCGGAATGTCAAGTAGGAATGCCATTAAATTATTAAATGTTTGTAGCCCAAAGAAAGAGCATGCACTTGAAAATCGGACAAAGAATGAGTCTTATTAGGTTTCTTGCCCGACATTTTTCTTTTCATTTTGAATTGATTTTTTTTAAAGGCTTTATATATATTTTACTTGTACAGAGTTTTAAGCTGCTGAAAGTGACTTTATCTAGTTTTTACACCTGATTATTACGTTTTAATTAGTGGCGTACGTTTTACAATGGACCTAAATTCATCAGCTACACATTCAACGCAATAAATATACTGAATTTAAACAATTCAAAACGGCATTCTTGAGAGAAAAAAATTACATAATTACACAATGACGATATATTTAGTTCAAAATTTGATTTACATGCAATAGTGTATTTAAATTACCATTTAGAATAATATAAATCGCTTAGCAATGTAAATACGTAAATGAATATTTTCGTTTAAACAATTACAGCCACTGTATTTAAGGTGACGTAAACTTAATAGAGGCACTTCTAACTAGACCTTTATCAAATGCGATTTTCTTAGAAACCACATACGCTATCGGTCTGAAATTGTGTGTAGCCACATCATACATGTTTTCCAATACATAAATGGTTAAATCTCACACCTTTGTGGTCAATTATATTTCCACGTGCTCTCAAGTGTCAATTCTAATAAATGCACGTGGTGATCGTGCCGCGTGGTGGTGTTCGATAAAACGCGGGTCATTTTGTTGAAAGTCGATAATCCAACCAACAAAATACACAAACACATAAGATCAATTACACATAATTTTACCATGCCAAGAATGCATATTGAACAAGGCGCGCGCGAGCGATTGACATGTCTCTCGTTATAATATTATTTTACATTAAAATACCGAGCTTAAGTGAAATTAATTCAGTAACAAATTGAAATGGAATTTAATAGAATGTTGTACATAATTTTAAATAAAATAAAAAATACGAGTAATATCAACGTTTACTCTGTTACTTGTCGCTTATAAATAAAGGCGTCATGCTTCTACTATTATGAATATCCAGAACAAATACCAGCGTTCAATCAGAAGTGAGCAGGCATTTCCCTGAACTTTATGCAAGATTACATTCTGTCCACGAGGAAGAGGTGTGTTCCACTCGGAGTGCCAGAGATGACCATACAAGAAACTTATTGTGTTCTCAACATTTTACATTTTATTTATATATATTTTTTTTCTCATTAAATGTTAACAGCTTATGTCTACCAATGAATTCAGTTACTTCTTGTAATCGCAGTTTTGCGAATTTGAATTATGATAGTGTTGTTTAACTTTTGAAATATTGGGTATTAAAGTGAATATTACATTTAAGATAATATTATAAAGCGGAGTGTTATATTTTATTTCTTATTTTTGACAAGTTTAAAAATAAACGTGCGGTAATTAAGTTACAGCCGATTAACCAGACATAAGCAACGCTCTTTATCATGGTTTAGTTAGAACAATATATATATTAAGATCGGTAATATAAAAGGCACTCAAAAGTAGTAAAGTGTATTAACTTTTACATCATTAAAAACGACAAATGTATTACTCTATAACATACAAATTATATGTCAGATATTTATATTATGCAATGTTACGATTTATTCATTCGGACCTACTCGAGGGACATTTTTACATTATTTTGATTGGGTACTGAGAAGGTCAAAAGTTGGGTTTGACAGCTAGGGCCAGACGTTTGACGCATACATTTTTCTTATCAATTTCTTTTATGGAGCATAGAGTAGGGCAAATTTACAGGACATGATATCCATCCACGAGGAAGTATTACTTGCACATATAGTTGCTGATCAATAGCATTTGCGCTACTGCGCAATGGATGCCGGAGACCGAGTAAGATTATTAGTGAGTTCATTGGACTGTCATCGAAACGCAGTGAAAGCCAACATAGTTTTGGAAATAAATATCACATACCCATCAGTTTATAAATACCTGCGTAAAACTGGTGGTAGTGACGTTACTTTATTTTTAACCTTTGGAATTTGTTTATCCGAGCTGTCGCATGCCTAACTAATAGTGACATATTAATGTTAGAAACATGAGTCATTGACGTGAAAATGCAAGATCCGAAGACAATGTCTGTGTACGTCATCTGAATCAAAGAAATGTTTTTCTGTGGTGCAATCGTAGCCTTATATATGGTCTAATCGGTCCAAATTGCTGATGGTCCCTAGATGGGTAAACCAAAGGGAAGCCATTCGTATTACTGTTGCATTTGTGAATATGGTGTCTGTGTGAATATTCACAAGCAATAAAATAGTAAAATAACTATTTTATCGAAGTTGTTAAACAGTTAGGTTGGTGTCATCGCTTTATTGGAGGCAACTATAACACTGTGACCGGACATCTTTCATGCTAGTCGCGCTGCTTTGAGGCGGGGAGGGGGGGGGAGGGGGGAAGGATCCAGCGAACCAAATAATGGAATGTAGATGGTAACTTTTAAATGGACTACCTAAACATCTTGATCATGTGCGTCATACATCGCAGGAAATAAATATTGTAATATATTATCAACAATTATCAATAATACCACTGCAAGAAATGTTAGTGCCATTATATAATTATTATACCCCATAGAGGGTGACACTACCGTACTACTACTACGTATTGTCAAACCGAGAATGAAAGGTCAGCCGAGGCGTAAGCCGAGGTTGATATAAGCATGTCAAGGGTTTACTATACATTGCATCACCCTCTATGGGGTGTGATATTTATTTTATTATTCAGAACAATACAAAGACATAACAATAAAATAACATATATTTATCCTGTAACGTGCACAACATAAAAATAAAACTGCATAATCAGTCTTCCGTACTTTCAAATACTTTGCAGAATACGACCTCCACCTTATACCGACATGACCATTGACTGTGTACAAGCTGTTTCTAGACGTGCCAAGTTTAGAAGATGGCGTTTTCGACAGGAATATAGGAATAATGAAACTCCAGAGACATTACCAAGATAGAAACTCTTATTACCATCCGTTAGTCATTTATTTGAGGCAAGTGACCAATTGCATATACAATACAGAACAATACATACAACACAACACAAAACACAAAAATGATTAAAACTGAGGTCACCGCCTTGGAACGGTCAATGCAAACATTGGGGGTTTAAACCGGTTTAAAGGCATGCCGAACCTCACACTTAGCCCAGATTTGTTTGACTGCGCATATGGCGAATTACGGGCGCACGGTATCGTGTGACACAAAACGGAATATTATACAGCTGATGCAAAGTGTTTAAAAGCACACACAAGGTGCTGCAAGAAAAAAAAAATCCATTAAGAGTTTAATTAAGATTGTACATGCACATAAAATTAAACATTATGACCAAAACACTATTTTACATTTTCTTGAAATAAATGGTATTTGACGAGTTTTTATTCGACTGTATTGTTTACATTTTGAAGACATTTAGTGTCCTAGTTTCCCGTAAAAGGAATGTAGTTTCGATGCATGGTTTTTGCATGAAAAAATCCCGTTATTGTGTTCAGTGAAGTATTTCAATTTCGAGGGTCGTGTAATAAACCTACTAGTGTGAAATTTATAAAGACATAAATTGATACAACAAATTGAGAAAACATTGGTAATTATAAACAAAGTAACATGTTTAAGTATGAAACTGTACTTGTTAGTGGTCACAAACTGACCAAGTGATTTTGAGTTTGTAAATTGTTGAAAGTATTATATATTTCAAACTTCAAATACTGCACAACACGCTTCACAGACGGCCCTCAAAATGACTTGTCCAGTTTATGACAATTGATATGACTGTTAGAAGTACAGTTATTCATGAAAAGCATGGAACTTGTGCAAATTACCATTGTGTTGTTATGAATAGACTGACATCCGCGTCGCCGCGATGATTAGCAAATCAACAAAGCTATGTTTATAAACAGTTGACTTGGAGGATCAAAGTTTTTATTTTAAACAGTATCCAAAAAACAACAAGTTTCCTGACCCAGGGTATAACTGTAGGTTTAACATACGATAATACAATTTTACCAGACATTTAAATGACTGTTTTAATCATTTATGATAATTTTGATAATTGCAACCATTAATGCGGCTTTAATGGATAATCAGCACATATAACGCCAATAATGAGTGGCGTTATCTGTAAACATAAATGAGTGACCACACAAACCAGTTTTCTCTGGACTGACATCGTTACATTTGTACATAAGGTTATGTCGTGGTAATTTATTTTTAAGTACCATCATAAGACACAATTAAAGAAACCATGCATTTCTAAACTTATTTTGGATGGGTAATAATCGGAAAGGTTATAGGTTTGTAAAAAAAATACGAATTAAAAGACACGTTCTGACCAGTCATTTGGATTTCGAAAAAAAATCGCTTTTTTGGATAGGACGGTTCACATGAAATAAAAAAGGGACTGCTTTGTGGAAAGTTTACAAAAAAACAACAAATCTTTGTTCTATTTTTACCTGGCATTATTGTGAATGATATTGACTATACAAAAGCCTTCGATATAGATGCGCCAGTAATTCCAAATGTTGAAAATATCAAATAATTCTAAGAGTCTAAATCAAAGTCAAGACGCATAATACACCAAAACATACAGCATTATTTGTAGAATCAGCTACGTTTTGCCAAATTCAAATGGGCAATCATTATTTGTTATGAAACTGTCCTGTCAACTCAAATATTATATAATTGCGATAACACAAAAAATGTAATACTTTATTAAACAAAAATCAGAAGATGATGTCTAAAATATACATTACGTTCGGTAACCCCGTGACAATGGGCCAATCTAGCTTCTAGGGCCAAACAGGTATACAATGTCATATTGTATAATAACCGTTAACAACTGCAAACAATAAAACATATTACGGAAATAATACTACCATAATAAATTCATGTGCCTCCTTGGAAACAAACTTTTAAAGAAGAAAATAGTTTAGTTTAGTTTAAACATATTTATTTCAGCTCGATTGCATCGAAAGCCTTAGGCTTATAGAGACACCCTCGAGTCCGTTTCCTGGGTAGAACCAGTACTTGGTGTCTTTAGGGGAGATCTTGAGAACGCTCCCAGAGTGAGGATCGAACCCGGGACCTCCCGATCGCTAGGCGGACACCATATCCACTACGCCACCGCGACCTTGAAAATAGTTTGGTGCTCTTACACATGTCATATTGTTATTGTGGATACAATTTTCAACAATGGAAATTTTATATAAGAACATTGAAGTTACAATGCCTTCTTACACAACCTGTTTATATATTGGTATAAAGAAATACTATAAGAGTGATGTAGTTCGTGTATTATGTACGTTGGATGTCCATTGCACATACTGTTGTCCTGAAATTGTGTTGGTTGATACTGCAATTTTCTAAAATGTATTGACTGAGCTGCAAATGGTTCAAGTAAGTTAAAGCAAAAATGTGTAGTTAAGTTTCCAGTTTATGTATATATAATTGTGGGCGACTATGGTGACTCAGATAGGAACACAGACACAAAAGCAAGCCAAAAACAGTCTACATATTTGTAAAATATCAAAGTTGAAATAAAAGAAAGCCCGAAAATAACGTCCTGGACTCGCCATAAACGTACTGGTTGTGTTTTACCCTGTTGCTTATCCAAACCTCGTCCGAGGCTGAAATTTTTAGAACAACTGTCAATGTGCCCTGATCAAAGTTGCTGCCGTCCGCATGCGCCACCACAATAAGTCTTCCTTTGTGCATTATTGCAGCATTATCCACCCCCGTCGTTTAGGACAACGTTGTCAATCAATATGTTCTGATTAATACCTATACCATCTTGATCGGTAGTTTTCACTGCAGTAAAGACAACAGGACTTATAACCATACCCAAGCGTGCAATTCGTGGAACATTTTTGGCAATAGCTTTAAACATGAATATTAACACATAATAAAGTAATTAATAGTTAATTTTCTGAATTATCATTGTTATCAATTTACATAGTATAAAATGAAACATAATTGTTTGTATACTCGATAACTAAAGCATACATATGTTACAAATATGTTCCAAACACAAAAATATATTTTTACTTTCACTAGTTGCCCAAACAGATTTATCACGTATGTGTTACTCCGTTAGCAGTTTCCCTGTTGCTTCCTTAACTCTGGTATAATTCCATGGAATCGGATGTTGATGTCGGCAATGAATCGTTTATGTTTTTACTGGCGCTAACCGTTCACTTGTCTGAATTTCGTGAATATTTAGTTTCAGTTCATTGATTTCGGCAGACTGTTTTTGCAACTTCATCTCTTGAAGCCTGATAGTATCTGTCTGTTCTGCATCTATTGTAACAAACAATACATAGTGCCGTTATTTAGAAATTGAAATTTAAATATAAAAAATACATATTGTTCGGTATTGATCTGGGATTAAAGCTTCGTTGACAAGCATTTAGTTCGGACTATATGATTTATACATGACAATTGTAAAGGTCATTGAATGCGCCAATGAATATAATTTATCATGTTTATAAGCCAAAATATGAAACATCCTAAAGCAAGAGACCAATACAGCTTTGTTTAGTTTAAAGGTATTTATGCAAACAAAATACGTATAAGTTCACATCATAATGTGCGATACATAGGAAAAGCTGGATTGAAAAGCAAGCGTATGTTTTTGTGTTTAATGCATCATATTGAAAAGGACTTTTTTGATACTCACTTTTTATTTTGTTCCATTACTAAATGATTATAAGGAAATTGAAAATGAAAATAAAATCACATTTACCTCTTCGTAAAAAAAGTGAAGACAACGTGACATCTAATAGTGCCAACCGCGATGCGAGATCAACGTCAGCTAAAGACCAGTGTGGAAACAAAGTCAATATTACGGCGACAAATATGTTCATTATCGTGGAAACGTTTTTTTTCAATTGTTTCGTTATCAGGGCCCGACAAGCGTTTATCTGGCGATTTAAAATTACGTACTCTGTCAACCTCGCGAAATCGTGTTGTTGCGTTGGTCTGTCAAAAATAGTCAAAAATAGTCCGGTACTGAATTTCTCTTAAATTAATAGTAACAATCTGGTAATGCTCTGCAAAAAAATGCTGACGATAATTAATAAAGTTACAGATAACATATTGTTTTTTTGAATACCTGATTCTGAGTCCATGTGCGCAAACATGGACGGATAAATTCTAACATGTCACTATTGTCTCAGTCTCTGTTTATGGAACAATCTTGTATTGTTAACTTTAAAATCGCTAGTTTATGTGAAATTTTGAGGCTTTATCTATTCTGTATTACTAACTATAAGGCATGGCTTAGCCTCTCTGTTGAAACATAACGTAATGCTTAGTCAGATAAATATTTAGATAAAACATAACAAAGGTGTAGAGACAACATTATTTGTTTTTTTCTTTTGCATTCATGAAACATGGTTTACACAATCGAACAATCTACATAAAATTTCAACCAGAAACACTGCTGTCGAAACCTTTGCCGACTAAATTTAAGACAAACGTATATAATTGCGGATATTGCAGACGCTGCGTTTGTAAAAACTTCATCGATAGGCAAATGCAGTGGGACTTGGTATTCACTCTTTACGAAGCATTTATTATGGTAATTGTTTTTTGCCAATAACTTAATTTTATATTTAATTTAAATACATGACACTTAGTTATAATTTTGATTGTTGCGACGCAAAAACACTTGTCCGACTGTCGTATTAGCTATAATTAAATGTGTGCGTTATTCAACTTAACACGTTAACGTATCGACGCATTTTTTCGTAATGTTCTCTATCTTGCAATAAAGATCTGGGTTGAAGGAAGACACACTATATAAATGTACATGAACCTACATACACTGGCCTAACTAGTTGAAAATATATGCACATGCAACTTGTCTGAACTCTTGCTTGTGCGCAGGTAAGAAATATCGGCTTTCACGCAACTAATAGTTATTTATATTTTAATGAAGACTGATTTTTAGGTGGTCTTTTCGCGTTTAGGTTTGTGTATTTTTTTTAAATATAAGCCTTTCGTTTAAATACAGTAGTCGCTAAATATATTTTCTCCAAATTGTTATTTGCGACGTAAGTCTGTTTTAACAAGTCTCATGGATAACATGTTCAATTATGATTATGTCACGTGTTGCGTGTGCTGCTGACCCATTGCATACATTAAAAAATAACCTTGTAGCAATTTATTAATTAAAGTGCTACATGTATCATACAGTACTTGCACTTTTGTATGAATAACGCATATTTATTGAATGAACTAAACTATTTTTTGCATTACTCTATAAAATTTTATCCACTATCTTCAAATAATGAAACACAAATATGTAGCAAGGTATGTCTCTGCTTTAAGTGACAATTAATTATGATACAACAAAACAGCCGAAACGTGCCGCACAGTGTTTGAAATCATTGAACTTGTTGGCAAAATGCTTCTTCAACCTCGTGCGATGCATAAATCTTAAGGACAGCCGTCATTCATTGAAAATATGTTCAAAATAGTCAGATGGTTTCGAGAAGTGGGCAATTGACTCAATCATTTTCTCTTATATCGCTAAATCCACTCCTTTTCTATACCCTCCTTATTTAGTTATAGATCTTTGAGTCCGGCGCAAAGTTGCAAACTGATCGTAGTCACCAACATCAACAAAACAGTGGAAGAATTGTGGGTGATAACTAAACGATAAAAATTAAAATGATATTCAGTACACAATGCTAAAGTTTGATCTCGAATTTTGATTGCATAAAGTGTAATTGTTCTGAATGGTCATATGAGCGATACGAGTCTATAAACCGGTTACCAGAGATAACTATTTCTGGAATTTAGTTGCCGGTAAATTCAGTTGAGATTATTTTAACCAGTTTGTATAATTGGTAAAAATATCTGCCAATTATTTTTTATGTTTCTTACAATTATTCTATTATTTGTAGTTTGTTTTACTAGGGTTCGAAATGGGTATCTCTTGGTATATTATATGTATTACACAGTGTCCAAAGTGGGAATACAAACGGCATGCATGTACATCATTTTATTGTATAAGTTTACAGCTGATACAATAGCACACCAGAAAAGAAAGAGTAACCGTCGCCGTGTACGCATTGGGGTCCATTGTCTTTATTTTCCACCCAAACCTCATCTCCAGCAGCAATCTTGAGCACAAGAGTGATTGCACTCTGATCCCATGTGCTTCCCCAGGCATACCCCATTGCAATCATTCGGTTATTGTGCATCAAGGCTACATGGAGTTCGTTCTGTCTGAACGGGTGCAAAAACGACGTTGTGAACAAGTAGTATCCGCTGACTGGTGCTATGAAGACACCACGTTGCGCGTGGAAGCCGCCTCCGTCGTTGAGAACAACGCTTTCGAATTCTATGATCTGATTGATTCCTATTCCGTCTTGTTCGACACTTTTAACAGCGGTAAAGGCTACAGGACGTTCAATTATGCCGCGCCGTGTGGTCCGTGAATTAAGATTGCTGTCAGCTTTAAAATTAAATCATAAGTAATTTGAATGAAGTATTATACTTCGATATATCTTAGTAAACGTATGGTTTAAAATGATCAAAAGGTTGTTGAACACTTGTATCAATTCATAAACAAGTACCACACTATCATCATACCACAGTTGAAAAACTATTAATATTTTGTCAGTAATAAGTGAATAAAATATCAATTCATTGCTTATTTTTGCTTGGTTAAATGTTATTCAACATGCCTATTTAAATATAGAATAAAAACAAAGTCTTGCCTAAGATTTCCTAAAGTATTTAATATACATAAATAATGAGATTTCGCTTCAATTTTATGTTTATAATTACAAAGTATTTAATGCAAATGTGTGTATGCTGTGCCGAACGCCGAATCATTCTAAACATGATGTCGTTCATTACAAAATGATGGACATTGCTGCACATGTATACTGTTGGGTTAACACACACACATACACGCACGCACGCACGCGCGTATATTCCTATATACATACATGTACATGTGTATACAGATCATTATATCGCTAACATAGTAACGAAAGATAATTTATTCTTACTACTTCTGGCTGTACAGTCGATGCGGTCATCATTAGAATGCATAGATATATGTTTATTGGTTGGTTTTAGAACGGCAGAGAAATTATGCAAACCAGGTGAACTCTTCTGGCGATTGTTTGTGAACGTATTAGATGGGTTTGTGCCAGATTGAAGTTCACTGATCGCCAACTTCAGTTGATTTATTTCTGTTGACAGTTCGTGTATCTCAATATCCTGAAGCCTCCGGGTCTCCGCTTGTTCCCTCCAAAAGCGATGAAATTTTGTTTCTAAGAAATAATAATAATTATTATTATAAATAAATAAATATTATTATTATTATTATAGTAAAAGTTAAGCTGATGACGTCGTCGACAACAACGACGACGCGACGACGACGACGAGGATGATGAGGATGATAATAATAATAATAATAATAATAATAATAATAATAATAATAATAATAATGATAATAACGGTTTAATTAATAATATATGGTTTAATTTCAACTGTAAAGTTTTGTATATACTCTTATACTAAAAAAAACCCATAAAACAAACTGCCAGGTTATATCCGTCAACTCCAAGTTCGGTAATTTGTTGACATCTTTGCGGATTCTGATTGGCCATTTCCGTCTGTTAATGCAGAAAAAATATTTGCTCTGTTTTGCAAATCAGCTGGCAGAAGACCTAATTTACACGGTATGTTTCAGCAGATCTGCCGAGCCAGACATGTAAAAGCAGACTGTGTTAACTGGGCTCAATGAACGTACGGCCATTCATTATATAGATCATGAATTGCTAGGGAATTTAATTTTCGTTACTGAACGTTACAGATTATATGACGATATTTACCAGTTGTACAGTTATAAATGTATGACCGTCTATTGAGCAATACTCAACCAAAGCTTCTAGGTAAAATGCGAGGATGTTCCCAATTTCAAATTAGAATACCATTTTAGCGCCTTTGGATTTCCTCATTTTACACAGAAAACTCCATTTTTATTTTATTTCCGGTACAAATAAGTATCCTTTCTATGCCTACACTAAGTGCATGTACCTGTTTGCCAATCTCAACCTTATTTTCTTCCGTTTTGATGGCAAATCCGTTATAAATTTCAGTCCACTTTTTAAGAAGTATAGATGTTGTAATATATTAACATTCTATATCTAATTTGATCAATAAACAAGTCATCATATACATATTCTTTCCATGTTTTTCCTCTAATTTACACTTGATGATTAAATAAACATAATACCTCTTAGTACAAGTGACGACATCTTCTACTTTAGCTAATCGCAAATCAACATCAAAGGCATCTAAAGACAGCGGAAGCGGAATGTTTAGAAGGAACAAAACAGCCAGAATATTCATTCTTATTCACTCCAAGTTTCCGAAATGTGGTGCAAACAAATGAATATGGAGGTCTTATCTATGAACCATATAATCAAACGCCATGATAGTGAGAAATGGGGACACGAGGTTCGCAAATCTGTGACACTTTCAATCACGAGATATTGAGTCTGTCAAGTATATGGGAATTAAACAGACGGACAGCTATCTATCAATTATGAGCACAACTGGGCAAGTACACTTATTGTGTTTGAATATTATTATAAAAGAACATTGCTATTCAAAGTTTTAACCTAAATCTTGATATCAGTGTTTTTCGAAATTTAGACTTTGGTATGTTAGGATAAATTCAAACTACGACCTGTGATGGACACGTTGAAGTGCATATTTGTGTTTATATTATTTTAGAAGAATGCATAGAACAACACATTGATCACATAAAGTTAATGTCGCAAGAGGTCGGTCTTGATATAAGCGTTTATAATAAATTATGACAATGGATAAGGATATTAAAATCCATATGACTATTAATATACTAAAATTCATTCGTTTATTTAAATGCACATTATATTTCCATGAATAAGATTGTATTCAGTAAAATGGGTGATTATATAATGAAAGTAAACTGTAAAAAGGTATTTGGTGCGATCTTAATGGTCAAAACAGAAATTCAAGAACATTCTAGAAAATGTTTGCAAATAAGGAAGCTAATGACAGTAACCCATTTTACCGAACAATCTGAGACCAATAATAAAAAACCCAGAACTTCACGGCTTATTGACTGAACGAAGCAATAAAAAGTAGAGTATACACGGTTGATGTTTAGTAGATTAATTTTAATAGTCAATTACAATAAATATATAACATCCATTTCATTCTTATGAAAATAACATCTACAGTATATCATTCTCTGTAAATTGAATGTATTTATAGCTTATAGCGAAAATACCGAATGTTATCAGGCCCTACGGCGTAGACTATTTCAGTTGCTAGCAGACTGTAAACAATCTGATATCGTATAAGTAACTGAGACAGGAAAATGTTGCGGAATTTGAAGGGTTCTCATACTATCGGTTTATCGCAGAAGTATTATGGATAGGAGCATACGGCGGCAAGTTGTAATACTATTGGGTTATTGCAATAGTAATAGAAATAGGACAAAACGGCAGTTTGTCAAGGGTTGTAACACTTTCAGGTTATCGCAGAAGTATAAGAGATTGGAAAATACAGCGGAATGTCAAGGGTTGTAATACCAATGCTCAACACCTCAAAGTGATCTGCTCTATATTGCATTACGTGATGTGCACGTGTTGTGTAATAGTACATGTATGTGGTTGTCAGAATTTATATATAAACCCATACTGAAAATACAACTACCGTATTTACCCTATGTTTTGGGACACTTAAAAATAATTACAATTTGTCTTGTCCCCCAATATAAAGGGTCATAAAAAAATAATTCCCTAAAATGTGTCCCAAAATTTACGGTAATATTCGACCCAATGTACTTTCACACACACACCGATTGTCGTTATTCCGCGTGCTTAACTGAGTAGAGGGTGTCAATTAAGAACACCGGGTAGTATAGCGTGTTAGTACACAGTTTGCACCACGGGTCAATTAAACAGGCCCTAGACGTGTTTGTTTAGGGGTAAGCACGCCGCAAGTGGCACACTAATTGGCTTCATGAGAGGCCCGACAATTATCACTTTGTTGATTTTTTTTTTCATTATTTCTAGATTCAAGATTCAAGATTCAACATATTTACTTCGTTACTTGAACATATACATGTTTTTCGTAACAAGATCCAATGAATGATAATAATAGTCACATGACACCTTATAACATATGTAGATATATACACAGTTTATAATTCTAATATGTATATAAAACAAATAACATTTATTATTTCTAGTTCGCATAGCAAAAAACAAAATCCAGAGAAAGTTACAACAAATGTGTTTTAATAAAGTACTTGCCCAGAGGAGGGACTTATAGATTTCATACGAAAACATAAGACCAACATACGGGACAGCTTAATCAAAGTATGTACAATATGTACACTAATATATGCAACTTTAGAGAACAACAAATTATTGCAACTATTGTACAGTATTAATCATACCTTATCGTCTGTTAAAAGCATGGAATGTGTATTTACACAAATTCAATACTGTTTTATAATTGTTTGATATAAATAGGCTAATAAATTTGACCACACTAGGTTTAGTATAGTAATATTTACTTATATATATCTTCCGAATGTCACTATACTGAGGACAAATGCATATAAAATGATATTCGTCTTCCAAATCAATTTTATTGCAAAATGTGCAATATCTGTTACAATGTTCGATTCTGTTATTGCCGTGTCGGCCTGTTTCTATTTTTAATTGGTGGGATGACACTCTCAGTTTAGATAATGCAATACGATATCTTAATGGTACTTTATCAAGATAATATTCAAAGTCAAAATCAGTTTTAAACAGCTTATAAGTGCACAAAGTTCGACTGTTATTAACAGCAGTATAACACGACTGTTTAAATTGATCTAGCAGTCTTTGTTTAAAGTCTAGATGGAAACTATTCGCATTAACTAAATAGGGGGTAACCCAAACATATGAGAAACCACTACTATCTAAAAGAGATTTAACATTGGTTAACCAGTTAGATTTACCTTTAATGCAATCATCTAACAATGCTTGGTATAACTTCTTAATAATAATATTGTCGCTATTTAATAAATTTAACCAATATTTAATAATGCGTGTGTGTCTAGTGATATACAGTGGATATCGGCCAAGTTCTCCGTAAACAGCCATTGAACATGTAGACTGTTTTACTTTAAGGTTTTTACAAAATTTTAGATGAATTCTCTCTACTTTTGCAGATTTGCCAAAACCACATACTTCACAACCGTAGCTCAATACTGATCCTACAAATGCGTCAAATAATTGACATATGGTACTAGGTTTTAGAAGGGCTGTTTTGATATTGTTCGTAAGGGTATTTAGAGCCTTTAGTCCTTTACCAGAAATGGTTTCACAATTAAGTATGAAGCTACCTGTATAGTTAAAAACAGTTCCTAAATAGTTGAAATTGTCTACAGTTTCTAATGGGATGTTATTGGAAAACCACTTTTCATCAGGCTTTAAAGGACCCCGTTTTCATACTAAAACTTTACTTTTGTCCGGGTTTACTTCAAGTCCCCACGTATGACAGTAATTTTGTAAAAGATTTAGACTATGTTGGAGATCTGTTGGGGTTTTCCCAAGGATAACCATATCATCGCAAACATCATTAAAATAAATGTAAGATCATCTATGGATACGCCACTATTAACATCGTCGCAAAGGAATAATTCTAGGTCTTCTAAAAAGAGAGAAAACAATATTGGGGACATTACTTCGCCTTGTTTTAAACCTATAGAGCATTCAAAGAATTCTGAATACGATTTACATCCTTTTATGCATGCACGCACTTTTGAGTACATATCCCGTATTACGCGTAAAGTTTTACCTCTCAGTCCAAGTTTAAATAATTTATACCATAAACCATTCCTATATATACTATCGAATGCCTTTTTAAAATCAATGAACGCACATGCTAGTTTCCCATTTTCATTTAATATTTTACTAATTATTGCATTTAACACGAATATAGCATCTACTGTGGAACTCCCTTTTTAAAAACCAAATTGTGCATCACTTACTATATTATTATCGGCAGCCCATTTTGAGACACGTTTGTTAATGATACCAGTGAATATTTTGGAAAAGCAACTATTCAACGTAATGCCTCTGTAATTGTTAACATCCGTGGGGTCATTTTTCTTAAAAATAGGTACAGTAAGTCCATTCATCCATGAGTCTGGATAAATGCCCGAATTAAGGATACCGTTAAAAATATCGACTAAATGCGAAGCTAAAATATCAAATGATTCAATAAAGTATTCATTTAAGAGTTGAGCCGCTGCAAATGATTTATTCCTTTTCAGGTTATGTATAACGGAATCTACTTCACGGATTGTAACTGGTACATCCAATTCATCAAAAATACGATCATCGTCATTATTATTATTATTATTATTAGTATTATTATTATTATTATTATTATTATTTACATTATTATTAGTATTATTAGTATTGGTGTTATTAGTATTGCTACAGAAATATTCTGCGTCTTCATTAAAAACATTTGGAAAGTTTTGGCTTAAATTTGAAAAATATTCAAAAAAAGTCGTCATTGCTTATATTATTATTACAATTATTTTTATTCTTTCTAAAATGTTTCCAAAAATCTTTAGGTTTTGAATGTCGTAAGCTTTCAATTTTTTTCATCTTATTAACATCACATTTCCGCTTTTTTCGTTTCACTAATTGTTTATAACGCCCCTTACATTCAATCATATCTTTTCTATTAATATCACTTTTATTAAAGTTATATTTATTTAAAGCTGTGATATATGTTTGTTTAGCTTCAAAGCATTCTGCGTCGAACCATTCAGATTTTTTGGAAACATTTTTACAATTATATACACTATAATGAACTTTCTTACAAAAAAGAGGATCAGCAACATCGCGGATCTCTTTGGTAAAATTGTTTATGCAGATGTTAACAGAGTCTCTATCAACAAAATCTGTGCCTAGTGTTAAAGAATTAAATAAAGGCAATTTTGAGATTATACCACGTCTAAATTCATTTCTCAGACTTTCATCCCATTTAATACTAATTCGTGTATAATCATTTTCATTACTATAATACACATTGCCACAATTAATTTGAAAAGAGAGCGATGCATGATCCGACCATTCATTAAAAGAGTTTACACAAAAATTGCTCAATTTGCCAAAGTCACATTCACTCAACAATAGATAATCAATAACACTCGATCCCGATGAACACACGTAAGTAAAATTTCCAATATTATAATCGTTTCCAAGCCTTTCATTAGCAATTCTAACGCAGTTTGACTTACATAAGTCTAGCAATTTAATTCCAAAATTATTATGGATTTTGTCCATTGAAACTCGACTGATTGGCCTGTCAGGTAAATATTCATCGTTATCAAATTCTATAATTGGTTTGTCACAAATAATATAATCTGTTTTATCCCCGCTTCCGACCCTTGCATTAAAATCACCCGTTAAAAATACATTTCCTCGAGTTTCAAATAAACAAATATCACTTTGTAAAAGGTCAAACAAATCGTCGTTAATAAAATTATACATAGTCGACCCTTCAGGACATGTATAAACTCCTGCTAAATAAATATCATCAGACAGATTAAAAAAATGTTTATCTAGTTTCAACCAGATTATCGTATGAAAATGATTTTTAACAATTGTAATACCTTTGCAAAATTCGTTTCTAACATACAAAACTACACCTCCACTACAACTCTTAGCTTTTTTATTTTGTATGTTTCTGAAGAGGGTGTAACATTTATATTGGTTTAAATCAAAATTTGATCTTTTATTGCCCCAAGATTCAAATAAGAAAATTATATCATATTTACAAATTAAGTCAGTAAAAGCACTGTCCTCTAGTTTCGCTCTACTTAGTCCGTGAATGTTGCATGCCAATACAGATAGTCCGACCTCGTCGCGCCCCTAATCTCTGTTGACCACTTCCGGAACCCTGGCGCTCTGTTTCCGCACACCGTCTACCATTAGGGAGTCGTAGGCTAGCCACGCGTTATGCCCCTTTTTCTTAGCCTCCTTCAGTTCCGGGATGAGGGCTCGGCGATTTCCGGTGGAAATTGTTCATGCATATAGAACCCGGTTTTGTCGAGTTCCCTGCGGCGGCTTCGAACCATTTCCCGGTCTTTGTACAGTGTGAATTTGGCCACTATTTTCCTCGGCTGACTATTGCCTTTATAACCGGAAGTAGTGTTCCCCATGCGATGCACACGTTCGAACTGGATGCCATTTGCAATATCCTGTGCAATTTTTAACTTTTCAAACATAAATTTCCTTATTTCGGCTTCAGTTTGTTCATGTCTCTCGTTTGGCACTTCCGGTATATTGCCAAATACTAAATTGTTCCGCATACTTTGCGACTGTACATATAAAAGTTCATCTTTCATCTTTGATTCTTGTTTTTTCATGTTATCAGGGTCACTTTCGGTTTTCGCTAGTGAGAATTCAAGATTTTCAACTTTAATATCCAATCTCGAGATTTTTTCATCAAATCTAAGGTTAGAATCATGCACAAACGCCCATAGCTTTTTAAGATCCAACTCAAAACTACTAACCTTTTTCTCAAGAATGTCCAAAGTGTTCAAACGTTCATCAACATGGTTCAGCTTTGTTTCAATTCGCCTTAGAAAAAAGGAAATAATAGCATCGATGGGATTGTCATTGGTGGTCAACTCATCTGCAACGACCGGGGCTGGTTCAGCCTGGGGTGCTGGGGTGCTGGGGTGCTAGCTGCCGGCGGTGTATCTGTAGACATGTTTGTTATATCCAAATTCTGGCACATGGGTTGTTCAAAAAACACCGAGTCATTATACAACACTGAATTTGCTTGATGTAAAGATTCACTAACCGTTACGCAATCACGATTTTCTTCTGCACTATCAAACAAAGGCGATCCCCCAATGCGCGCGTTTTTCAAACTACCACTGTTTTTGTTTTCACTGCTGCACTTTCTTTTCTTGTTCAAATCACACAGATCTAAAGCGAACTCATCCATCAGAAGATAGTTATCTTGATTTTATGACATACTGATTAAAATATTTATTTACTTCATTTATTTCAAAACCTTTTCTTTCGCAAGAAAGCGTCCATGTTAGTCCGTGTCACGTGATAATTATTTACATGTTATACAGTGTTAAACAATATGTGTGAACCAATGAGAAATGGATAGGCATGAATGAAACATGTAGATATAGAAATGGATAATGCAGATAACAAACGCGATTTTCTATGAAAATATACTTCTTCTGCGCATGTAAGCTTTAAACAAACATTTTGTAAATAATCTCAATCTGTTTGACATCAAGAATGACAGTTTCTCTTCATCTGGCAGCGTGTTCACTGACGTTACATCTATATTGTTAAGTAAATAGTCTCGTTCGGCAGTGCACGCAGTGCAATGAAAAGCAAAGTGCATTTCACTCTCTATGGATCCGGAGTTGCACTATGACAATTTTATAGGTTGCTCTAAGAAGTTCAATAAATTATTTAATATGAATATCATTTTACGCACATGACGTAATACATGCATTAACATTTTGAAAACGGTAGTCTTTGTAGTTTTTATTATATAAAAGGGGTACACTCTTATTGTATCATTATTTGCAGCATATCTATTGCAATATACGGTATAATCGGTCAATATGCAACAGACGTACAGTAGATCTATACTACTCTGATCATATTGAAATCGAGAGATTTTTATTTTAAACTGACAATTTACCATTATATTTTTGTGTCCCAATATTAAGGGACAAGAACAAATTCAAATTTCAAAAGTGTCCCAGTATTAAGGGACTCAAAAAATAATTATTTTTCCGCAAAATAGGGGTGTCCCAATATTTAGGGTGTCCCAATACATAGGGTAAATACGGTATGCATATACACGCACATATAGTATGTACGTGTCTATTCAAATTCACCACAAAAATAAAAAATAACAACATATTTTGTTGGACATAAGCTTTATTTTGGCAATAAATATTGTATATGAGGCGTCAGATTTTTTGATTTCGCGAACCACTAGTCGCTATATAAACCATATAGAAACAAAGTTTAAACGTTTGACTAAATAATAATTGACCATTTACCTATGTTTCGAAACAAATTGTCTTGTCTTGCCAATTTGCGTATGAACACAGAATGTACTGAGTTATTATTTATTATGAGTTTGCCATGTGTTTTACATAACGGTAATGTTTTCACATGTATCTTAATTATGTCAAATTAATTAAGATTAACCCAATCGAAAACGGAAAAGATATTTGCAATATTTTTTATTTATCTGTTTGAATATATTCATAAACAAAGAATCAAATCTGAAACAGCAGAACTCCCGTTCGGACCATATACGTAATATTTGACGATTGAAAATGTCACTGAATACACCAATGTATAAATGTATATATATTTATACGTATAAGTTAAGGTCGTAATGTGCATACATAAGAAAACGCTAGATCGAAAACCAATCGTCTGTTATTGTAAGTGTTTTAATGTATCATATTATCACGTTGGGAATGGACTTGTATAGTCTCACTTTCGTTTGCAATTGTCTTATTATAATTGATTATAAAGAAATGAAAAATAAAATCACATTTATCTCGTTGCAAAAGTGAAGAAACTATGTCTTCTAAAATTGCCAACCGGTATTCAAGATCAACATCAGCTAAATACCAGTGAGGAAACAACGTCAATATTACGGCGACCATTAGGTTCATTCTCGTGGTAGTGGTATTTCCAATTGTTTCGTTATCAGTGCCAGACAAGCTTTTATCTGGCGAAATACACAGACATGTACTACGTATAACATCTAAAAAACGCGTACATTAGTTTCATGATGAAACTTCATTTCGATGAAATATTTATTAATCGCCTGGAACTGCGCTGGAAATATTGCTGACGATAATGTATTGTTCCATTTGTGGAATAGTACGTATATGTGTACATGTGCTCCTTGTGAATAACTAAGTCTGAGACCACTCGGATATTGATATTATTAAAATACCGTACATACGAAGATCGACAAATATAATTTCTAACATGATTCTCTTCTCTCTTCTCTGTGTATACGGCTTTTGAACTATCATGCACTGACAAACTTTAAATTCCGCAGTTTCTGTAGTTGTATAGCCTTATCTGTATCAACGGATGTAAGGACTGAC
Organism: Congeria kusceri; assembly: GCA_027627225.1. Lineage (NCBI taxonomy): Eukaryota > Metazoa > Mollusca > Bivalvia > Myida > Dreissenidae > Congeria > Congeria kusceri. Next base: position 101,656,050 of record CM051024.1, read on the forward strand.
TGCGCCTCTTTTTAGACTGTTGACGGAAGCCAACGGTCTTTAGTGGAGCGATTTTGAGAGATTAAATTACGTGAACTGCTTTTTACTTTGCAGGCTCGAAGCACTAACAATATTCCCAAGTTTATACGCTCCATCGGCTATTTCGACTCGTTAAGGATTAGTCGACACGTTGACTGCTATGCATATTATTAGGTTTGCATTACGAACTTTGCATATAAAACTTGTATCTACCAAGATATTGAAAGAAAGGTGTATAACAATGAGTAGCTCGATTTGTCTTGTTTGAATGCGCGTTGGAACAAACGCAAAGCTTCGCCCGCGATAGCGCTTATATGTCAACTGATAATCATCGTGTAGAAACAGCATAATTTGGTTTCATTTGTTTGTTTACATTACACATGATTTACAAAATAAAACAATCTAATTACACTCAAAATTGTGATATGTGTATAGAAATTTGAAGACAAAATGAACGTATTTTGTGAATATTACATCGAGATACGCTAATATACTACCCAACAGTCTAAATGCTCTTACAGTCCTCCCATCCAGTCACAACGCCGAACAGCATATGTTAAAAGATTAAGATACGGGTACGCTTATCAAAATGCATGAACTTTGTTTTATCTGTTACTGAATTATTCATTTAAAGTAATTACTTTTTTGCCAAAAAGATAACAACAATATAAGACACAACAACAATTTATTCTCCTGGCCAAACAAGATACATGTATTTAGCTGTGCAACGACTCAAAACAACATGTTCAAATAGCCAACAAGATCTTGTCTTGAACATCTAGTTATATTGAGTGAACTTTACTAGATACTATATTAACACACTGTATCTTTACGTTCGTCATTGGATGAAATATGCAAATTACATGCAATACATATCTGGGTCGGCGGAACACGCCCTCTATGTGCATGTACCAACTAACATTAGCCGAAATCACTAACTCTACTCGCCTAATCCGATGCGGCAAATGTACCTCGCAGCAGACATTATTTACAGTGTTTTTTTTTCTTCGTTTGCTCTTATCTCAGAATATTGACTTAGTAATTTTCATGAAACAAGTATTTATAAAAAGACACACAAAAACACATTCACATGTTTGATCCATTTAATATGTACACAAGTGGACTTTTTTTCTGTAATAATTATGTCAATATAAATATGGCTTTTATTGTTTTTGTTATAACTGACCTACAAAAAACAACATATATGCATCTATATATCACGTATATGTTTTGCTAGTCTTCATTAATCATGATTTATGGATGTATGTACATGTAAGAATCCATAATTGTATATAAATATACAAAAAGAAGAAACAATGATGTAATCTGCAACATGGTTTTATTTCGTAGCAACAAATCAACGCTGATAAAGCAACACGCCCGAAAATGCAGAGTAACCATCACCCCGTGCACTCCCTGATGTTCGGATTCTCTGTTGCTCACCCATACCTCATCTCCGGCAGTCATCTTGAGGATAACGGTCATTGAGCTCTGGTCCCACGAATCTTTGGATATCGCCAACGCTATTAGCTTCCCTTTATGCATTATTACTTCTCGAAGGTAATCATGCAGTCCAGGATGTAAAACGGACTTCGAGAACAAGTAGTATCCGCTAACAGGGGTCTGGAAGACACCATGGTGTGGGTGATAACCACCGCCGTCGTTCATAATAACGTTGTAAAATATAATGGTTTGACTTACACCAATACCATTCTGAGCGACACTTTTGACAGCAGTAAACGCTACGGGATTTTCGACCGCTCCACGCCGAATAATTCGTTTCGAAACACCTGCCCGTTCTATAATAAGTAAAGAAAACACATTCATCATTACTCTTTTTTTAAATATAGAAATGCATGCACATCTATTTTTATAGTAGACTTATTGCTCGTCTTGTTTAAAACATGTATTTATCGATACTATACTGATTCATAAACAAAATATTTTATCATGTTCAGGTGGTTATAGTCATGATAAAAATGTTTCCATTACAACTTTATTACTGCCGGGCGTTTGCGCACTTACTCGTTATTATCTCACGGCGTTCAGTGCTAGATGTTGCTTGCAACGATAATTGTTTTGCTTGCTGCTTTGTGGGCCTCGGTATAGTTGGATTCCCCATTGTGTTGTTGCATCGGTTGTATGTAATTATCCTTATTGTTGGTTCTTTTATTGCTTTGAAGATTTGTAACCATGACCTGTAGTTTCCTAATAACATCTGATTGTTCCAACAGCTTAACCTCCTGAAGTTTGATTGTCTCCGCCCCGGTCACTAAGAATGCGCTGAAATTCTGCGCCTGTAAATAAATTGAACACTTCTTATTAATGATAATGTATTGTCACAATTGAAATAACATTTCTAAAATATCCGAATTACCTCGTTGTAAAACCTAAAATATCATTTCAAAATCATATGTACCTCTTTGTAAAAGATATCCTTTATGCTGCACCCTGCTCCTTTTTGGCCCCCCCCCCCCTTGTGCCCCTCTGGGCTGGTCAACATAGAAATGCTTAATATCTTTTGAAATGTAATAAAATTTTGCAAATATTCAATGACAAATGAATAGACTATGCTTAAAAACCTTAATAACAAGCTTTAGACTAATTAATTCTCTGGATTTAGTAAATTATTAGAAAATATCAACAGACTGGTCCAGATTTCCACGCCGCTCCTTTTTAGTAGCACCCTGTACCTTTTTGATCCTAGATCTTTCTCTACCTTTAAGAAAGCCCAAATTACCTCTTTGTAAAAGTGAAGAAACACCATCTTCTAAAAGTGCTACTCGCGAAAATATGTCATTAGCAGTTAAAAACCGCTGGCCGAGTAGTGCAAACACGAAAGCTAGTATATACATTCTTATAACAGAGGTAGCTCCAAATGTGAAAAGAGAACATACAATTGGCCCGTTTGAACCGTTAACTAGCGTATGTAAACTTTATGAAAAACATAAGGTGAACACGAATGGTCTTTTCGAGTTGAACAACTGGAAGTAAGTTTGTAATCGTTGTATTCGCCGAAAAACACATACAAAGTCCATCTAAAGATATAAGTGTTTCCTACAGTGGGTAAAGAGTGTTATTCTTTTCTAATAAAATTAAAACATATTTTAATTAGTTGGAATTAGTTTGCAATCATATATTCTATTTCGGCGTATAATTGAAAATAGTCCACAATTATTTTACTGCTGGATTTCCACATTGCTGATAAGCAGACAGTCATATAGCGTTTGGTTTTACTGGTAACACTTGTTTTATAAATACATGTAAAGATGACTATTGTCACTGTCGTTCCCAATGTTTTCTTTGTTAACACGGGTGCATTTCCGATTACCACTATACTATGCATATCCTTCAGAAATATGGACACAAGTGATGCTGACCTCATTACCTGCAATTTGTAAAATTATGTTGATCACGATAATTAAACCGTAATAAGATTTCAGGACCTTTCGCAGGAATTTCAAAGTGGTTAAGTTATAAAGTAAACGCGTATTTTAGGTCTAGTAAATATTATTAGTCTAGCAAATATTATTAATGGAAATATGTGTGTTTTCATACATTAGAGAAAACCAACATTTTTAACGTTGCGAACAATATCAAAACTAGCTTCAGACGTTTGACGCACACAATTTTCTTATCACGGTAGTTTATTGAGAACAGAGAACGGTTGCATACAGGTGACACATTTTGTCTATTACTCGCGCACGTGGAAGTTGTGTACTATAGGGCAAGTAATACCGATGAAAAAATGGATGCCGAAGACCGAGTATGGTTTATATATGAATTAAAACAAATTTGAAACAAAGCTGATGCATGTAGTAAGCCATTGTAAGCCATTGCAAAATACGTAACTCATACAGACATTATGTGGGTTACGTAAAGCATGTTGCACATTTTAGATAGTTTATCCTCACTCTATATAACGTTCAAATATATTGCAATTTTACGAAATTAGTATGTGAGTGCAAATTGTTTCATTTAAGTTAAAACACACATATGGTCCAGATTGCATGTCAGTCAGTGTAAGGGTTATTCCGTTGGCGGCGAGAAGTATGCCAACACATTACAACACATAATCAAAACACGTCAAGATACATTTGTAATTTCTTTGTTGCATATCAAAGCATTAACAGCAAAACAATTGAAACTGCGCTATCATGTTTACCATCAGGTTTAGCAACGTTTATAGTGCACTTTTGTCTACTTCATGCACTCTTGATATAAAATGTTAACAGCATATATTAGTATGCAAGGGTTTTGTAAAAGTCAATGTATTTTCAGGAAAACAACATAAATAACATACGAAGTACACTAATTGTTCAATATGGAAGTCAAAAACGCATATTAAATACTTTACTAGTACTTACAAAACAAAATTGATTAAAACAATATATGATCAGATTTAACCTGCATATTGAACCCGGACGTTTTGCATTCACATCCAAACGTACTTGACCGTTACTTCTTGAATGGTTTTTAAGCACACAGTTTACGATGAGTTTTGTGATTCACAACCTGATTAGACAGGCACTTTGTCTTATCCCTTGTAGAACCGTAGAAAGTGGTTTCTTAAAGCTCATGGCAGTGAGGGGCAGTCAAAAGGAAAATTGAGTTTATTTTGCAATTTAAGATATGTTTGGACATGTTTTAATTCACGTAAATGTTTATCAAAGCTTTTGACTTGTAATTCAGTAGCATTGTGTAGTTTAACCTGACACAGTAGTCTTCTTACAAATATCTGTAAGCGAACTTTTTCACGCGGAAAAAGGTTGATATCTCATAACTCCAGACATTGTTACTCTTATCCCGACCTTAATGAATGATATGTTATACTCTTATACACAGCTGTTGTTGTATGTTGTGCATACGATCCAAAAGTTTAAAAACGTGTAATAACTTGAACAACTCCTTAAAAGAGTTATCTCCTCTTGTCTGCAGAATGGAGTCAGTATATAAACAAGTACACTGAGTTTCAATTTAATGTCTTTGATTGTTATTGAAAAATATTATATTTACCAAAAAATTGTCAAAATATGCTAAGTTATAAGACCAAACAAGGGCAGATAACTCTGGAAATACAAATCACAGGGGTACCTGCCTTCTTGTATCGTCGTCCCCTTTTGGTAGTGAACCAGTTTTGAAAATTTCAAATGGATACCTTTAATAGATTTAGAGAAATGGACTCTGATAAAAACTAAACCGAAAAAACGTAACAGAAAAACTTAACTTACGCAGACGCAGATGACAGAGCGATGACATTAGCTCGACTATTTTTCTTCGAAAAGTCGAGCTAAAATCTACTTTGATTGGATCATGATCGGATTATATTTTTCATTTGATTCAATTTTGCACGTAGCCCATCTTCGAGAGCTATCTAACGGTATATCCAATGTCCACTAGTCTTCGTACATTTAGAGAACATCTCTACACTATTTTCTGATACGTGTAAATTGTTAAAGTAGATTCCAAGTAGATTCCACGGAAGATTCTTGTATTTGCATGTAATGGAACAACGTATTGATGTTACTTCTGCGAACCCATTGATCACAATGATCATAATTATCACTTTATTTTATTGTAATTAAATTTACTATGCGATATTGTAAGATTTATGTTGGTTTATGAAAATTGTGGAAACCACGTACTGAATGAAGAATGGTAGAAACCACGTTGCGATTTGCATTTGAAAACATTTGTCCAACGGACACAGATGTCCTCCCATTCACAAAACCCTATGCAATTACTATACCCAGGTGCAAAAGTTCACATGCTCATGAATATATCTATAAAGTTGTATCACTCTAGCAGTGATACATGTTGAGTTTCACAAGACACAAACAAAACATTGTCATATTTTTGTTTAAAGGGGCCATAACTCAGCTGATCTATGACAAATCTGCAAATCTGACCCACAATACTCAGGTACACAAGTTCAGATGCTGATGGATATGTTTATAAGGTTTCATCACTCTAGCAGTTATACTTTTAGAGTTACACGCCACACAAGTCAAAAATGTCATTTGTTGTTAAAATAGGGCCATAACTCCGCTGATGTCGGAAAAAAAATGCACCGAAATACCTAGGTGCACAAGTTCACATGCTGATTAATATGTTTATAAAGTTGTATCACTCTAGCAGTTACAACATTGTCACACACCAATGTTTTGTTTTGAACAACTCAAGTTCAAGTCTGATTTTGATGCTTTTAAACAAGTCCAACACATTTTATACTGAAAAGCCTTAATAACCCGACATTTGCAAAAATGAATTCAAGAAAATGTGAAAAAAACGATCTGCCCTGCGATTAAATAAATGATGTAAGTGACACCTTGTAAAATAAAAACAAAAAAAACACTCAGTTGAAAATCCAAATTCGCACAAAGCCGCCATCAGATCTGGTAAAATCTGAGCAGGTACTTTCGATAAATGACGGAATAGTATCAATATTAAATGAAACTTTCAGGGGGCATATAGATTCGCCATTGTCCGTCCCGTTTGTACTGTCCGTCCCGTCCGTCCTTCGGATGTTTGTGTAGCGCGTAACTCACAAAGTATAACTGCTAGGGTGATGAAATTATTTTTTTAAAAACATATTTATTAGCATGGGAACTTGTGCACATGGGTACTTTGGTTCAGTTATTTTCGACATCAGCGGAGTTATGGCCCTTTCTTAGCCAAACAAATGACATTTTTGGATTTGTGCCGCGTGTAACTCGACAAGTATAACAGCTAGAGTGATGAAACTTTATAAACATATATATCAGCATGTGATCTTGTGCACCTGTGTATTTCAATAAATTTTTTCCGACATCAGCTGAGTTATGGCCCTTTTTAGAAAACAATGACATTTTGGACTTGTGGCGCGTGTAACTAAAAAGTATAACTTTATAGTGATGAAACGTTATAAACATATTTATCAGCATGTGAACTTGTTCACCTGGGTATTTCGGCGCAGTTTATTCGACATCAGTGGAGTTTGACCTTCTTTTAGCAAAAATAGTTCATGTTTGTACTTGTGTCGCGTTTAACTCGAAATGTATAACTACTAGAGTGATAAAACTTTATAAACATATTTATTAGCATGTGCACCTGCTTATTTCGGTGCAGTTTGTTTTTCAGAGGAGTTATGGCCTTTTTGAAGCTAAATTTGGATTTGTGTCACTTGTAACTCGAAACGTTTAACTGCTAGAGTGAAAAGACTTTATAGACATATTTATCAGCATGTGAACTTGTGCACCGGGGTATAGTAATTGTATAGGATTTTGTGACAACCAGCGGAATGTGGGGGAACACGTGTGCCTTGGACACATGTCTAGTTTACGTCTATATTTACTTACTTCAAGCTAAATGTTTGACTAAAATGTTATTATGATTTTATATTAAAACTGGAAAAAATAGACCGCCTTCACACTTGTATACATTGTAAACCGCCATTTGGCATACTAGTACAAGCTCGTGTTTTCAAGTCTAAATAGTGATATTATTGAAATTTCCAATATTTACTAATACGGGCTTCTCTTAATCATGAACTACTTTTGAGACACTTTAGCGGCCAGAGTAATAACATAGAATTCATGAGTTTTGTATAGGACCCGTGGTGCGATATCTGAATACCTTCAATGATGTCCTGTTCAGCCAAAATTATCACAGGTTTGCAAAGCAGTCTCTAAGGTATTTTGGACATAATGTGTATTGCTTAAAGGTGAAAACTTTGTCCTACTTACCACCTTGTCACAAATAGTCAAGTGCACATTCAAGCACTGCGGAAAACATTATGTTATTCTTCGAATATTAATACATTAACAGATACGTGTATCCTTTTTGAACAAATACAATACATACAGTACACATAATAATTTATACTTAATTCACGTGATTCACATAAAGGCACACTTTTGTCGATCAATCCGTTGAATGTTAAACATTCAATATACTACTGCTTATAAAGTCTTACGTGGTACTAAGATTTGCTTATTTGCCATGAATACACTCGTTTGGCCAGAAAATCGCCATGGACGTTCTGGTGGTCGTAGACTTTATTACTTATCCAAACTTATCACGGAAACTATGATTATGACGGTCATTGAATACTGATCCCAAACAGTACCGTCCGAATGAATCATGGCAATACTTTTTCCATATTGCATAATTCCAGCAGCTAGATTCGCGTAGTGTGATGGGTGAAGCATTGATGTACTATCCTTAGACAGGTGCCTGATATATCCCGTGATCTGCGTGGAATCCTCAGCCGTCGTTTAGGAGAACACTTTCAAACACTATGTTCTGATTAATGCCGATTGCTTTTTGATACTTAGCATTAAATGCCGTTAAAGCTACAGGTTGTTCAACAATACATTTTTCCATAAACGTCGGGAAACATCGTCGGGTTTAGCTGTGAATAAAATGTATTATGTTGTTTCTTGCGTTGGGAGGATATATTAACTGTTGAAGAAACTGATGACTTATTGTGAGAAACATATATAATACCTTTACTCATTTTAATTGTTTATGAAACTGACAACACTGAACATGCAGAAACTTGTGGATATCATTTCGGTGGATTGGATGTGTATTAAATCTAAAATAATGCATTTATATCATCATTGAATGATCTTTCGGCGCTTTCGCGTTCCTTTAACGTCGTTAAGAGCTGTCTCGATTGTGTTCGGACATCTGCGCGGTTCACTTTTTCAGTGGGTTTTGATGTAGATTGGCTTGATGATTCTTATAGATCTAATATAACGTCTGTCTACTTTGCAGTGCGTGAATCATCCGCTTCAAGTCGTTTATTTCTTTCGATTGTTCTCGTATTCTAAGCTTATTTAGCCTGGTAGTCCCTATTTCTTTGAAATGTTTCATGTGATGGTATAAAACAACAACAATACAATTACGAACAGAAAACAATGGGAAGTAACTACCCTGCATCATTAACTATGCATCTGTCTTACTGTCATCTAATGCATACATTTATGGGGTCGTAACGGTTAGCGTTTCTAACCGTACATAGTGCTGTTTTGGACATTAATATCAATATAAGCATACGCAAAACAACAAAAAAAAAAAAAAACAACAACAACAAAACTATTACCTCTCTTTAACAAGAAATTTACTACATTTTCTAATTCCGCTAATCGCGAGTCAAAATCATTACTTACAGCTAATGAAATCGTAAGTTGCAGGACAAACACGAGAAAAATCCACATTATATAGCGATATAAATGTGTGGCTGATCACAAATTATATGACGTCGAAGCGTATTGCAATTTTAGATGTACTCACACACACAAAATATTTACTTTGCTCCCGTACTTATAGAACATTAAGTTTTGGAATTATCTGCTTTAATGGTCGAATTTTGCACAGCTGTTGGCTTGTTTATATGCAACAGGAATATTTAATTTGTTTATATGCCCCAAAATTTCAATATTTTTTAATTCAAGCATTTTGCCTCTTTACCTTAAATCCTTAAAATTGCAACTATTATGTATTGTAACACTTAAACAGAACAAATATAAAACTGCAAATGCTAGAAAATTTGTAAATATGGTAAGCCATCAATGAGTTGGTTTGCTGGAGTTTATTTCTTCGTCCGATGCAGAAATGTTAATGACAACAGTAGATGACCCTTTGTTGTTGTTGTCCGAATGTGCCATTGGAATGTTTGGTGCAGCATATAGATAACCACAGTTTCGAGGATGTTAATGCTACAGCACATTTAGACATGCGACGGCGTACTGTTTGTGGGACATCCTTGAAACCAAATGCAAATGAAGATATCGCTTAAATGTGATCTAGCGTTTGGATGAAACATAATCATACATGTAGGTAGAAACAACATTAAATTCGTTCGTTTAAATGAACCACGATTAACAAAATCGAACAATCTAATTCCACTAAGAAACGATTATATTGATCATATATGTAGAGAAACACAGCTGAGACAAATCTTATTTCGTGGATATTACAGGCCGAGCATTTGTGCAAACTGGAGGCTTTATCGACATACTAGTATACATAATGCATGAGTCTAATAACTCACTTATCTACTTATTGATAAAACAAAATATTTGGCTGGAGGTTTGAGTGTGACGACAAATACACGCTGGTCCTAATCGCTTATTTGTCTGAAAAGCAATAAGATATTATTACGTTTATCATCACACTAAATCAGCACAGTCTCATCGACATGACTTGTGTGATGAAGTAAACATGTAAAAGGTGGAATTATTCCGGGATACAGTTATCGATTAATAGATATTGTGATATTAAAAGATCGTTTTTACATTATTTTAAAAACTAAAGAAGGATTTTCCCAAGAATAATTATGTCTCAAATAGGAGACAATAGAAGACAATCATACACGTTGTTTTGTTGTTTTGTATAGGTATTATACGAACCAATGATAAGTAATAGCATGGTTTATTTATGATGGGTGATCAACCAGATTGTAGCTTACATAATTAACCGGCCTTTATAATACATGTTGGTGATCTTGGGCGCCTTATACTGCCTACACTGCTTAATCGTTTAAGAATAAGTTCACTATTCCACGCACGTATATTTTTGAGACTATAATGACAAATAGCAAAATATTTCATGTACAGGAGACAAACGTATTAAATGTTTGTTTTCCCCTTAACTTCCCCATGTTTAATTATTCAATTTTATACCCAAATGTAAAGGGAAATGTATGTGGCATTTAATATCAAGCATATATCTTCCTATTTAAGTAATTTAACAGATGACACTATACAAAATGTTGTCCGTTTGTCAACTTTCAAACAATGATGATGAAATCTTATGACAGAAGACTGTAGACATGTATTTGACACGCATGTATTTTGACAACAAGAAAATAAAGCACATATTGAAAGGTTTGAGGGGTATGGACATGAACAAGTAGCATTGCCTTTTGGCCATGTATGCATATTGTCCAAATAGCCAAACATTTATCACAACATATTCTTTCTTAGTTTCAGAGGGGGATTCTTTTTAATAACTGGACGGTTTTTGCAAAAGTATATATTGTACATATAGGATACCGTGTAAACATGTTTGTACTGGACACTTTTTATGCAGGCCTATTTATAATTATGTCTTTAATAACTTAATAAAATCATCCACTGACATAAAATTTCATCTACTTTCAATAATATCCTATATAGTATATTTCAGTTTTGAATATATTTAGAAAACAAAAATAGTTAGTTCATTTCCAAATTAATGAAATACTAGTAATAATTAATTAAAGCTCCCACAGTACACTTTTAATTCATCATGATATCCACAACTAATCAATTTTCTTAGTCTCAAATTACTTCTATACATTTCAATGTTATGATTACTGGACACAATGATTAATTATTATCGATTACATATCATTCACATATTCCATTCAAAACAAATAAAATACAGTTACCATTTCTATTGAAAGCAAGAGCAAAATTACGACTTATATTACGAGAGTATCAATCAAATATACAATTAATAAAATAACAATATTCAAATCACTATAGTGAATATTTGATATGACTTCTGTTACAAATGCAGCTCGTAGAAGTACTCTACGTAGTGATTTAAAGACAAAATAAGAACAACAACCAAAAACCTTACAAAAGCATATCTGCAAATGACTTTAGTACCGTAGTCCAAAAACGCTGTTTTAGCAGTGAATCTAACATGATTTGGGTCGCAATACATATACAATCCTACTCTTTTTATATACTATTTATTGCTGGTTAACAATACACAAATAACCTAACATCAGTACTCAAGATATGCTGTGTATTGGAGTATATAATAATTACAAATTAGGAAAGATTATCATTGAAAAATAACTATGTGTCTACCATTATGCATTAAAAATATTGAACAATGTTGTAGTTGATTATAAAACAACACATATTTCATTTTTGGGGGTTTCAGTTTCTAACAATATATTGATAGAGATATAGTTCATATTAATTGAATAAAAATTGTTTCAATATTAATATATTATTTAAACCATTAAATTGACATTTTGTAGGTTTGGTCATTAAGGGTAAATATTCCTTTAGTTTTGAATTTAGGGAGAACTAGTACCATTGAACTAAAATTTCTGAAATATCTAGAGCATTGTAACATACAGAAAAATACATTTTGCGCAGAATAAATAACAAACTTTCTTAGCAACCAAGCAAACAATATATTAAATAGAAATGTTGGTCTTTGAAAATATGAAGTCGTGTCACTACCGAAAATAATTTTACGGAATTCAAACACAGCAGCTTAGTACGATGCAGTCTCGCAAATGTAATGCTGGTAGTCGGAACAGGTCTGGGCGTTCCAAAATGGCTCATTATCGACGCTAAGCTAAAACAAACGAGAAAAAGGACCGGTTATCGCAATAAATCGGACCAGTATACGTTACATTAATAAGAAGAGGGCAAATCTTGTACTAGGTCGTTCACCACACTGTAAGCAGTGTCGCAGTTACACATCCCATGTAGTGAAAATTAACCCCGCATCCTGTAAACTCGTAAAAAAACTCATAAATAGTTTGACAGAATTTGACAAATTGATACGCGAGGAGCAGTTCTCTAAACAATTCCCATTTTGATAGAAGACGTTTTAGTAAAGACATATAAAGAAAATGCCATTAAGAAGAACGTGTCTGTGTATGGTTTTGCCTGTTGAAGTGTTTGTTTCTACTCGCATATTGTCTCTATATTAAATCATTTCTTTAATTGTACGTACGCATGTATGTATGAACTTGCAATTTCTGGTGTAGAATTATCTATTCGCTTAATTATTTTGTGTTGTCTAAATTCTAGCAAACGCAAATATAAGTAGTCATATCGGTACTTTTACAATAAACCGTATGATTTTTCATCGTTCATACATTCAAGCCACTTGAATGGTGACCTGTTAAAACATCATTAGCACTGTCTATTGTAGATTGTATTTTTTGCATATTTTATTTGCTTTGCATATTGTATGAAATAATGATAATCCCTAGCCGCTATATGTTGAATAAGGTAAAGCTGTGTGAAGATTTCTTTCATCCTATCTTACGCGACACCTATTAAAACGCTTTAAATAGCTTCTAAATTTAAAAACAAAAACATAAAAACATCAACAATTGTTAACGTTATTGTACACTAAACATCTACTTACATTTTTCATCTTAAATAAATGTAAACTTATAATGAGTGGATAAAACTAGTATTAAAAAATATTGCATGGAAGTTGCACTAGTGTATATATCTTATTGCTGATAACTGTAAATAAAACAATCATGCTCATATCGACTGTAATTTTTAACATATTTAATTTTTAACATATTACATTTTTTAAACAAATGATATGTACAATAACTTATGTATGTATAATATATCATTGAAACTTTTTCTGTAACAATCTGAGTTATGTATAGCGTTGCTCCTGTCAATATCTAACATTGCAAGATATCAACATATGATGAAATCCTTGTTAACTGCCTTCAAATATGTTCACTTATTTTTTCATATTTGTTTTTTCTCTTATTAGCTTGTATTTTTTCCGTTCTGTATTACAAGGTAATGTTATGTTGACACTATGCATACAAGTACTACTTTTTATTATGTTCTTTAATTTGCTTATCTATGTGTGAGCTTAACATTTTATCAGTCAACTGCAGAGGCATTCAAGGGAAAAAGAAGCGATTACAAGTTTTTCAATATTTGAAAGAATCAAAATGTGATATTTACTGCCTTCAAGATACACATTTTATTAACGAACAAATTAAAACTATTTACTCCGAATGGGGATCAGAGTGTTTCCTAAGTTATGGCTCTTCTAATTCGCGCGGTGTAGCAATACTCTTGTCGAAAGAACTTGAGTACAAAATACGTAATGTACAATACGACCAATTTGGTAACTATATTATTTTAGATGTAAATATTGGTGAAACAAGACTTACTCTTGCCTCTTTATACGGACCGAACTCTGATAGTCCCGAATTTTTCACAAATGTTTTTGATATTATTGACACTATTGGGAATGACTCCTACTTAATTTGTGGCGACGTTAATTTGGTTCTTGACCCGAATCTGGATTATAATAACTACAAATCAATAAATAATAAAAATGCAAGAGATTGTATATTGAAAAATATTGAAGATCGTGATCTTACTGATCCTTTTAGGATATTATATCCTAACTCTAAACGATATACATGGAGAAGAACCAATCCAATACAACAAGCCCGGCTTGATTTTTATCTATTATCGTCATTTTTGTCACCATTTGTTCATGACAATAATATATTGCCCAGTTACCAATCTGATCATTCGATTGTAACTTTGACATTAAAATTTACTGATTTTAAACACGGAAAGGGTCTGTGGAAACATAATAACATGCTTCTAAGTGACATCAATTACATTAACACAATAAATGATACAATTACCGAAATTAAAAAACAATATATGTTACCTGTGTACAATAAAGATGATATTGATACAATACCGGACCAAGACATACAGTTTTTAATAAACGACCAACTTTTTTTAGATACAGTTTTAATGGAAATAAGAGGTAAAGCTATTTCATATAGTTCGTATAAAACAAAATCGCGTAACAAGCGCGAAAACCAATTAAAAGTTGAAATTGAACAACACGAGGAATTGTTGACCGAGAGTAACCTGCAAATTATGCTTGAATTAAAAGATGAACTTATGAAAATACAAGAAGAGAAATTAAAAGGAGCTATAATAAGATCGCGAGCCGAATGGATACAATTTGGAGAAAAACCATCAAATTTTTTTTGCAACTTCGAAAAATATAACTATACAACAAAAACGATCACAAGCCTAACAACTGTTGACGGACTTGTTTTAGATAAGCGGGTTGATATCTTAAAAGAAACCGCTTTGTTTTATAAAACATTGTATCAAAACAATGATAATACCAACATTGATGATGATTTTAATAGTTTTATAGCAGATATTGACATACCTAAACTATCACATGAAGAGTCAAAACAATTAGAAGGGCCAATAACACTAAGTGAGGCCTCTTTTGTCTTAAAAAACATGGCAAACAACAAAAGCCCTGGGTCGTCAGGTTTTACTGCTGATTTTTTCAAAGTTTTTTGGCCTAAATTAGGTACTTTTGTTTGTAGAGCGTTAAATCACGCATTTAAAAGCGGCAATTTGTCTATAACCCAACGACAAGGGATAATTACTTGCATACCTAAGGGTGATAAACCCAGACAATCTTTAAAAAACTGGCGTCCAATTACACTGTTAAACACTGTATATAAAATTGGTTCGGGAAGTATTGCTAATAGATTGAAACAATATATGAATAAACTTATAAACAATGATCAAACTGGTTTTATCAAAGGCAGGTTCATAGGAGAAAACACTAGGCTAATCTACGACATTTTGAAATACACTGAGGAAAATAATATTCCCGGACTTCTCCTGCTTATAGATTTTGAAAAGGCTTTTGATTCCTTGTCATGGAGGTTTGTAAACAAAACACTCTCCCTATTTAATTTCGGTACTGACATTAAAAATTGGTTTAATGTTTTATATAAGGATGGTATATCGGCAGTAATGCAGTGTGGGTTCTTATCCGAGTTTTTTCAAATACAACGTGGTTGTCGTCAGGGTGATCCACTCAGTTGTTATATTTTTATTTTGTGCGGTGAAATTTTGTCACTTAAACTCAGGGCTAATCCAAAAATCAAAGGAATCAAAATCAATAATACTGAATACAAGTTATCGCAATTTGCTGATGATACGTCTTTACTCCTGGATGGCTCTGCTGAATCCCTTAATGAAACCTTAGATGAATTGTCGTATTTCACATTGTGTTCTGGCTTAAAGGTAAATTTTGACAAAACCAAAATAGTTTGGATAGGGAAGCATAAATTCAGTTCCGAAAGCATAAAAACTAGATGGAAGTTAAAATGGAACCAACATACTTTTGATATGCTTGGTTTAACATTTCACGTCGATCTTGACAAGATGATCGATCTTAATTATAAGGATAAATTGTCCAGAATTAGAACGCTCCTTAAAAATTGGTCCAGAAGGATATTAACGCCAATTGGAAGGATACAAGTAATAAAAACGATTGCTTTGCCAGTGCTTAATCATTTGTTTGTTTCACTTCCCAATCCACCACATAAAATATTGGTAGAGCTAAATGATCTTTTTTTTAACTTTGTGTGGAATGGAAGTTCAAAAATTAACAAAAATGTACTTATCAAAGAATATACTGAAGGAGGTCTTACTATGGTCGACATTTTTTCATTTATAATTGCACTGAAATGTTCTTGGATCCGAAGGATCATCACAGGAAATGGTAAATGGATCAATATTGTAAAAATGACTATAGACACCCAAACACTTTACAACTGTGGTGTTCATTATCCTGAAAACCTTATAAATAGAACGGACAATGCTTTTTGGAAGGACACTTTAAAATCGTTTGTTGATTTCCCCAAAGCAGAATCGTTAAATATAAAATATATATTACAAACTCCAATATTCTATAATTCTGATATAACAATTGGTAATAAAAGTGTTTTCCTCAAAACATGGTTTGAAAATGGCGTGCATTTTATTGGCGATTTGATGAAGAAATACGATAGGTTAGAATTTTATGGTTATGAAGAACTGTGTAACAGATATAATTTCTATCCAAACTACTTGCATTATATAGGTATTACTAATGTCATAACTAAATACTTGAAGAAAAATGTTTTTTTTGACGAAACATCTGTTATGAACACGATTGCAGATTTTAACTATCTTGACTTTGTTAAGCCTTTTGTTCCCCTTCAAGTGATATCCATTTTAAAATATCCAAAAGGTACTCAACCCATGTACAATATTGTTAAAACAAATAAAACTCTACCAATCTGTATGTCAAAATGGACGAGCATTTTTGAAAATATTGAATTAAAAGACTGGAACCATATTTTTAGAATGCCATTTTGTATAACCAAAGATTCTACTCTACAGTGGTTTCAGTATAGAATCACCAATTATTTTTTGTATAAAATCAATTATAAATCGTCAGCTGAATGCTCTTTCTGTCATAATATGCCGGAAACAATTGAGCACATTTTTTGGGAATGTAAACATATAAATTTTTTTATTGCTGATTTGTTTGAAGGTTTTGAGGTATTCGCTGACTTCATAAATGCGCCTTCGTTTATGTTAGGACATAAAAACTCAAGCGGTCCTCTTAATCTTACATTCCTTCTTTCTAAAAGGTTTATTTATAACTGTAAAATGAATCAAACATTACCTACTATTATCGCGGCAAAATCTTATTTTTCTATCCAGTATCATATTTTGAAGGAAATGAACTTCTGCAATTTAGATTCTAACTCAATAACTACAAATAAAGAATGGGACATTTTGTTAAGTCTGTTTCGGTAAAACAATGTGATTTACATAGTTTATCCATTCTGTATATTGATAAGTTCAATATGTATCATTTTGGATATTGCTATTTACGCAATTATGATCTTTTCTTATTATGTACTTGTGAGCACTTGTCTACAATGTAATATTCTATGTTATGCATGCTGAATTCTAATAAATACGCATGATGTACGGTGTGGAGGGGGATGCCCTCGACCCTCACACACCTATTGACGAGGAAAATAAAACATATAGAACGGAAAAAAAAAAAAAAAGAAAAAAAAAAAGAATGCAATGTTCCCAGGTGGCCATGTTTTAAAGAATCACAAAAATATATTTGAATACGGTAGAAGGCAGCCCAACAACATTTCTATAAAATTGTAATGAGTAGTTCCTGACAGGAAGATTTTGAAAATTTTCAATAAAGTCTGAATAAAGACTTCCCATATATACAGATATACTGACTTCTATACCATATAATCCATTTAAACCTTGCAATTTACAGGTAACAAAAACACAATACGAGCAATAATTGAAAATATTTAAAGGAAACACATATTAAACTGATTATAACCGTAATCTTTTCGGTCCCTCCGCTAGGGTTTCCAGACTGCCAGGTACCGACCACCTCCCCCGAGTGGAGCCACCGGTAGGTGCCCTCCACCTGCAGATCTGAGGCGCCGAGCCAGTACTCCGCTGCAAGTGTACAATACTACATGTACATACAACAAGTTGTTGATTAACCAATTTGACCAACACTTAGAAAATCGCCAGTTAACTAATTAAACTATTCTATAGAGCGCTTTTGCCTGTGTACAATTCTGGCATCAGCTTGGACAAACGCACCGAAATAAAATACGGTTGTATTTTACGATTCATTAAACAAAGACGAAGTACAGTTACAGAATGTACTAAGAAGTTCAAATCTATTACTTTTGATGAAATTAGATAACATTGTCAAATATGTGTTGCTTTAATCACAGTCTGTAACAGTCAAACAAATGTCAATTATTCAAACCTGCCGCATTTTTTTTTTATCAAAATCAATTCTAAGAAAACTTCGTACTTACAATGATAATGATTTACAACACTACACCAAAAATGTGCATAACGCAGCATAAGCTATAGTTATACATGCAAAACGTGCTATACATGGATAAAGATCATATCTATCTATTTCGATTGTACACTTCTTGTCGTATTTATTGCTTTATAAAACCCAGGAACAGTCAAGTAAAAGTGATTTTTTAAATTTTATCAACCAATCTGAATTTTATTAAGCATGACGATGTCGCTAATTACGGAAGAAAGTCTGAGATGTATGCAATAAATGAAAATAAGACTAGAGAAACAACTATACAGAAAGCACTAAGTTAGTGTTGAATAAAGATAAGTTTATTAAGCGATTCTTAGAAAACCTGAACCTCATGCTACCTGCAAGCAGTATACATAGTGTTGAAACGAGGAAGTATTATAAATTGGCAAGAACAATTCCAAATGTTTCCCCATGAAGGTTACAGCCTATAGTTTACGCTGTTAAAATATCAACTTCATTGCTATTTGCAGGCACTATAAGAAATCTGTTAGATGTGTACACATACTACATATTTACTTCGATTTGCACTCGTTGTATTGACATAAATAAGCATAAATATAATTAAAAACATTAAGACACGTTGAGTTGCAACAGTATAACTGAAAACTGCAACAATATTAACGCACTGAAACGCGGGACGACTGTGAATTGCCATAAAAGGTAAAATATCCCCAGTCCTGTACTAGCTCAATCATTTTTGTTAAGTTATTGGATGACATGTATATATCCTTATGGGCGGACAGCTTTCTGCAAACTGAGCTAGAAATGTGAAAAAAGAACATATTTAATTCAATACATTGGTAAGGTTAATATGTAGCATTTAAGTCTATTTAAGAGAATTGCTTTAAATATATTTAATATTTACTAATAAATACTAATATTTATTAATTAATATTTACTAATAAATATAATTTTATTTACTCGTATCTCTTAATTAGTACGATTCGGATACGCTGTCAGACAGCATGTTGTAATAACACGTTCAATATATCTCTGAAAGGGAAAACAGTTCTCCGAAACAGACGCTGAAGCCCAAAATAACTTCACCGCAAATTTTTGCGAAAAACAAAAACTTGACCACAACCACAGTTCGTAAATCCTGTAACAGTATGTGAGGGCACAAAACCCTAAAAAAAGCTACATATATCAGTTTATATATTATACATAAGATAATATTCATCCTCTTAGCTATTGGACAAAGAAAACACACTGACCTGGGCGTCCAGCCACGATTCCTTGTCATGGCTGAAGTGGTAACAAGATTTCCTGAGCGCCACAAACACATCTGGGCAATAACTGCAAATAAAGCTACTGATTGAATGACTTCAAGAAATCGTTGCACTATTTTGTTTAATCTGCTCATTTGCATATGTTTTCTTAACGTATTGTACCATATACGTCTTTTCATATTTAAATATGCCCAACACAACAAATGTACATACCGTATGAAGTGACTAGAAAGCCGATTAGCAGAACAAAGATCATTTTAGACGGTCTGCAATCTCTTTAGTATAGCAAACTATGAACAGGTTTCGTACTTGCTGCAGCCTTGTATCCGCAATATTAATACCCATGACCAATAGGAAGAAGGAAGTCAGTACTTTTAGTGATTGGTCAATCTGTTCTCCAATCATTAAAGCTGCCACGTACTAACCTAAATAATGCGTATTACAGTTTATACATTTCAGAAAGTAGATGATAGGAAATTCAAGATGTAATATGACAATGGTAATTACGCACTAAAAGTTGCGATACTGCTTTTTCATTTTCAACAACATCCGCAGGAAAATAATAAAAACAGTCCCGTGACTTAACAATAAATGCTGATGTGGTATTGATGGTCTCAATTTCATTGCAATTCTTAATGCTTTAAATAAAGACACCATCTTCTAAAAATTAAGTATTTGTGTACAAACATGATTTACTGTTTTAGAAAGGAAAGCACTGTACCAAAGAGTCATGCTTTTTGTATGTTTCATAAAGGATTAAGCTTGACCAAATTAAGCTACATATTGTTTAGGTTGGAATAAACAGTAAATAAATTAAATCCGTTAAATGTGTTAATGTTTGATAAAAACCTTGCTCTTGTTAAGGGCTATCGTCCTTCAAATTGGTGGACAATCGGACGCATATCTTCGGCCTAAATGTATTATTTTCACAAAAAAGTTATGTTTGTAAATATTTTATTTAAAAAATGAATAACTTTTATACAATTATCGTACTGGCTGGAACGATAAAATATTATGTTTAGTAGTTTTAATTCACCACGTGGTAAGCCATTGCAGAATACATGTACATTGTACATTAAATATACACAGTACGTATTTTCCATCCACTAATACATGTTTCCTTTCACAAATAAATGTTCTAATATCAGTTTAAAGACGAGTTCGGTATTTTTTTTTCTGCACATACCTTCGCGCATCAGTGGAGTTTATTTAATTTTTACAAAAAAAGAGAAGTGTCTTGACAGATACTGGTCATGGACGTTATTCCGGCCAGTTAGTGGGTTTTTTTAATTATAATTTCGCGTTGTACACAACTGATCACAATTAAACATCAATAATCCTGGGTTCAAAACTCATATAACGTGGAAGTTTAAATCAGAATGGACGAGTGTAAGGAAACTAAATAAACGGAAATAAACAACGTATAAAATGTCAATTTTCCTAGCTCAAATGTACGTAAAAAATCGGCCACTGTTTAGTATCCTCGGCAATGTTTATAACAAAATAGCTTTTTTTTTTTTTTGTCCTTATCTAAAGAGGAACGATCAAGGTTTACAAAAATTTAAATTTTGACTAAAATATCGTACCAAAACGACTTTCTTTCACCGGTACTCCCTCCCCCTCCTCCCCTTAAATTCTGTATAATTTAAACCAATGTTGGCAATGGCGAACTGCAAATGGTTTCGTTTCTTTCTTTTGCTTGTTTATATTGTGTTTGTTTTGTTTAAACGTCATTTTTATATCAAAAATAAAGTAAACAAGTTTTTAAAATCTGAAGCCAAGGGTGACGTGAGGTATAAATAACTTTAAACTTCCTTTAATTATATTCACAGGAGATACTTCAATTTGAAAATCTTAGTGTCTAGTGTCAATACGCTTTTCATTTCACTGCTAGCGTATTATTTAATGTGTTATCACTACTTATACTACAAAACACCAAAACATGTTGAAAAAACTCGTCATAGACCTTCTGGTGTTCGTAGACTCTTTTACTCCCAAACTTCATCACCAGCGGCCACTTCAAGAATGACGGTCATTGAGCAATGTTCCCAGACACTACCATTCTAATATATCGCAGCACTTAGTGTTCGATGGTGTATAATTCCCGCAGCTAGATTTGCGTAGTGTGGTGGGTGAAGCATTGACGTACTAAATAAGTAACATCCGGAAACAGGTGCCTGGAAATCCCGTGGTTTGCGTGGAATCCTCCGCCGTCGTTTAGGAGAACACTTTTAAACACTATGTTCTAAGTAATACCGATTGCGGTTTGATACTTAGCTTTGAATGCCGTAAAAGCTACAGGTTGTTCAACAATACTTATCCGTGCACGTCGGGAAACATCTTTGGGCACTGCTGTGTAAATATTGTACGTTGTATAAATCGTAGTTTTTAGTGAAGGTAGATATATTAAGTATTTGAAAACTTATTTAAAATTATAACTAAGTGAGAAAAAACATATAATACCTTAGTTGAATTATTTATGAAGTCGACAAGTCAGAGCAAATAGATATTTTATATATCACATCAATGGATTCGATGTTTACTGTCGGAACCTAAAGCATACCTACCATCATTGATCGACCTGTCGACACCGTCACGTTCCTCTTGTGTCTTAAAGAGCGTCTCGTTTGTGTTTGGACATATGTTTGGTTCCACACACCATCGACTTAATGTTGTTGCTTTATTGTTTGTTGATTCTCCACGTTGAGATGTACCAGTTGTGTGTGAGGTACATCTAACATCGTTATTTACAATGTAAGATACACCCCACACACAACTTCGATTTTGGTTTTAAATTTCACTTCATTACTGGAACGTGCATCAATGAGTTGAATCACGTAGTCAAAATATGACGAGAACCACAGAAAATGGTTGCCTAGATTGATGAGATTTCTTTAACAAGAACACCGCCTACGGGTGCTGGACGCTCGACTTTCTCGTATTTGACAGTAATCTGGGCTTTTGTTTTTTAATAGGTTCAACACGGTAATGAAGTATGTTGAGTTTCAAGTCAATACCTGTTATAGATATTGTGAAATTTGACCTAAAGTTGAAAAAAGGGCAATAACTAAAGAAATTCCTTAATAGAGTTATCTCCTCTTGTGTACAGAATAAGTTCATTACTGTGATCAAGTACTTTGGGTTTCAAGTCAATACCTAATATAGGTATTGAGTAAAATTTGACCTAAAAGGAAAATTGCAAGTTGAAAAACGTGTAATAAATTCAACAATGCCTCGAAAGAGTTACCTCCTCTTGTCTGCAGAATAATGTCAGCACTATAAACAAGTACCTTGAGTTTCAATTTAATGTATTTGATTGTTATTGAAAAATATTATATTTACAAAACAATTGACAAAAAAATGCTAAGTAATAACACCACACAAGGGCAAATAACTATGGAAATAAAAACCACAGGGGTACCTGCTTTCTTGTATCGTCGTCCCCTTTTGGTAGTGGACAAGTATTGACATTTTCAAATGAATACCTTTCATAGATTTTACGAAATGGACTCTGGCAAAAAACTTAACCGAAAAACTTAACAAACGAAGACGCAGATGACAGAGCGATGACATTAGCTCGACTTTTTTTCTTCGAAAAGTCGAGATAAAAATCTACTTTGATTGCACGTAGCCTATCTTTGAGAGTTGTCTAATTGTATATCCAATGTCCACTAGTCTTGGAATATTTAGAGAACATCTCAACACTATTTTCTGATAGCTACATGTAAATTGTAGATTCCACCGAATGAATCTTGTATTTGCATGTAATGGCACATATAACAACGTATTGATGTTACTTCTGCGAACCCATTGATCACAATGATCATAATTATCACTTTATTTTATTGTAATTTAATGTACTATGCGATATGGTGAGATTCATGTTGGTTTATGAAAATTGTGGAAACCACGTACTGAATGAAAACTGGTAGAAACCACGTTGTGAATTGCATTTGAAAACATGTGTCCAAAGGACACAGATGTCCTCCTATTCACAAATCCCTATGCAATTACTATACCCAGGTGCAAAGGTTCACATGCTCATGAATATATCAATAAAGTTGTATTACTCTAGCAGTGATACATGTTGAGTTTCACGCGACACAAGTAAAACATTATCATATTATTGTTGAAATGGGGGCCATAACTCAGCTGATCTATGACAAATATGCAAATCTGAACCAAAATACTCAGGTGGACAAGTTCACATGCTGATGAATATGTTTATAAGGTTTCATCACTCTAGCAGTTATACCTTTAGAGTTACACGCCACACAAGTCAAAAATATCATTTGTTGTTTAAACAGGGCCATGACTCCGCTGATGTCGGAAAAAACTGCACCGAAATACCCAGGTGCACAAGTTCACATACTGATGAATATGTTTATAAAGTTTCATCACTCTAGCAGTTACAACAGTGTCACTCACACACCAATGTTTTGCTTTGAACAACTCAAGTTCATGTCTTATTTGGATGCTTTTAAACAAGTCCAAAACATTTTACACTGAAAAGCCCTAATAACCCAACAGTTACAAAATGAATTCAAGAAAATGTGAAAAAAAAACGATTTGCCCTGCGATTAAATAAATAATAGAAGTGACACCTTGTAAAATTTAAAAAAAACACACTCAGTTGAAAATCAAAATTCGCACGAAGCCGCCATCATATCTGGTAAATCTGAGCAGTTGCTTTCGATACATGACGGAATAGCATCAAAATTCCTTAAACAATTATATTTTAGACAGATGTGTCATCACGTTTTAAGAAACATGGAAGGTCAAAAATGTAATAATTAACATTATTTTTTAATTAATCAACAAGTGCTTATGTCACTTTAACCATATTAGAAGATTTAGCATACCGCCTATATAGTTGGTTTCATATAGAGCTTACTTACTTTGAGAACTGATGATTTAGACGGCAACGATGGTGTCCGTATGTTTTGCACAGGTCTCCAACGCAATGGAAATACACATACTCTATCATTCATAATGTATTCTACGATGAGCGTTCAAATGCTATACAGTAGTTTAATATTGTTCTGCAACTATTAAAAAAAAACCACACACACACAAGGATATCAGTGAACTGATGGATGCTCCCCTAACGTGCGCTTTGTTCAGTAATTGGAATGAGATAAGAATGGCATATATATTAAAATACCTAAACATTACTTAAACTGCAGGAACAAATCTGTTGTCAAGACTGTATTAGAACATGCCGCACACATAATATAAGAACACGCAGATAAACAAAAAATGTAAAACAAATAGCAATGCTGTGATATAGCCTGGCGAAAATACTAGATACCATATGCTGCAATAATCAAAGGCTCATACCTTCTTGAAAAAAAAATTCATTGACACGGAACATCGTGGTACTAAGTACTTTCAGCAATCTTCAAATATCGACAAGAAAAAAATGAAGAAAAAATATTTATGCTATGAAGAATTTAAGCAATCTTTAAAGACCCATAACCCACAGAATAATCATTGCAGCGGATCATCCTGGTACTGTGAACACCTCGTCTTGTTAATGAAGCTTTCCATTGTTTTAATAATTGTGTCCAGTAGTTGCTGAGAAATAACCCATACAAGAATTGTGCTTTTATGTACATATTTCAGCAATCTTCAAACTATACTATGAACATTTCATCTTCCAATAACGTTTTGAATTGCATAGAAGTTGCTGAAATTGCCCAGACAAGAAATCGGGATGGACAGAACGAGAAGGCGGTGACGGAAATGTATCGCGGAGGATTCATCTATCTTGGTTTTCATTTCCAGATATTCAATATTACGAGCAAACCGGTTGAAATGTTTTAGATATAGAAGTAACATTGTTTTGCGCTGCGAATTACATTTTATCATGTTAATGAAATAAGTTAAATGACCGACACTGATTTTGTTTGAACGTGTTACTGACGCGGGCCCAAGCTTAAAATATTCAATTAACGAGGCATAAAAATAAAATACCAACAAAAAATGAAAATACCATTTTAATAGACAAGATGACTAAAGTTATGTAATCAAACAATTGATATGCATCTGAAGGTTTCACCATTCGTCATTTAATGGTATAGTAATCCAAATAAGATGTATTGGCTTATCATTTGGAAACATACTTAGGTTGAAGCGAAGATTTCTATGAAAAGTTATATGTATCGTAATTAAAAAAACAACATAACTACCTCTTTGCAAAGGAGATGACGCAGTGATGACAAAAACGCCTACCGCGATTGCCGATCAACGGTAGCTGTGAAACCGTGCGAAAACAGCGTAAAATAACTATGAATACACATTAGAATTCCGGAAGTGAAATCGATGGGCTATATGGACCACGTGGTAAGTTCACAACAACAACCTAAGTTATAAATAGTTAAGTGTCTCGAGACGCTTTTGAAATCTTGTTCAAACATATCGTTGTAATGATTAAACCAGTGGGTTTTGAACTTTCAGTTGTGTCAACAATGGTATTTCAGTCAGTTTTATCTAATAATGTATTATTTTACTAGATTTGAAACATTATTTCTAGTTTTGTCATTTTTACAATATGTGCCGTAGCAGCTTTTAGTACATCGTGACTTGGAAAATACGTCATTCAGATATAATGTTTCTTTCATTGCAATTGTGAAAGTGTACGTCTGCATCATTTGAGCCACTCATGAACGCGTTGTTAAGAGAAACCCTCAATTAACATAACGCGGTGCTTTATTTCAACCAAGCAAACAAAATACCAATAGGACACAATAGACAAAAAAAATTGGATATTGGAGATTCGAATATACCATTGGCGTTTACTCGAACAGCGCCAAGCAAAGTGTCGGCCGGAATCACCGTGCCTTTTTGCAAGCCATTAGTTAGCTCGTGTCCAGACCCGTGAAAGAAATTCTTGGGCCCGTATCTCGGCCGCGTGGGCTACGATCGGGCTGAACGAGGTGCCGTTTGAAAGGTCAGCGCCAGTGTTGGGCGGTGTCCCGCTGAAGAGATGCACTACAATGCATTCAAACGGCAGTGTTACTGGTAGCAAATCGCCACTACTCTCCGTCGTTCGCGCTAGGCATCTCGCAGCAACCGAACTCTCGGGGACGGTCTGCGGGAGGACACTGGGGGGTGTCAGCCCCGCTGTGGAGATAGATACGCTAACGTCATGAAAATGTGATCGTGGTCTGGCAGTGGTCTAAGGGAGACTACTCGTACGTACCTGGTACCCACGGTGTCGGTCCCGCTGAAGAGGTAAACTATTATATGCAAACCGGCTAAGTGTTGCTGGTAGTGTATCGCCACTTGGGATTGTAAGTCCCGCTGAGGAGATGATCTACTATGCATAAAAAACGACAGTGTTACTGGTAGTAAATAGCCCCTACCAAGCGGAACGTCGTTCTTTGAATAAGAATTCTGAATCTGCAATACAAATTGTTTGGATATTGCATATTGGAAATTCGAATGTACAATTCCGAATCTCCAATCTACATTTGTTTTGGATATTGGATATTGGACATTCGAATTTCTGATTCCGATTCTCCAATCTACATTTTTTTGGATATTGGAGATTGGACATTCGAATTTCCAGTTCTGAATCTCCAATCTACTTTTGTTTTGGATATTGGATATTGGACATTGGAATTTCCAATTCCGAATTTGCAATCTACATTTTTGGGATATTGAAGATTAGACATTCGAATTTCCAATTCTGAATCTCCAATCTACATTTTGGGGGGATATTGGTTATTGGAGATTCGAATATACCATTGGCGTTTACTCGAGCAGTGCCAAGCAAAGTGTCGTTTTCCATTCTCCCTTTTATCTCGATGGCATCCCCTCAAAACCCTGGTCTCTACAGCAATATTGTGCAGTACACATGTACATATTAGTATTATTCATGTTGTATATATTGCGACATATCTAAGTTTTAAATATTACTTGCTTTTTAATCAGAGAATTATAAATTCTCTACTCATGACATTCATATATATGTCTTTACATGCACCATTTCAATAAAACCTACATCTACATGTAATATTGAAATTTGTTTCTTAGTGTACTGTAGCCAGTACGGTCGTGGATCAGACAATGACTTTGTTCCCCTAAATCTATGATTTTGAATAAACAATTTTGAAATCTCCAATATAAGTTTTTTGGGATTTTGGAGATTGGACATCTGAATTTACACTTCTGAATCCCCAGTATACATTTTGTTCGGATATTGGATATTCGAAATAACAATTTTAAATCTCCAATCTGCACCATTTTTGGATATTGCAGGTTGGAGATTCGAATATTCCACTGTCATTCACTCGAACGGTCTGCATGCAAATGCCGACCGTTGTAACCAGGCATTTTTTGCAAGCAATTAGTTTGCTCGCGTCCAGGTCCGGGAAAGAAATTCTCCGGCCCGTATCTTCGCATCCGGGTTATACTCGGGCTAAACGAGGTGTCGTTTGAAAGGGTAAGTGCAAGTCCAATCCCCAATGTTCGCTTGGTAACCTCAGATAAGTATGACGATTGCAGGGACACTGTCGTTGATCAGACATTTAATATGCTAACCTAAATATACGATTTCGAATAAACAATTTTCAAACTTCAATATTCATTTTGGGGACAATTGAAGACTGGATATTCTAATAGAACACTCTTAATGTCCGATCTACCTGCGGAATTGGGACATTTCTCGGCTTGGCAAAATGAAAATTCTTGACAAAAAGGAAGGCCAGTCTCACTGAAAACTTACAATTCGCCCGAGCTCATAGATACACTAGTTTTGTCTGTTAAAATTCATTTCAAATGTGATAATTAGAATACCCAATGCCTTTCTACATGTACATTGGAGATTCGAATGTCCAATATACATTTTTCAGGTACATTGGGGATTCGAAATTGCATATCAATATTATTCCTAGCGACTATGCTGTCTCTGGTTTGCATTATAGACTTGACTTTCTCCACTAATGAGTATTTTGTATGTTGTAATACGAATATCCAATCTACCTCTGTGCATGTATATTGGATATTCGATTCTCCAATATACTGTTCTACATGTATATTGGAGATTCGAATATCCAATCTCCAATCTCCAATATTTTTTTAACTTTATGACGCTACATTTACTGTATATTTGACATGGTATTTTTGTCAAGAGATGTAACTATATCTTTATTACCGTTCAGTTATTTTCGCGTTTTAATATACTGGCGGAAATCACAAAAATGCATGTATGCGCCTTACAAGTTCACGATTTGTGATTTTGTTCATTTAGCGAAATTAACCAAAAGTTTTACTGGTATATTCTAATTAGTAAATGAAGGAGTATTCTATATGTATCATGCGGTAATACAAGCAGGTTTGTTACTAACTTACATACGGAAAACTCTGAACATGTAATATGCTTCAATTAAGTTTAAACATGTTAATTTATTATTGCGACTCTAAATTATAAATAACAAAACAAAAACATAAGAAGCTAGATGCAACATTTTCAGTTTTTTTATTTTTCATACATCAAGTCTGATACAGCAGAACGCCCGAAAATGCCGTATAGTATACGCCATACACGAACTGGTTTATATAGTTTCTGCTGCTTATCCAAACCTCGTCCGATACAAACACCTTCAGGATAACAGTCATTGAGCCCTGGTCAAAGTTGCTGCTGTCTGAATGCGCCATCGCAACAAGTCTACCGTTGTGCATTATTGCAGCATGGAGATAGTCGCGGTGTGGTGGATGTAGCAAGGATGTGGTGAACAAATAATATCCGCTCACTGGTGCAATGAAGACACCATGCTGTGCGTGGAATCCACCTCCGTCATTTAGGATTATATTTTCAAATAATATGTTTTGATCTACACCAATTCCATTTTGATTGGCAACTTTGACGGCAGTAAATGCTACAGGACTTTCAACCATGCCACTGCGTGCAATTCGTGGGACACCCTTGGCAGCAGCTTTAAAATTAACCCAAATTAGTCATTAATATAAAATTAATCCAAATTAGTCATTAATACAAATGTACAGGTATTGTATGTCAGAGAATGTTTAATTATCACAGTGCGTTCTTCTAATTTGTGCATGGTTTCACAATCGAAATCATTAGCATTTCTTCAATTTTCAATTACCATAATGATTACGAATAAAACTTAACAAATAGAGACTAGGGTAATTCAAAATACAAAAGAAATGGGCCCTGTAACATAAGTACAACAAATTTACACAATTAATGTGTACTTTACAAACAACACATTCTTACTATCTTTAGTCGTCCTGGCGAATTTATCGCGCATTTTGTCCACCGCTAACAGTTGGCTTGTTGATGTCCAAACGTCGGTGTAGTTCCAATGGGCCGACTGTTTCTGTGGAAGTGGCTTTTGTATAGTGCTTACTGTTTTAGGTAATGGTTCCTTTGTTTGAAGTTCGTGAATTATCAACTTGAGTTCATTAATTTCAGTCGATTGTTCTGCAACTATTAAAAACACACAAACAAGGATATCAGTGAACTGATGGATGCTCCCCTAAAATGCGCTTCGTGTAGTAATCGGTATGAGATAAGAAGGGCAGATATATGGACAATAACAGGTTACTGCCTGGTCTTGTGTAATATATCAGGTGAGGCTTAGAATAATATTACGGCGAGGCTTGCCGAGCCGTTATTTTATTCGTACCGAACCTGATATATTACACAAGACCAGACAGTAACCTGTTTTTCTATTTATCATACCACATTTTTCGTAAAATACGACCAAACAAGCTGATTTTTATATATTGGGAAACTAAGGGCGGCGCTGATTTTGCTGAGCCGTCTTTTACACGTTCACGTACATGTAGTTATGGATTTCTAAAAGTTGACTGGATAATACCTTATTATTAACATTTCGTAATGGTAAGTGAACTGTTTTCACTACGAATACATAGATAACACGCATGCTCATTCATAAAATACTGAAAATGCGAACTGAAATGGATTGCAACGATCAATTTCAGAGGAGAACAGATAACGCCGAATTGTTTGGAGACGCCATTTTGGAGTTGTGTATTGAAATTGACATTCCCAAGATCGTGTCAATAGTGACAGTATTTGACTATAGTGTGTTCAATTTTTGGTAATAATGTTATTGGTTCAACATAAACTGTTGCTGTGTAGTGACTTTTAGTGCATTTATTATGAATGTATTGAAATAACTTTGAATGGGTGATTTATTGTGTTCCATAGATGACGTCATAAAACTACCAAAGTGCGGGTTTATGTGAATATTTAAAAAATAACGTGTTTGCGATTTATGACGATTAAAAATAATAAACTATATACGTTCTTGGTATCATATTGTTTGTTTTGTTGAATCTGATTAATTTTTACCGAAACTGTTGACTTTAAAGTTGATTCCGAATAATTTGACGTACTTCCGAACATTGACTGATATAAACGCTAGTGACCTGATATAACAAAATATATCAGGCACCTTTGTATCAGGCCGATATCAGCATAGTGGTATGATAAATTAAAATACCTAAACATTACTTAAACTGCAGGAACACATAAACAAAAGAATATTAAACAAACATCCAAAGCCCATAACAATAAAGCAAATCCATGTAATGGAACATCAATGTAACACGGTCATTTCCTCCCGGATATTTAAGTTTCCATCACGTATCATTGCATGTAGTACAGCAGTCCAGAGTAATAGACCTTAGATATATTAAGTACTAAATAGTAGTACAGAGAATGAGCTTATCTCCTGTTTGCATTTAAGACTTCAATCAAATGTCACTGAATTTCAATGGTTGCTGTGACATAGTCTGGTAAAAAGTACTAGATACCATATGCTGCAATAATCAAAGACCCAAACCTTCATAAAAAAATATATAAAAATTCATTGAAACGGAACATCGTGGTACTAAGGCCACAATAAATTGATCAGTTGTTCTACGGATTTTGTCCAAAAACAATTGGAGCGAGCGAGCGAAATAAAAATAAGCCTTTTTTTTAAAATAAAATCGGAGGCGAGCGAAAAGCGCAAAATAAAAAAATCCTATCTTGCCCATAGTGATTAAAAATTACTGCCAAACGCCATCATAGCTTGATATCTTGTCAGTAATTTCCTCTTCATCTGCTCTGGTCCATAAATGTTGTCAAAATCAATATATATGTAATATATGTAAACTAAGCAACTAATTTCTCCATTCAAGGGTTTTGTGCAACAAGTCTTCGATAGTGATTCTGCTATTAAATAATACCCGGCAGTAAATACTAAATACCCATATCTTAACTATAAGAAAGTAGACCTTATACAAGGTAATTGTCATTATTAAAATATATATTTGATACACCAAGTCATTCACTACCAACATTTTAATAACATAAATATGAAATGTACAACAAACACAAAACTTTTTAGGAATGACTAGTATAAGTTCTGTATCTTTAAATGACACGACGAAACAACTGGACGCCACCATTTTTAAAACCGTAAACCAGGGCTCACACTGGCTCTTATATTAACATTTTTGTTAATTGTTCATTGCAGTAAACTTGGATACTTATTTTTTATTTAAACCTACACTCTTAAAATATCTACAAGATTTTAAGATGTTAACATAAATAAATTGAAATTGATAACTAACATAATGTATTGGCTTGTCCTGTATAATGTACCTTAATATATAAAAGCTGAACAAAATGTACACCAAACAGATACTTTGAATTTATAAAATGGATATGTCAAAAACAACTTATATGTGTGGATATTAGAAGTAAGAAATCAAGGAAAACCGCTGGTCAAAACTGTCCGAAATGTAAATATACCCAATAATCAGTCCATTTGACATATTCCAGACATTCAATTTCAAACATCCTTTATCAACAAGATCATCCTTTAATTTACTGTTGTGTCTGCTGATTTTACGAGAGCTTGCTAGCAATCAGCAATGAATGCTGACAAACAGCTTCTTGTGTTTTCTCAAGTTTGATAAAACATTATAAAAAATTGCCGAGTCCCGATATACATGGCAAATGTGCTAGACTGGTTATTGGAGAGTAAAGGTTTGGGTCATAAATTATGTGCTCTGGACATAAACCAGTCGCCGCAAAGTGCATTATTCACGTCTGTTTCAGTACCAATTGCTTGTTATGATTTGGGGACACCACGAACTCCGCGTTTAACGTAAAACGAGACTCGTTGATGAAAACTTCATTTTAAAAAATCTGGTGCGGGGCAAAATTGTAGGTGCGGGCGCAAAAAAAAAGAAAAATATTTTTTTTTCGATTTACGATTTTAAGGTGCTGCAAATCCGACGAACATCTGATCAATTTGTTGTGGCCTAAGTAATTTCAGCAAACTTCAAATGCCCATAACGACAAGAAAAAAAATGAAGAAAAAATACCGATACTATAAACACATTTCTGTATATAAATTTAAGCAATCTGCAAAGACCCATAACCCAAAGAATAATCATTGCAGTAGTTGCTGAGTAATAACCCATACAAGAATCATGTCCATATTTCAGCAATCTTCAAACTATACTATGAATACATCATCTTCCAATAATGCTAGAAATCACGATTCGCGCCACGATTGAAATTGTGGTCTTAATTGTGGACCAATCATGGTGATCCTATCAGGTCTTATCAGATCTTGAAGTCAGTCGTGGCAACATCGCAGAAACATTTTAAACTGTTCAAACATTCTATTAGATTTACACGATCAACTGCGATCAATTGTCCATCGGGATCGTCGTATCAGATCTTATTGCATCGTAACAAAGCGCGATAAATCGTATCTAATCGTGCATCCGAATCGTGGTGATCGGAATAGATCGTAGACGAGCAAAAACACCACGTTCAGTTAAGATGGGTTGACATCTCAAGAAACAATAAAGTCAATCGTCTGTCGGGCTGTATTTATATCATTCGGGTCCAGTCGTAGCTCAAATCGTGATCTCCATCGATCATGATCGTGAAAGAAATCGCGGCCACAATAGTATCCTATCGTAACGGAGCGCATGGATTCGTGATAAGCGTATCGGAACTTATCTGTACGTACTAGAAACTTCCTACTTCGGGGAACCCGATTGTGATGATCGTGTCAGATCGAGACCCAATCGTGGACAAGATCGAAACAATCCCAAACGGAACGTATGTATTCGTATCTAAACTGGAGATCAGACCGTGACAGATCTTGACACCTGTAACTGGCAAATCGTGGCCAGATCGCAACAGAACTCAAAACATCGTATCAAACGTATGGACTCGCATCACATCGTATCCAGCCTGACATTTTAGAGAAATACAACGATCAGCTGCGAGTGGCCAATAGTGGCGTTCGTGACGGGATCGCACGATAGTGGGAACCTAGCATAACGTTTTGAATTGCATAGAAGTTGCTGAAATAGCCCGGACAAGAAATCGGGATGGACGGAAAGAGAAGTCGGTGACTGAAATGTATCGCGGAGGATCATCTATCTTGGTTTTCATTTCCAAATATTCAATATCACGTCATAATTAATCTGGTCAGTTATCGGAGAAAACCGGTTGAAATTTGTGAGATATTGAAGTAACAATGTTTTGCGCCGCGAACTACATTTGATCATGTTAATTACATAAGTTAATTAACCGACTCTGATTTTGTTTGAACATGTTCCTGACGCGCGCCCAAGCTTAAAATATTCAAATAACGAGGCATATAAATAAAATACCACCATAAAATGAAAATACCATTTTAATAGACAATATGACTACAGAGATGTAATCAAACTATAAATATGCATCTGAAGGTTTTACCATTCATCAATTAATGGTAAAAAAAGGTCGCGGTGGCGTAGTGGATATGGTGTCCGCCTAGCGATCGGGAGGTCCCGGGTTCGATACCCACTCTGGGAGCGTTCTTAAGATCTCCCCCAAAGACACCAAGTACTGGTTCTACCCAGGAAACGGACTCCAGCCTAAGGCTTTCGATGCAATCGAGCTAAAATAAATAGGCTTAAACTAAACTAATGAATTGTATAGTAATCTAAATAAGATGTATAGGCTTATCATTTGTAAATACACTTAGGTTGATGCGAAGATTTCTATGCCACGTTATATGTATCGTAATTTAAAAAATCCCCACAATTACCTCTTTGCAAAAGAGATGACAAACTGTCTTCTAAAAACGCCAACCGCGATTCCAGATCAACGGCAGCTCTGGAGCCGTGCGAAAACAGCGTCAAAACTACTGTGAAGGTAGATGTGAACATTCCGATTACCATGGAAGGTCTGCTCAGTTTTCAATGACAGGGCAACGTCTATAAATTTCATACGCGAGAAGTATCAGATATATAATTTCTTTCATGTGCCTGTATCTCTTATCTATATTCCTTGTGTATGTTTGAGCTAGCGTAAACTAGTTTAATGCAGATTTAAAGCCTTATCTATACATTATCATAGAATTTAAGCACGTTTGCCCTTCATGTTGGTTTTAATTTGAAAAAGAGCGCAAATGCTTAAAACGCAGTTGTCATACAATAGAGACCAAATATAGATCAACATGTTTAAAGAAACAAGATGCGTTCATTTCTGTGTTTAATCACAATACTTATATGAAATATACTTATACAGATTGACTTTGGGTACAGACATGATACACTTTGTTCGCGTTGCTTCTCTATAACAACTTCTGGAATATTGAACATGCAGATTTGTCCACCCGAACAATGTTCTTAAAATTTGTGTCCAATCATCTAATGTTAACATCATTCTCCGATTCCGTCGCAACAATAAAGTGCACGCTCAAATCAATCATTAATAACCCAACCGTTGGCAGAAACGTCGGCGATGCTAAACATTAATATATATTTACTATTTAACCGTTTGAGAAGCAAGTTTTACATTCATTACTGTCGCCGGACAATAACTGACGTATATGCGCAGTAACTCTGTGTTCTAACTGGCGTCAATGCTTTTTATCGTAAAACATGAAGACATTACTTACGCTAGACGCGACATTTTACGGCACATAATTATTAGCAGTCGTGTAAATGGATCCATGCAGAAGGGTTATTTGTGTATTTTTTTCCGATCAGAAGACTGTGTCCATTTAGAACTTATGTTTTATGCCCCCACTTTCAGGGGGTCATATAGATTTGCCATTGTGCGTCCCGTCCGTACTGTCCGTCCCGTCCGTCCGTCGGATGTTTGTGTCGCTCGTAACTCAAAAAATAGAACTGCTAGGATGATTAAACTTTTATACATATTTATTAGCATAGGAATTTATGCACATGGGCACTTTGGTTCAGTTTTTTTCGACATCAGCGGAGTTATGTCCCTTTCTTAGCCAAAAAAATGACATTTTTGGATTTGTGCCGCGTGTAACTCGACAAGTATTACAGCTACAGTGATGAAACTTTATAAACACATATATCAGCATGTGATCTTGTGCACCTGGGTATTTCAATACAGTTTTTTCCGACATCAGCTGAGTTATGGCCCTTTTTAGAAAGCAATGACATTTTGGACTTGTGTCGCGTGTAACTCAAAAAGTATAACTGCTAGAGTGATTAAACTTTATAAACATATTTATCAGCATGTGAACTTGTGAGCCTGGGTATTTTGGCGCAGTTTATTCGACATCAGTGGAGTTTGACCTTTTTCTTAGCAAAAACAGGACATTTTTGGACTTGTGTCACGTGCTTCTCGAAATGTATAATTGCTAGAGTAATACAACTTTATAAACATATTTATCAGCATGTGAACTTGTGCACCTGGTTATTTCGGTGCAGTTGTTGTTTTTCAGAGGAGTTATGGCCTTTTTTTTGCAAAATTTGGATGTGTGTCACTTGTTACTCGAATCGTTTAACTGTTAGAGTGAAAAAAAGAATTATAGACATATTCATCAGCATGTGAACTTGTGCACCGGGGTATAGTAATTGCATAGGATTGTGTGACAACCAGCGGAATGTTGTGGAACCGGTGAGCCTTTGACACATGTCTAGTTGACGTCTTTATTAACTTACTTCAAGCTAAATGTTTAACTACAAATGCTATTATGCTTTTATATTAAAACTGGACAAAATAGACCGCCTTCACACTTGTATGCATTGTATCCGCGATTTGGCATACTAGTACAAGCTCGTGTTTTCCAGCCAAAATAGTGATATTATTGAAATTTCCAATATTTACAAATACGGGCTTCTCTTAGTTATGAACTACTTTCGAGACACTTTAGCGGTCAGAGTAATAACATAGAAATCATGAATTTCGTATAGGACCCGTGGTGCGATATCTGAGTACCTTCAATGATGTTCTGTTCAGCCAAAATTATCACAGGTTTGCAATTCAGTCTCTATGGTATTTTGGACACAATGTGTATTGCTTAAAGGTGAAAACTTTGTCCTACTTACCGCATTGTCACATATAGTCAAGTGCACATTCAAGCACTGCGGAAAACATTACGTTATTCTTCGAATATTAATACATTAACAGATACGTGTATCCTTTTTGAACAAATACAATACATACAGTACAAATAATAA
Organism: Congeria kusceri; assembly: GCA_027627225.1. NCBI lineage: Eukaryota > Metazoa > Mollusca > Bivalvia > Myida > Dreissenidae > Congeria > Congeria kusceri. The sequence goes on from CM051024.1 coordinate 101,693,297, forward strand.
TTTATACTTAATTCACGTGATTCACATAAAGGCACACTTTTGTCGATCAATCCGTTGAATGTTAAACATTCAATATACTACTGCTTATAAAGTCTTACGTGGTACTAAGATTTGCTTATTTGCCATGAATACACTTGTTTGGCCAGAAAATCGCCATGGACGTTCTGGTGGTCGTAGACTTTATTACTTATCCAAACTTATCACGGAAACTATGATTATGACGGTCATTGAATACTGATCCCAAACAGTACCGTCCGAATGAATCATGGCAATACTTTTTCCATATTGCATAATTCCAGCAGCTAGATTCGCGTAGTGTGCTGGGTGAAGCATTGATGTACTATCCTTAGACAGGTGCCTGATATATCCCGTGATCTGCGTGGAATCCTCAGCCGTCGTTTAGGAGAACACTTTCAAACACTATGTTCTGATTAATGCCGATTGCTTCTTGATACTTAGCATTAAATGCCGTTAAAGCTACAGGTTGTTCAACAATACCTTTTTCCATAAACGTCGGGAAACATCGTCGGGTTTAGCTGTGAATAAAATGTATTATGTTGTTTCTTGCGTTGGGAGGATATATTAACTGTTGAAGAAACTGATGACTTATTGTGAGAAACATATATAATACCTTTACTCATTTTAATTGTTTATGAAACTGACAACACTGAACATGCAGAAACTTGTGGATATCATTTCGGTGGATTGGATGTGTATTAAATCTAAAATAATGCATTTATATCATCATTGAATGATCTTTCGGCGCTCTCACGTTCCTTTAACGTCGTTAAGAGCTGACTCGATTGTGTTCGGACATCTGCGCGGTTCACTTTTTCAGTGTTTTTTGAGGTAGATTGGCTTGATGATTCTCATAGATCTAATATAACGTCTGTCTACTTTGCAGTGCATGAATCATCCGCTTCAAGTCGTTTATTTCTTTTGATTGTTCTCGTATTCTAAGCTTATTTAGCCTGGTAGTCCCTATTTCTTTGAAATGTTTCATGTGATGGTATAAAAACAACAATAAAATTACAAACAGAAAACAATGGGAAGTAACTACCCTGCATCATTAACTATGCATCTGTGTTACTGTCATCTAATGCATACATTTATGGGGTCGTAAGGGTTAGCGTTTCTAACCGTACATAGTGCTGTTTTGGTCATTAATATCAATTAAAGCATACGCAAAACAACAACAACAACAAAACAAAAACAACAAAACTATTACCTCTCTTTAACAAGAAATTTACTGCATTTTCTAATTCCGCCAACCGCGAGTCAAAATCATCACAGACAGCTAATGAAATCGTAAGTTGCAGGACAAACATGAGAAAAATCCACATTTTATAGCAATGAAGACAAATTATGGCCAATTTATTGTTATCTTTGAAGATCAGTCGCTAAAATACATGTATATGCACATTATTCATATTCCAAAAGTATGTGATCGTTTGGGACTGGCACATATAAACATGTCATATAAATGTGTGGCTAATCACACATTGTATGATGTCGAAGCGTATTGCAATTTTAGATGTACTTCACACACACAAAAGATTTACTTTGCTCCCGTACTGATTGAACATGAAGTTTTACAATTATCTGCTCTTATGGTCGAATTTTACACAGCTGTCGGCTTGTTTATATGCAACAGTAATATTTAATTTTTTTTATATGAGCCAATATTTCAATATTTTTTAATTCAAGCAATTTGCCTCTTTACCTTAAATCCTTAAAATCGATCATGTCCGAATATAGTATTTATTGGTTGGTGTATAATTGCAACTATTATGTATTGTAACACTTAAACAGAACAAATCTAAAACTGCATATGCTCTAAAATTTGTAAATATGGTAAGCCATCAACGAGTTGGTTTGCTGGAGGTTCATTACTTCGTCCGATGCAGAAAATGTTAATGACAACAGTGATTGACTCTATTTTGTTGTTGCTGTTGTTGTCCGAATGCACCATTGGAATATGTATGCCAATGTTCATTGGTGTAGCATATAGATAACAGCAGTTTCGAGGATGTTAATGCTACAGCACATTTAGATATGCGACGTTCGTGGGTCATCCTTGGTAGCAGCTTTTAACATAATTTTACACAAACAGGAATGCAAAGAAATCAATCCGGTAACCGTATCAAACGATTTTTATATTCTGCTTCGCCTCTATTTTGAATTGCAGTTGAAACCAAATGCAAATGAAGATATCGCTTAAATGTGATGTAGCGCTTGGATTAAACATATTCATACATTTATGTTGAAATAACATCGGTTTGTTAGATTCGTTCGTTTAAATGAACCATGGTTTACAAAATCGAACAATCTAATTCAACTAAGATACGATTATTTTGATCATATATGTAGAGAAACACAGCTAAGACAAAACTTATTTCGTGGATATTACAGGCCGAGCATTTGTGCAAATTGGAGGCTTTATCGACATACTAGTATACGTAATACATGAGTCTAATGACTCACTTATCTACTTATTGATAAAACAAAATATTTGGCTGGAGGTTTGAGTATGACGACAAATGCACGCTGGTCCTAATCGCTTATTTGTCTGAAAAGCAATCAGCTATTATTACGTTTATCATCACACTAAATCAGCACAGTCTCATTGACATGACTTGTGTGATGAATTAAACATGTAAAGGGTGGACTTATTCTGGGATATATCGATTAATAGATATTATGCTATTAAAATATCGTTTTTATATTGGTGGTTTAAATACTAAAAAAGGATTTTCCCAAGAATAATTATGTCTCAAATTGCTATTCTCACACAATAGAAGATAATCATACACGTGTTTTGTATAGGTATTATACGAACCAATGAATTTCAAGCAACTAATAAGTAATAGCATGGTTTATTTATGACGGGCGATCAACCAGATTGCAGCTTACATAGTTAACCGGCCTTTATAATACCTGTTGATGATCTAGGACGCCTTATAATGCCTTACACTGTTTAATCGTTTCAGAATAAGTTCACTATTGCACGCACGTATATGTTTGAGACTATAGTGAATTACTCGCTTGCTTAAAGCAAAATATTTCCTGCACATGAGACGAACGTATTAAATGTTTTTTTCTCCTTAACCTCCCCATGTTTTATCAGTTAATTTATACCCGAATGTAAAGGGAAAGTTATGTTGCATTCAATATTAAGCACATATCTTCCTATTTAAGTAATTTAACATATAAACCATACAAATATCCGTTTGTCAAATTTCAAACAATGATGATGAAGTATTATGAAAGAAGACTGTAGACATATATTTCACACGCATTTATTTTGACAACAAGAAAATAACGCACATGTTATAAACAGATGAAATTGAAAGGTTTGAGGATTATGGACATGAACAAGTAGCATTGCCTTTTGGTTATGTATGCATATTGTCCAAATAGTCAAACATTTATCACAACATATTCTTTCTTAGTTTCAGAGGGGGATTCTTTTTAATAACTGGACGGTTTTTGCAAAGGTATATATTGTACATATAGGATACCGTATAAACATGTTTGTACTGGACCCTTTCTATCTAGGCCTAATTATGTGTTTAAAAACTTAATAAAATCATCCACTGAAATAAAATTTCATCTACTTTCAATAATATCCTATATAGTATATTTAAGTATTGAATATATTTAAAAAACAAGCATAGTGAGTTCATTTCCAAATACTAAAATAATAATTAATTCAAGCCCCCGGAGCACACTTTCAATGCATCATGATATCCACAACTAATACATTTTCTTAGTCTCAAATTACTTCTATACATTTCAGAGAAACAATGTTATGATTAATGGACACTATGATTTGATTAATTATTATCGATTACATATCATTCACATATTCCATTCAACACAAATAAAATACAGTGACCATTTGTATTGAAAGCAAGAGCAAAATTACGACTTACATTACGAGAGTATCAATCTCATATACAACTAATAAAATAACAATATTTAAATCACTATGGTCAACATTTTATATCACTTCTGTTACAAATGCAACTCGTAGAATTTGGTGAAGTACTCTACGTGGTGATTTAAAGAAAAAACAGGAACAACAATCAAAAACTTTACAAAAGCATATCTGCAAATGACTTTAGGAACAAACACGTATTCCAAACACGCTGTTTTAGCAGTGAATCTAACATGATTTAGGACGCAATACATATACAATCCTACTCTGTTGATGTAATATTCATTGCTGGTTAACAAAACACAAATATCCTAACAAAACACAAATATCCTAACAAAACACAAATATCCTAACATCAGTGCTCAAGATAGGATGTGTATTGGAGTATATACTCATTAAAGATTCGGAAAAATTCTCATTGAAAAATAACTATGTGACTAACATTATGCATTAAATATATTGAACATTCTGTAAGCGATTATAAAACAACACATATGTCATTTTTGGGGGTTTAATTTTTCTAACAATATATTGATGGAAATATAGTTCATATTAATTGAATAAAATTGTTTCAGTATTTAAACCATTAAATTGACATTTTGTAGATTTGGTCGATAACGGTAAATATTCCTTTATATTTTGAATTTAGGGAGATCTAGAACCATTGAACTAAAATTTCTGAAATATCTAGAGCAATGTAACATACAGAAAAATACATTTTGCGCAAAATAAATAACAAACTTTCTTAGCAATGAAACTAACAATATATTAAATAGAAATGTTGGTCTTTGAAAATATCAAGTCGTGTTACTACCGAAAATAATTTTTCGGAATTCAAACACAGCAGCTTAGTACGATGCAGTCTCGCAAATGTAATGGTGGTAGTCGGAACAGGTCTGGTCGTTCCAATATGGCTCATTATTGGCGTTAAGCTAAAAAAACGAGAAAAAGGACCGGTTATCACATAAATCGGACTAGTATCCGTTACATCAATAACAAAGGACAAATCTGGTACTAGGTCGTTTACCACACTGTAAGCAGTGTCGCAGTTACACATCCCATATAGAGAAAAGTACCCCCGCATCCTGTTAACTCGTAAAAAAACTCATAAGTAGTTTGACAGAATTTGAAAAATTGAAACGCGACGAGCAGTTGTCAAAACAATTCCCATTTTGATAGAAGACGTTTTAGTCAAGACACATAAAGAAAAATGCCATTAAGAAAAATGCCATGTTCCAGGTGGCCATGTTTTAAAGAATCACAACAATATATTTAAATACGGTAGAAGGCAGGCCAACAACATTTCTGTAAAATTATTTTGGAATTTAATTAGTAGTTTCTGACAAGCAGTTTTTGAAAATTTTCAATAAAGTCTGAATAAAGACATAGCACCACATCCATCTTTAAGTAATTTAAATCATAGATATAGAAAACTAGGTGCCGCGTCACATCCAATAGGATGCGTCAGCGCGTCCGCCATATTGGGAAGGTCGTCGATTGCAAACAAACACTTAGACCTAATACAGGAATGGAACGATTTTTTAAAATTTCTTAACAGATTGCCTCTTTCTGCTGAAGATATACATACATATGCATACAGCCAAGGCGTAGAGGAATAATTCCACAAAGGTTATAGTAATTAAAATTGTACTGTAACGTTTACACTGCTTATAAATCATAAATATAATTAGTTTAATATACGCCGTAAGTGTTAATATAGCAGCGACTTAAATAATATAATAAGAATAAATATTATTAGATCTATTATAACTATTATTATTATTAATATTAGATTGTACTTTTACAAATAATTATTTATTATTATTTATTAGATTGTATTATTACAAATAATGTGTTCTTTTATTATTATTTTTTTATTAATATTTCATTTAAATCATGTTTTAATTATTTGATAAACACATCATTATAATATAAAATATTAGCTATTAAAGCTGTATAATAATAATAATAATAATAATGAACAGAACAGAACAGAATTTTATTACACATAAACTTTACAGTTTCTAGCGTTTAACAATAATACATTATACATAATAATAATAATAATAATAATAATAATAATAATATAGATCTTAATTCATGCACTAGAAATATACAAATATGCCAGAAATAATAATATGTTTTTGTTGTTTTTTTCAGAGGGACCCATGAATATGCTTTGCAAAAGATGGCATGCATTTCTTTAATCCAGTGCAGCAACAACATACATGAACTTGAATTGACTGATATTAATACTGCCACCAAATATGTATTTCCTGAATTTACTGACAATATAAAAAATCATTAAAGTTCTGCAAGACTCAGACTCTGTAGTATAGTGTTTGTTGCATTGATTTGTTAAGTGGTTGCACTTTAAATTTAAACAGTGAGGATTATAAGCTTCAGTTGCAGATTTCCAAAGCCTTAACTGCAAACCTAAACAATTGTGAAATGACAACGTTTTATATATTCTAGCAAAATCAATTTCCTTTAATGAAGTATTTCTAAAATCACACCGTTTTGTAATCTTACAAGAAAGGGAGAAATATGAAAACAAATGAATATTTAAGCAAACAGATTTATTATTTTTTTGAAAAAAGTTACCACTTTTGCTGTATTGTCTGGGTGGGTTTTTAATATTGTTGAATAAATAATTCATAACATTACCATATGTTTGTTTATGGTTGCTATTTACTTACGGGAAAATGTGTAAAAAGATCCATGCAGGAAAAATAAGGGAAATTAAAAATCATATTATGTTTAAAACTATTTTAGTTTTACTGTGTAGAGAGCCTGACTATTATTGAGATATTTTGACAATGAATTAATAATTAATCTGTTTCCATAGTAGAATCAGTGCTGGGTGTCTTTTTAAGAAAGACCATTCAAATGCTCCATTAATAGGGGTCATACTCAGAATCGCTTAATCAAAAGGCGGACACCATATCCATTACGCCTCTGCAACTCAAGGAAAATTCACATTTTTTATTTCAAACTGACAGGCACAATAAAAAACATGTTGCTACCAATTTGTATTTCTAAGCAACTTGTGTATACATGTACACTATGGCCAAAATGGAAAATGGAGGCTACATTATAATACAGTCAAATCACCATGCCTTAGTAACCTGGTTACCCATTAATAAATAGATAAATGCTTTAAAGACCTCCAGTGGCAAACCTTTAAAAGGCTAGAACAATGTAAAAACCTTCTATATTACATGGTTTATCATATTTGTATTCAGAATTGTATGCAAATTCAGTATATTTTCAGAATACTTTATGTAGACAAAAGTGTTTGTAGCAGTTATCACATAGTTCCAACTTTGCATGCATATTGCAATCAAAAGAAGTTTACACAATGTGTGGTGTGTACTGTTTTATTGCAACAACAACAATATATATTTATCCTGCTACTAACCCAGACAGTGACCTAATAAAGCGGTGACCGTATAAACGTGTTGATATCCGGCAGTAGATCACGTGACTGTGATATACCGCCAATAGGTATTCCTACGCGCCGGATAACAACATTGTCGAGAATGACACAGCATAAAGTCTACTTACCAGAGTTTTTCATCGATACAAACTTTGTGTTGTCTAGTTTAACAGAGTTAAACAACAAATGAGTTGTTTGTTCTCAAATTCCATTTGAATAGGTTAACAACAACTTCTTTCCAGTTCCATTCCATTTCAACACACTTGAATCTGATGCAAGCGGGTTATTCTTTGTGGATAGACTTTCTTTGGTCAACCAACAGAGCATATTCATCAAAGAAATAACCTTTTATATTAATTTCCGATGAAAAGAAATGAAAAAATGTTATCAGATTTTTAACGTAGAACTAAACCGTTTCCATTCGAGGCAAATAATCCATATTTTAAACAATCCATATTTTAAACTGCAAAACACTTGCGGTCTGGTTTGACTAGATTGTGTAAACTTACAACTCAAAATGAATGACGTAGTTGGTGTGACGTAATTTAACTCTTTAAAAACCAATATAATCTGGTTTAAAACAAAAGCAGATTTGCTACGTCATTTTCGTGTTGTACTGACATCAGCAAATAAGATTTATTAATATTTTACTTTTGCTTTTTGAAAAAGGTGATTAAGAAATAGAGAACTATTTTTTCCGGGTAGTACGCATTCATGCAGGCGATTTATTAGGTCGAGGACCGTCTAGAATTTTTTATTTTTATTTAAAACTTTAGTGTTTGGTGTTTTTAAATTTAATTGAATAGAAATCAGGATAAATAGAATACACGGTAGGTGCCGGGAAGGAGAAAGTTTATCCGGTTCGGCCCGAAAACAAAAATAGGGCTCGCTAAAGCTCGCCCTATTTTCATTTTCTAAGCCTCACCGGATAAACTTTCTCCATCCCGGCACCAACCATGTATTCTCTATATAATGAAATAAACATATAACAACAATAAATTATAATTATTATAATTATATAAATATAGTATTCTTTATTGTATATAACCTGGTTGTTTACCACTTGGTTTGCCTACATATGTGGTCAAAGAGAGATAGAAGGCTTTAATTAGCACTTTTGCAACTTTACAAGGATTGCCAGTAATGTTAACATAGCTTATTCTTAAAAATGTTTGGCTGTTTCATCTGAAGAAGGAAAATATATATTTCTGCAAAATCATTAGCTGTTAAATCTGAAAGAAGAAAAAGAACTATTTAAATAGGACTTGACAAATGATTTTACATATTTCTAAATTTCTAAAAACACTATAAAGTACTTAACAGTGTTGTATTCATTATTAACATAAATCATTAAGTTCTCTTAAAATTAATATATCAGACTATTACATGTAGATCTAATTGATTATTTAACCCATTTATACAATTAAAATACTAACATGAGTTTTTCTTATTGAAACATAGTCTTATTAGAATACTGTTGTTAGGCATCAAAAAGTAATATTTTGCTGGTAGCTGGTCATCTAAATTTGCACTTGACCAGTGACAAAATGGCAAATGTCCCTTCTGGCAAGTGGATTTTTAAGAAAAATTACAACAAACATCATAAAAAGTAAGAGTACATAAAGTTAATTTAAAGTGAACATGAATGACTTGTGTTTGAACAAGGATAACATTGGTTTTTACAAATGGAATTGCAGGGCAATTAGACTGGATTCTAACAGTCTGCAGTCATTTTACACAAATACATGGAACAAAATATTCATAGTGTCATAAAACTGAATTTGCATTGTTTATATACCTGTCTTTCCAAGATACCATTGTCCAACATTTTTTGCTAATGGTGCCTCTGCAGTCTAAGCATAAATGAGGATTGTTGGTATTTAAGCACTGCACAACACCATTATCAATGATGATACATGATAGTAATACACGCACCTTTTAGGATAAATGTATTGGCATACTTAATCTATCTATACGGCTATTACATTTCAAGCTGAGTTGTATCAACTGTTGCCATCAATTTTTGCAATTCATTTTTCAGCTACGTGAACTTTGTCATTAGCAGAAATATTTTTATCCGAAATCGAATCAGAATTAAGACTGAGTGGTGTTCATCCGAAATCCATTTACATTCATAATTACAATTATATTCCTCGAAAGAATATAGTTATTGTATATAATTAGAGAGAATATTCACAAGACCAAAATAAAACAATAATAATTTTAAGCTTTTTCCTCAGACTATCAAATTATAAGCCTACTTATGGATAACCTTGCTAAGAAATCATAGGAATGTTTACAATCGACGACAGCACCAATATGGCCGACGCGCAGACGCATTTCACTTGCATACGGGTAATAGGCGATGCGGCATCTAGGTTTATATATCTATGATTTAAATAAATTGAAGAACGTTTTAGCTTGTTATCCGAGGAATATTTCTGTGTAATTATTTCGAAATCCAATCAATGAATTCAGACAAGAAGATTTTCAAATATTCAATACAGCCTTTATGTATAAGAAAACTTGTCCTGTCCACTGGCTCAATGCTTTTAACGAATCAAACTTCCTCGGGTGACCCTACACCCATTTATTTTGATTCTTTGTAAATCATAAACACCAGGGGCGGGCCCTTTTTATATGGAAAAAAACAACATGAAAACCTTCCAGTCAGACATCACTGGTTGGTTTAAAAAAATAATTTTACAGTAATGTTCCATGGGTAGACGGTCTTCCCAGATAAACAGATACACTGACTTCTATACCATATAATCCATTTAAACCTTGGAATTTACAGGTAACACAAACACAATACGAGCAATGATTGAAATTATTTAAAGAAAACAAATATTAAACTGATTCTAACCAACATCTCCATGCAGTTTTCGATCCCTCCGCTGGGGTTCCCAGGGTGCCAGGAATTGAATTCAGTACCGACCACCTCCCCCGAGTGGAGCCACCGGTACGTGCCCTCCACCTGCAGATCTGAGGCGCCGAGCCAGTACTGAGCTGCACGTGTACAATACTACATGTACATACCAACACTTAGAAAATCGCCAGTTAACTAATGAAACTATTCTATAGAGCGCTTTTGCCAATGTACAATTCTGGCATCAGCTTGGACAAACGCACCGAAATAAAATACGGTTGTATTTAACAATTCATTAAACGAAGACGACGTACAGTTCCAAAATGTACTAAGAAGTTAAAATCTATTACTTTTGATGAAATTAGATAACGGTGTCAAACATGTGTTGCTTAATCACAGTCTGTAACAGTCAAAAAAATGTCAATTGTTCAAACCTGCCGCATTTTCTTTTTATCAATATCACGTCTTAGAAAACTTCGTACTTACAGTGATAATTATTATGACACTACACAAAAATGTGCATAACGCAGCATAAGCTATAGTTATGCAAATTTAAATGCAATATTGCGCTACAATACGTGCTATACATGGATAAAGATCATATCTATCTATTTCGATTGTACACTTCTTGTCGTATTTATTGTTTTGTAAAACCCAGGAACAGTCAAGTAAAACTGATATTTTTTTATAGATATTTATCAACCAATCTGATTTTTATTAAGCATAATTAAGCTAATTACGGAAGAAAGTCAGAGCTGTATGTAATAATTAAAATAAGACTAGAGAAACAACTATATAGAAAGCACTAGGTTAGTGTTGAATAAAGATAAGTTTATTAAGCGATTCTTAGAAAACCTGAACCACGTTTTTGTGCCTAGAAAATAAACTTATCTTTATTCAACACTCACCTAGAATTCTATTTATCCCATCTTTTTCTGTCTATTGTTCGAAAAATAAACGGAGAAAAACACACTAAATATTACGAAAAGCAGAAACTGACTTAATGAAAATCAACAATATGACGTCGGTAGACTGCGCGTGTTTGCTTATTCCACAGTGTTGATATAAAGAATTTAGTTGATCTCACAGCGGTTTATTTCGTCAATGTGGGCGTGATTATGTGATAAATGTAAACAGCCAAAAGTACAAGTGGCAATGATCTTGGATTGTGCAAAAAGGTTCACACTTTGATAAACATATTCTTTCCTAAGGTTTGAAAACAAATGTTGGTTGACGACATATATTTAGCAAATATAAACGAAGGTTTAAACTACTTGCCTATCCTTTAACTGAGTGTACAAAATATAGTATGAACTAAAAGTACTTGTATAGCATCCGATGTGTAAAAATTGTGTTCATTGGTCAACATTTTAGACACTCGTAATTGTGGGACCAGATACCAAACCGCTTTCCTTACTTCTAGTTGTCTGCATTTGTTTAAAAAGAAACTGATTCTCGGCTTGGTCATCGATTTCCACAAGAAACGCCTTGACCGGATAGAATGCCTGGTTGCATGCTACCTGCAAGCAGTATACGTAGTGTTGAAACGAGGAAGTAATATAAATTGGCAAGAACAATTCCAACTGTTTCCTCTGGATGCTACAGCCTATAGTTTATACTATTAAAATATCAACGTCATTGCTATTTGCAGGCAATATAAGAAATCTGTTAGATGTGTAAACAGGCTACATATTTACTTAGATATGCACTCATTGTCTTGACATGAATAAGCATAAATATAATTAAAAACATTAAGAAACGTTGAGTTGCAACAGTATAACTGGAAACTGCAACAATATTAACGCACTGAAACGCTGAAAGACTGTGAATTGCCATAAACGGTAAAATATCCCCAGTCCTGTACTAACTCAATAATTTTTGTTAAGTTATTGGATATCATGTATATATCCTTATGGGCGGACTAATACATACTAATATTAACTAATTAATATTTACTAATAAATATAATATATTTACTCGTATCTCCTTAATTAGTACGATTGGGATACGCTGTCAGATAGCATATTGCAATAACACGTTAAATATATCTTTGAAAGGGTAAACAGTTCTCCAAAACAGACGCTGAAGGCCAAAATAATTTCACCGCATATGTTTGTTGAAAACAAAAACTTTACCACAACCACAATTCGTAAATCGTGTAACAGTATGTGAGGGCACAAAAACCTAAAGAAAAGCTGCATATATCAGTGTATATATTATACCTATGTTAATATTCATCCTCTTAGCAATTGGACAAAGAAAACAAACTGACCTGGGCGACCAGCCACGATTCCTTGTCATGGCTGAAATGGTAACAAGATTCCCTGAACGCCACAAACCCATCTGGGCAATGACTGCGTGCTGCAAATAAAACTACTGATTGAATGACTGCAAGAAATCGTTGCACTATTTTGTATAATCTGCTCATTTTCATATGTTTTCTTAACGTATTGTACCATAAACGTCTTTCAATATTTAAATATGCCCAACACATACATACCGTATGAAATGACTAGAAAGCCGATTAGCAGAACAAAGATCATTTTAGACGGTCTACAATCTCTTTAGTATAGCAAACTATGAGCAGGTTTCGTACTTGCTGCTGCCTTGTATCCGCAATATTAGTACCCATGACCAATAGGAAGAAGGAAGTCAGTACTTTTAATGATTGATCAAACTGTTCTCCAATCATTAAAGCTGCCACGTACTAACCTAAATAATGCGAATTACAGTGTATACATTTCAGGAAGATTTGATAGGAAATTAAAGATGTAATATGACAATGGTAATTACGCACTAAACGTTGCGATACTGCTTTTTTATTTTCAACAACATCCGCAGGAAAATAATAAAAACAGTCACGTGACTTAACAATAAATGCTGATGTGGTATCGCTTGTCTCAATTTCAGTGCAATTCTCAATGCTTTAAATAAGGACACCATCTTCTCAAAATTAAGTATTTGTATACAAACATGATTTACTGTTTTAGAAAGGAAAGCACTGTACCAATGAGTCATGCTTTTTGTATGTTTCATAAAGGTTTTAACTTGACCAAATTATGCTACATAGTGTTTAGGTTGGAATAAACAGTAAATAAAATCCGTTTAATTTTTTAATGTTTGATAAAAACCTTGCTCTTGTTACGGGCTAAGTCCTTGAAATTGGTGGACAATCGGACGCATATCTTCGGCCTACATGTATTATTTTCACAAAAATGTTATGTTTGTAAATATTTTATTTAAAAAGAAATAACTTTTATACAATTATTGTACTGGCTGTAACGATAAAATATTATATTTAGTAGTTTTAATTCACCACGTGGTAAGCCATTGCAGAATACATTGTACATTAAATATACACAATGTAGCCACTACACCTGCAAGTTCGTGGGTGTTGAGTTTTCGACATTGCGCATGCGCAAACCCCCCACTTGTTTCAATATAAACAAATCACATTAAATCGATCTGAATGTATTTTATATGTCAAAATTGCCAATATTTATTCGGAAATCCGTAATCTTACTTGAAAATAAACATGACCCAGCACAGACCTAGATCATTTTGAACTTCCTGTAAGTTCGTGGGCAACTTTTGATGACGTCATACGAAGAGGCCCTTCCACTGATTTTCGTGTTTTGATATAAATACGACAATTTTTTAATGTCCTTGTTCGTTTTCTTTTATTTTTGTGGTTTTTAATGAAATTAATACTGGTAAAATGTTTATTAACAACAAATGGGGTTGATTTCTTTAAACAGTTTATACATTTAAGACACAAATAACTGCAATTAACTTAAATAACATGGTATATTTATCTGTCGATGTTTTTACGCATAATTGTTCTCTCATAAGTCAGGCTGTTATTCGGCTCAAACTTGCATATAATTCGGACACGCGACGTTGCGTCATTCAAGAGAAAATTACGTCATAATTTCATCCACGAACTTACCGGAGGCCACGAACTTGCCAGATTAGATGCTACGTATTTTCCATCCACTAATAAATGTTTCCATCCACAAATAAATGTTCTAATATCAGTTTAAAGACCATTTTAGTAGTTTTTTTTCTGCTCATACCTTCGCGCATCAGTGGAGTTTATTTAATTTTTACAAACAAATAGAAGTATCTTGACAGATAATATCTGAGAAATTTGTGTACACTGTTATTACCAACTATTTAAGGATTGACATTAATTTTGGTTGCGTTAATGCGATTATGAACACAATGGTCAAACTGGCAAATTATCCACGAAGCGCTAGCGTGAATCATGGATTTGCCAGTTTGACCATTGAAGCGCTAGAGCGCATCATGGATTTGCCAGTTTGACCATTGCGTTCATAATCGCATGAACGCAACCAAAATTAAATTTAATCCTTATATTTACATTATATTTGGGATGATTTCATAGCATTTCTTTATATTGTTTTTGTTTAACATGCATTGTATTGCCATTCTAAGAGAAAGACCACGCACATCAGTATTCTTATAGGAACAGAGAAGTACCGCCTCTTGTAACCGAACTACACAAAATAGAATGCTAACTACGATTAATAAAATAGTTCCCAACAAAATGTCATTTTTTCCTTATTTTATATTCAATTCATAAATTTTTTATTTTCCTTGCATAAATCATATCGTTACAAAACTAAAAAAGTAACTTAAACAAATGCAAAAATACCTGTGACACCAAGAAGAACTGCTATTTCGGCCGGTATAGCCAACAAGCACCAACAATTATTAATGCTTTAGAAAGTTTAGTATAAAATAAGAAGTGCTTTGCTAGTAAGACTACAGTAAATCCACATCATGGATACTGCTATACAGTCGTGTCCGGTAATCTTGCGCGTCCGGTAATCTTGCGCACTACGCTGTTAGGCATTTTTGAAAGACGGTGCGTTTAATTTACTGACGTTTACAAAAATATTAAATTTTAAAGGAGCCAAAACAACTGTAATAAATGTAAATAAACATAGTTTTTGTATTTATAATTACCGTTTGAATGATTTTAATCAAGTATCCATGAGTTGTAAACACCGACCGACTTAGGCATAAATCCGGTTTGCTGGATAAAATTCCTCGATTTCTTCACTCCTTTCATGATTTGCAAAAGGAATTTTATAAATCTTGCATAAGTGTTTTATTTCCTGATCAAAGTTTGGTATTTATCTTTTCTGAGCTCTACAACAGACATCGTATACAGATGAGATTGAATCTTTTTTCTCGCCAATCTGTCGATTTGAAGCGCCCGGCATGCGCAAGGCCACTTGTTTTTTAATTACGAAAACCTGTTATGAAAAGACCAATACACTTTAATTCGTAAAACAATATTTTTGTATTGTGTTTGTAGATCTATCAAATAACTAATTTTAATTTGATTGTTTTGGTGTTATAGTCACGTCTCGTCAAAATCATCATCAAGTATAGTTACTTAATGATGAAAGAAGACTGCAGTGATGATTAACAAACTTGAACACACTTGATTAATCTGGACATTTTTACTGAACAGATATATAAGTTTGTTTTATGATTTGAATTGGACACCATACTTTTACATTTAGCAATTAATGACGTCATTTTCAAAAGTGCTCAAGATTACCGGACACTGGAATTGTAAAAAAAAACGGTGCGAGTTATTTTTGTTTTGATTTGGATAGTTTTTTTTTATTGAATATTTCTGATATTTTTGTATTTCTAAACGCAGGGCAGACTGTCGTTTATGTTCAGTAAAAATTAAATTGCTACGCTTTTTCAATCCGATGTTTATCACACAACTGGTGCTTAACTGCGCAAGATTACCGGACAGCATCGTACCACAGTTGAGTTCTGAAACTTTAAAATAACACAATTCCTAGGCTGAAAGTTTAACAGATCCTGGATAATCCTGTTTAATTATTAACACAAAATATGGAGACTTAAATGCTTTTAAAAGCTTTAAATCCACACATTGTATCCAAATTTTCACTCGACGAGAAAAATGCCAAACAATCCACAAATGACATCACTAAACAAGTGATGACGTGTAAGCTAGGTCATCGGTCAATAGCATCCACACGGGCGTATCTAAGCTGTTTGTTTTGCCTGGACATAACTTGTCTTATTAAAGATAACATTTTAAAATAAATCCCAAAATGCATTTTTTCCTTCCTATACATATTAAACAATTCATCATTATTAACTGTGATATAAATGCACAATAAATTAAACGATTTACATGCATCTAGCAAATAGACACATACATGTGAAATCAAATCCATTGTAAAGCTAGTTCGTGAACCGATGTTACGCCATGAAGATTTTCTGTGGTCGCTTCTAAGAAAAGTAATGTTTACCTAAAATACCATAACATGTACACATTACATGCTAGATGTAATGGTCAGCGATTGGCTAATAAGCCAAGCCTACTATTGGCTTAGCGAATGAGAGTTTAGTATCATGCATGCTACTTAGTTACCAGTTACCTTCAGATAGTGATACAGAATAAAGGTATGAAACACAAATCCCTCTTGGGTCTTAATTTAACCATCCCCTTATGGGTCATAGAACATTAGATTGGCGACGAGGATTACAAAAGAAAAAGTAAAATGTGTTAATATGTAAATAAGTTGTCATAAAACTAAACTCAGTCTGCATTATTAACTGTAATATCATGAGTTCATTAGGAATACGATGGAATAAATACGTTGCAAAAATTGAAAATTTGTTTGTGGCATTGAACATCGACTCAAAGAAGCGTAAGAAAGCGTTACTGTTGCATTATGCTGGAGACGATGTGTTTGAAATATATGAAACGCTGTCACTAGACGATGACGAATTAAATTATGAACAAGTGAAACAAGGACTAAACAACTACTTCTATGAACAGAGAAATAAAGAATATGAAAGATATGTATTCCGCAATATCTATCAAAACATAGACGAATCCGTAGATCAGTTCGCAACCCGATCACGTCAAAAGGCAGAAAACTGTGAATGTTTGGACAAAAAAGCCAGATTATTCAAGGATGCATTTCAACTAAATTAATAATAAAGTGTTTAGAAGAAGAGAAGTCACTTACAGACATGCTCACAATGGCAAGAACAATAGAAACATCCGAAAGGCAGGCTCGGTATGGACAGAAATTGTATCAACGGACATCGGCTAACAATGTGAAATACGGACCATCGGCTAGACAAAAGAGTATGTGCTCAACGAGATGCACCAGCAACTGCAAATCGCAATAAGAAGACATGTAGAAACTGTAGATTCGAATACCCACATAACAACGGGAGGTGTCCACCTCACGGGAAGAAGTGCAAATACTGCCACAAAGTTAATCATATCGTAAGAGTTTGCAGGAAGCGCATCAGGACAAACGGCTATCACGAACGCCAGAGACAGGTCAATGAAGTATCCGGAAGCGAAACATCCACATTTACTCCGATAACGAAATGATGTTTAGCTTGCGAAGGACCGTTATTACAAATAGAAATGTGCCTAGAATAAGATCGAAGGTAAACGGTGTCAATACAAATATGATTATAGGCAGCAGCATCAATGTTTTGAGTGAATCGGTGATCAATAGCATAACGCCGAAACCGAAAATGCAGAAGACTAAACTCAAGGCCTATGCGTTTGGTCAGTCTAAACCATTACACATACAAGGCAAATATACGTTGACAATAGAATCGGACGATAAAATAACGACAGCAGAATTTCACACCGTACCTGGGTCGAATGAGTCGCTTTTATGCTACAAAACAGCGATTGAATTGGGAATCATACCTGTAATAAAATATGTAGTCAATGACAATTATTCGGAGTATTGCTCAAAGCAGCCATTAGGAAACCACAAATCTGAAAACGAAGCGAAGAATTATGTAATGTGTATCTCACACGTAGAGGTGCCCGGGACATTGACCATTTCGGACGTGGCAAATACAAATAAATTAGTTTGATCTTACCAGCAAATGTCAACTGAGCTGGCAGCCGTGTCAGTCATTGAAGGACGCATCGTGTTACGTGATACCAGACATTGCATCTTAGAATCACACGACAGACACGTCGTTAACCTTGCAAACAAGTGGCATAAAGGTCGGTCTTACGAGAATCAGCAGGGTTCCTGATGATGGATAGGCTTATAGACAAACAACTCATTCACAATGCAGCAAAAAGACACATACGACAAAGTAACAAGTCCATCGTAGAAAATCTGTCAGACCATTCAGCACAACGCAGGTTAACTCTGAGAACTCAATGATTACGGTGAAATCGCTCCATTACCATGAAATTCGGCAACGTCAGCCACGCCAATAAGGACACAACCCGCCCGACAACCGCCGCCATTACCATTAAGCCAATAAAATCGATCACGCAAAACACCAAAATGATTCATGGATTAAGAACGTTCTACAATATACAAGAATATTGCCGAGCACCAAGTTACTAGTGATTAATTAAAGTTAATGTTCAGATTGTGTTAATTCACAGGTCATAATAATACCTGTTACATGTGTTATTCGAGTGTTGTTGATAATTACACATTTAAACACGCTGACGCTTGGAAATTAAATACACATTTCTGCGCAGCTACTATAGTCAGCCGCAAATTACTGGATTCGTGTCCGCCATGACCTGAGCAGAGGTCACAACCAACGCGAACATTATTTATAGAGATTATTTATAGAGTTAAATTCAATTGCCTGACCGATTATCATCGTGTCAAGACAATTTTGGCATGTTTTACAGACTATTAGAAAGCCATTAATCAGTGCCAGTGGAACTCTGATTTTGCTCGTTTGACGTGTTGTTTCTAGCAGAAAATAGGGGAGGATGAGCAGTAGTTTGTAGACATTACGTTTAAATTAATACGCATAAAATTATGATAAACTCTGTAAATACTAACATAATATATGTAAATGATTATTAATCTGTAATCTTAACATATCGTTAACACTATGATGGTTTACGTTAGGATAAAAAAATTAATGAATTGTTTCTCATGCACTTTTCCCAAAAAATCAGAAGGGAGGGCGAAGTTTTTGTTTTATTGAAGTATTTTTGTTATATTCTTTTTTCTCGTACTCTTTTCTATTGGCACTATGTAATGGCTTATTAAAACAAGTAAATAAGTACAGATTAAAGACAATTTTACATATGCAAGCTGACGTAAAAGGCAATCAATTTGAATGTTCATAATTAACATATGTGCCTTCAAATTGATATACCATCAACATTAAAGTACTTCTATTTATAGAAATTAACTTTTCGTAATTCATATTTTTTATAACTGTCAACAATAGGAATTATTTTTGCAATAAATCACCAATAATTTTTGGAAAGGAAAATCAACACTTGTCAATGCAGCTAGCATTTTCGTTTGTTTCCATAGGACCTATATTGACAGATTTTCTTCTAAAAATGTGGAATGCTATTACACAAGCAAAAACCTCTACGAAACAAATGTTTAAATCAACAAATAGACGATATTTATAAAGATTCCCAATCGAATATGTACAGAATCCGGTTAGTGCCATATGTAATATCGTGCCTCTTACGACGAGGGCGAGACACGAGAATTGCGCGAAACACGAAGCAATACACAATATTCCCGCGAGACACAAAGCGAGGCACGATACTATCACACGAGATCTCGCACTGTCAAAGTATGCCATAACAAGGAATATCGCGGCAAAATATCTTATTTCGCTTCCCGTTTCGCCGGATTTTCGTGTCTCGCGCTAAAATATCGTGCCTCGCTTTGTGTCTTGCGCAATTCTCGTGCCTCGCGTTCAAAGGTCGAGACACGAGATGCGAAGCGAGACACGATGCGATACACGATATTCAGTAGAGACACGAAGCGAAGCACAATATTTATCGTTCAAATATCGCCCGAATCTCGAGTCTCGCGGTAGATTTTAAACCACGATACACGAAACACGAAGCGAGACGCGAGAATCCGGCGACACACGAAGCGAGACACGAATATACGATATTTATAAAGGTTCCCAATTGAATATGACTTTTTTTTTCAAAATGTATACAGTATTACACAATTTGTGTATATCCGATTTATATAATTAAATCAGACAGGAAGAAAGTTACTGGAAATACCGAAATCTCAACCGGGTTACTCTTCTTACGCTATTTAATATTGCGGATTCGTTTAATTTGAAGCCGCTGTCCATAGGATCTAATTCAGTACATCGTAATATTAGTAATAGTTCTTTTGAACGTTTATGGTGTTTATTCGTCCGAAATCTGTTTCTTATTTATGAAAGGCATTGTTCAAAAGCACTTGGTACGAACAGAATATACTATAATGTACATGCTTGTTTACTCCAGAGTCATCACCAGTTATCGCATACAGAAAATCGACGATTGCAAGTAACCAAAATGATTTCAATGCGTAGTTTTTGTATTTTCACGCCCATTAGAAGCACTTTTTGCAAAGTTTTATGTTTATTAACATATTTCTGGGGTGCTCGTTTAAAACCCAGGCGCGGTCGTCAAAAAATAGTCAATAAAAATTTATTTGGCATTAAATCAAATTCGTGGCAGGCCATAAAAATCGTTGCAGCGCTGCCCGAGAAACAAATAATTAATTTTGTTTAGCCTTAGTTTTGTTATACTTTTCGATTAGCTTTTACATGCTTAAATAATCTATTCATAAACTGATGGAGGGATGTAGTGGTCAGCGATTGGCTGATAAGCCACGCCTACTTTTGGCTTAGCGAATGAGAGTTCTGTTGTATTATCATGCATGCTACTTCGTTACCAGTTGCGTTTAGATAGTGATACAGAATAAACGTATAAAACACAAATTCCTCTTGGGTCTTGATTTAACCATCTCTTTATGGGTCATAGAACATTACACCAGTGAAATGGCTTTGTTTAATAATAACACTTGTAGACCTTGCATGATAGAATCATATACAGCAAAAGTGAAAAAATGTAAAATTGATTTTTGTAGAAGTAGAACTGGAACGAAATGTTCATGTATATTAATTACAAAACATTTAATAAAACGTTAACAATAAATGCAAAAATGAGCAACATTAAACAGTATAATACATCTTAAATCATGTAAATATTCTTATCGAAATATAATTTGCATAAAAATAGGAAACACAGATATTGCTACGCCGGTGATAAGGCATTGAGTTCATACGATTATGAATGCATACCCCTTCCCTATTAAAATGCCTATGCAATGTAAATATTGCTATTTAAAGAATCAATAAAATGCATAATGTCAATAATAAACGTGTGTCGCGTGACTCTATGTTTTGTAAAATTTCTTTATACGCTGAAATCGAAAGTAGGCACAGACTGAAATACTTAACTCGCGTAGCTATGCACTTGCTTACTATGACTGTTTAAGTAATAGGTATTGTGTAGATAGTTTTATCAATTGATGGTACTTATTGAATCAAATGTATAAAACTAGTAATAATAAATTAATTATCTAATGTTGTATTATTGTATTATTATAAATGATTATTGCCATTCACCCTATTTTAGAGAGAAAATAGCCAATATGCATAATTAAGTCAATTTTCTACTCTCTTTTTTAAACAAGCACGGTGACCCCACGTTTTCTTTTTTTCCAGTGTATTAAGCTTATAGCATATATTTATGCATAAAATATTAAAAATATATGATTCTTTATGGAACAGATTTTTTCTATAATCAAATTGTGCTTATAAATATAAAAAACGAAAGTATTTACTCAAAACATAACAAAGCAATTTTGGCAAATAACGTGTAATTTTTGTCTTACTATAAATCACTAAAACCAGTTAAATGCCGTCATTTTGTGACCAATCAATGGTCAATTCTACCTTTTTGTGAACATGTAAAAATAATTATGGAAGGAAACAATTGTCTTTACAGGCGATTTTGGTAGGGTTATTTTGGCGCATTACTTCGGATCCGGGGAGGTGGTTTAAATTTTCAAAAATGTAAACAATATATATTTTGTCCCTATTTCTACAGAAATATAAGATCTGACACGAGTTGTCATTTCATACCATAATTTATTAAACTGTACTAACGAATTTCCTGTACGAGTTTAATAAAATATGGTATGAAATGACAACGAGATCAGATCTTTTTTTACCACATGCTTTTAAACGAAAAAAAAAGTTTACCAAAAGATATTGATAAACCTTAAAGTTGTGTACTGACGTGACGTCATTTCATGTTAAAAACGTTATTTCACCAAAATAACGTCATGCGATTGGTCAGTCAAAGAATATGTTACCAATGAAAACGCTCCAAATGGTAACTTACACATGTGTAAGACAAAACATATTCGTAATGGCTGTAATACACGAAAAACAAGGTATAGCATGTAATAAAAATCCAATATGCACATGTAACCTACGTTTTTTGCCACAACAAGCACTGGTACCCCATGTTTTCTTTTTCAGTGTATTCAGCATATAATCTAAATAATAAAAAATGAAGTTTTTTATGAACAGACATGCTTTATAATATTAAAACAAGGCTAGTTACATGATATGACGTATGCCCCCCCCCAACCCCCCCAACCCCCCCCCCCCAAAAAAAAACAACATCCTTTATATAAAAAATGTCATTGGTCACAGAAAAGTGGGTGCAATATCTTAACATATTTGTAACAAAATTTAGAATACTGATGGAAAATTCAATAAAGCATTAACACAGTTCGCACAAATAAATAATTTTATATATACGCAACGCTATCTAAAATATTTGACATGAATTTTACATGTTATAGCGCAACAAATATGTCGATTTGCAAAAGTGTAAACGAATACACTTAACTACTTCCGAGTTCCTTTGGTTTAATTGGTAGATACATGGCACTATATTAGACGGCGCATGTAGCTTGGACGAATGACCCCGGATTGACCCGTCTCTCGTAAACGAATTTATCCTCGACTGTAGGTCATTGTCAGGTCAATCCGTGTATGCTGAATACCAGTATTTGGTTTTATATTGCTTTAATTCTGTTAGATAATCCTTTATTAACTGAAGAACATTCATATTTATTCTTAATGTTTAAAACAAACACCTTAGTTTTTATAACGTAACATAATTATTAATATTCTAATGGTATGTCAGGAGGCGTAACGTATGATTTGGTATTTGAGTACTGTGTGCCAATATATCTAGTTGGGTATGCGACAGAATAAGTCAATTAAATTAAATAAAAGCACGAGTTACACAGTTTTAAATATTTCTGTTGGAAGTTCAATATATATTGCTTATTTGTTAAATTACCACAGGCGCCGAATCTTTTTCTTAAAGAAATTTCTTGTTATTTATTTATGCGTGATCAACCTGATCATAGCGTGTATACGTGTTCCTATTATAAACTCCATTTATCATTATGTGTCGATGTTGGTATGGATACGCTACCATAAACATGTAACTGAATAAATAACATCTGACACGAGTTGTCATTTCATATTATACTTTACTAAACGAGTTCAGAAATTTTGTAAGTAAGCCAGCCTTTGGCAGCTTTTGGCGAGCTTACTAACGAATTTTCGGGACGAGTTTAATAAATTATGGTATGAAATAACAACGAATGTCAGATCTTTTTTATCACATGCTTTTAAATGAAACGTCTAATTTTACCAAAACATGTTGAGGAATGCTTAAAGTTGTGTACTGACGTGATGTCATTTCATGTTGACGACGTCATTTCACCAAAATAACGGTATGCGATTGGTCATTCAAAGGATTTGTAGACAATGAAAACGCTCAAAATGTTATCTTACACATTTGTAAGATAAACATATTCGTAATGGGTGTCTTACGCGGGAAACAAGGTATAGCATGTGATAAAAATATATCAACGACAAGTGTGTCATCAAAAATATTGTTTTATTCTGTAACAACAAATCAAAGCTGGTAAAGCAGCAAACTCGAAAATACCAAGTAACCATCACCATATACCCCTGATGTTCATGAACTCTGTAGCTGATCCAGACCTCATATCCTGCGTCTACCCGGAGAATTACTGTCATTGAGCCATGGTCCCAAGACCGATTGTTCGATACCGCTATTGCAATTTGTTTCCCGTTATGCATTATTCCTGCTCGAAGGTAATCCCGCAGTTCTGGATGAAACAATGACGTCGAGAACAAGCAATATCCGCTAACAGGTGCCTGGAAGACGCCATGGTGTGGGTGATATCCGCCGCCGTCGTTCAGGATAACATTGTCAAATATAATGGTCTGATCGACACCGAGGCCATTCTGAGAGGCATCTTTGACAGCAGTAAACGCTACGGCTCTGTCTACTACTCCACGCTGAATCATTCGTTCCGACCATCCGACACGTTCTACAAATTCACAAAGCAATGAAAACAAAATCATGTCGAGACTGTACTCTCCTAAGCTGAGTATTATTTTCATAGGCAATTGGAGATAACCATAATATAAATATTTCCTGTATTTGTTTATTTACGTTTGGCACATTTGACCAATTTAAGCTTACTCGTTATTGCTTTGCGGCGTTCATAAGTTGTTGTTGCTTGTATGACAAATAGTTTGCTTGCTGCCTTTTGGCCTTCGGTATAGTTGGGTTCCCCATTGTGTTGTCGCGGTTGTTTCACTTGATTTTCTTTTTTGTTGATTTTTTGATCGCTTAGAAGATCGGTAATAATGGTCTGAAGTTCCTTCATAACATCTGCTAGTTGCTGCAGCTTAACCTCCTGAAGTCTGATTGTCTCCGCCCGGTCACTAAGAATATGCTGCAATTCTGCATCTGACAATAAACGGAACACTTTGATACTGATAATACACCGTCGCAATTGAAATAATATTTTTAAAATATCCGACTATTACCTCTTTGTAAATGCGAATTTAGCCTGTAAAAGATCCAACTTACATATTTGTAAAAGCGAAGATATCCTTAAAGAAAGCAAGTCCAAATTACCTCTTTGTGCAAGTGATGAAACAGCATCCTACAACTGCTTCACGCGAAAGTATGTCACTAGCAGCAAAAGACAACGGACGTTGTGGCCGAGTAATACAAACACGAAAGCCACGAAAGTACATTCTTAATCCAAAGATATCTCCAAATGTGCAGACATGACTGATAAAACATTCTTTTTGAAAGGTTATCTGATACATATAAACAGTATGAAAAACATGGAGTTAGCACAACTGTCTGCTCAAGTTCAGTTGAAAACTAGTTGTTGTTCACCGCATAAAACTCATAGCGCAAATAAGGGTCCATTATAATGACAAAAATGGGATTCACGCTGGATTCACGGTTTTATTAATTTCTCATTAACATATTACACCAATACGTTGGCAATCATTTATTTGAATCGGCGTATAAATAAAAATGATTTTAGTTACATTTCTGCAAAGTTTTGATGGAAGTCAAACTTGTTTCTAAGCATTCTTACTATTACCTGAATATAGTAAAGATTTTCCGAAGATTTTTAATTTGTTAATACAATTAAAAATTAAAATATGAATAGTACCAGTATTGTTTCCAAAATTTTAATGTTGCTAATGGGATGCCGTTTGTGTTCCCGGTTGTGGCAGTAAAATAATTATTCGTTTACTATGTCGACATGCATTGTGTACACACAGATCAAAAACCGATATGTGTACGTTCGCGCATTGAATTCTGGGTCGTTAAACTGCTTTCTTACCAGTTCACTACTCACGTTGTGCGTTCGAGTCGGTCTCCACCACGTGCAGGACAACGATCAAAATGATAAAAGCGAGTATTCCTGTGAAAAAGTAAACCAACTATATTTTATTTATGCATGTACATAATGTTAATTTATTTTGATAAAATACTTTGATTTCAATAGTATTGTATTTACTATTTTGTCGGAACTGTATTTCGCCTCTTTACCGCAGCCCCGAATGTGTAGAAATAGCACAATTTTGCTAGCAAACCGTCTTGGTATAAAGATGTGACGTGACCGCTAGATAAAGAATTGTCGACACGTAGACTATGAAACATTTACCATTTAAACGTATGTTAATAATCTTATTTTCTGCCTGACACGATTTCAGAACCGCATGATTGTCAATAAGGTTAAACGTTAATAACATTAACATTTACATTTATGTCTTGCAAATATTATAATTTAAAGTGTTTGTATTAGACTGCATTTTAATAACCTGCCTTTATATCTTTATACCAAAATAATGTCAGACGTTGGACACATACAACTGCGTTATCTTGTTAGTGTATTAAGAACATAGCAGTGTACATTATTCAGAGCATGATAAACTTTTTTTTCTACGTGGAATTTTCTGCGCAAATAGTAGCTGACCAATGTAATCTAACGACCGCCTTGTCAAAATGGATGCCAGAGACCGAGTACGTTTATAAGTAAATAATTTGAACTGTCATTGAAATTGGAATCTAACATATCTTAGGAAATAATTTCGATTAATACCTGCGTAAAACGGATAGTAGTGACGTTACTTTATTTGTAACCTTTGAACTTGATCGCTCTCAGCAATAGCATGCCTAACTAGTGGTGATATATAGATGTTAGCAACAATACGTGAATGTCAGATCCGAATAAAATGTCAGATCAGTGTATCCAAGAAATGTTATTATGTGCTGCAATCACAGACTTTATTTTTGTCTCGGGATGGGTAAATCACGTTTCAGCCATTCTATATATGTATTAGTGATACACTGGTGATTTTGATAAAAGTCTGGATGTGTGAATATACACAAGCAACAACCTGAGTGTTGTAGGTGGCTATTTTCTTGAAGTTTTTATGCAGTTAAGTTGGTGTTATCGTTCTGTTAGAGGGCATTCTGGAACTGTGACCGGATATGTCCGTAATTTGTAAACCGTGTCATTTACACGAATGTCACGCTGCATATGAAGTATTATTCTGTAGCAAGAGCATCACTATGAGTAACACTGTTTTATTCAAATGTTTGCTTTGAACGAAGAAAACTATTTAATGCCACCAAGCGCAGATTGTGAGGCTTTAAAATGACATTACGGTTCAGTTTTAATTTGCATTAAAGACGGTTTTACTAGTACTTGTATTTCAATAGGTAAATACATAATAATTGAATAACACATGACAAAAATAAACAAATAAATATCTAATTAAATAATTTTTATTTCTTATATATGTTTAATTATGTTTTTGTGAAACAGAAAAAATTAATCAACAGCATAAATAAGGTTCTTTTTATTGAAATGTAGCATGAAATATCCCCGAATGTCTTGCAGAATAAAACTTCAAATCTGATACAACAGAACGCCGGAAAATGCTGTATATTGTTCGCCATGGACGAATTGGTTTGAAAAGTGTCTGTTGCTTATCCAAACCTCGTCCGATGCAGAAATCTTTAGAACAACAGTCATTGAGCCCTGGTCCCAGTCGCTGTCGTCTGAGTGCGCCATCGCAATAAGTCTTCCATTGTGCAGTATTGCAGCATGTAAAAAGCCGTGGTTTGGTGGATGTAGCAAGGATGTGGTGAACAAGTAATATCCGCTCACTGGTGCAGTAAAGACACCATGCTGTGCGTGGAATCCACCCCCGTCATTTAGGATTATGTGCTCAAATAATATGTTCTGATCAACACCAATTCCATCTTGATTAGCAACTTTGAAGGCAGTAAATGCTACAGGACTTTCAACCATGCCAGTGCGTGCAATTCGTGGGACACCATTGCCAGCAGCTTTAAAATTCACCCAAATTAGTCATTAATAAAAATGTACATTTATTGTATTTCAGAGAATGTTTAATCATCAAAGCATGGTTTCAAAATCGAAATCATAAGCATTTCTTCAATTTTCAATTACCATAATGATTACGAATAAAACTTAACAAAACTAGGCTAGTTTAATTTAAAAAAAAGAAAAAAAAAGAAATGGGCCCTGTAACCTAGGTACAATACATTTATACAATTAATGTGTACTTTACAAACAATACATTCTTACCATCTTTAGACATCCTGGCGAATTTATCACGCCTTTGTTCCACCGCTAGCAGTTGGCTTGTTGATTCCCAAACGTCGGTGTAGTTCACTTGGGCCGACTGTTTCTGTTGATATGGCTTTTGTATAGTGGTAATTGTTTTAGGTAATGGTTCCTTTGTTTGAAGTTCGTGAATTATCAACTTCAGTTCCTTAATTTGAGTCGATTGTTCTGTAACTATTAAAAAACCACACACAAGGATATCAGTGAACTGATTGATGCTCCCCTAAAATGCGCTTTGTTCAGTAATCGGTAGGAGATAAGAAGGGCAGATATATTAAAATACCTAAACATTACTTAAACTGCAGGAACATAAAAAAAAAACCACACATCCAACGCCTATAACAATAAAACAAATCCATGTAATGGAACATCACTGTAAAACGGTCATTTTCTCCTGGATATTTAATTTTCCATCACGTATCATTGCATGTAGTACAGCAGTTCCTGAGTAATAGACCTGAGACATATTCAGTACTAAATAGTAGTAAATTATAATAAAATAAACTTAACTTTGGGGGAAATGAAAGCGGATAATACAGAGAATGATCTTATCTCCTGTTATTACTGAAGGCTTCAATCAAATTTTACTGAATGTCAATGGTTGCTGAGAAATAGCCTTGTTACAAATACTAGATACCATATGCTGCAATGATCAAAGGCCCATACCTTCATGAAAAACGATTTCATTGAAACGGAACTACATTTGATCATCTTAATGATATAAGTTAAATAACCGACTCTAATTTTGTTTAAACATGTTACTGACGCGCGCCCAAGCTTAAAATATTCAAATAACGAGGCATGTAAATAAGATACCACCATAAAATGAAAATGCCATTTTAATAGAAAAGATAACTACAGTGATGTAATCAAACTTTTAATATGCATCAGAAGGTTTTACCATTCATCATTTAATGGTAAAGTAATCAAAATAAGATGTATTGGCTTATCATTTGGAAATATACTTAGGTTGATGCGAAGATTTATATGCCAAGTAATATGTATCGTAATTAAAAAAAACATAATTACCTCTTTGCAAAAGAGATGACACACTGTCTTCTAAAAACGCCAACCGCGATTCCAGATCAACGGCAGCTATATAGCCGTGCGAAAACAGCGTCAAAACTACTATGAAGGTAGATGTGAACATTCTGATTACCATGGAAGGTCTGCTCCGCTTTCAATGACAGGGCAACGTCTATAAATTTCATACGTGAGAAGTACCAGCTATATAAAGTCTTGCATGTGCCTGTATCTCATCTATATTCTGTGCGTATGTTTGACCTAGCGTAAACTAGTTTAATGCAGATTTAAAGCCTTATCTATACATTATCATAGAATTTAAGCACGTTTTCCCTTCATGTTGGCTTTAATTTGAAACAGAACGCAAATGCTTAAAACGCAGATGTCCTACAATAGAGACCAAATAAAGATCAACATGTGTATAGAAACAATATGAGTTCATTTTTGTGTTTAATTACAATAGTAATATCAAATACCCGATTTACTAAATTGAACTATTTAATCCCAGTCAAAGATTTAGACATTTAATGAAAACACTATTTGACGAAGCTTACATATTGACTTTGGGTACAGACATGATACACATTGTTCGCGTTGCTTCTCTATAATGACTTCTCGAATATTGAACATGCAGGCTTGTAAACCCGAATAGTGTTCTTAAAATTTGTGTCCAACCATCTAATGTTAACATCATTCTCCGACTCCGAAACAACAATACAGTGCACGCCCAAATCAATCATTAATAGTCCAACCGTTGGCAGAAACGTCGGCGATACTAAACATTAATATATATTTACTGTTTAACCGTTTGAGAAGCACGTTTTACATTCATTACTGTCGCCGAACAATAACACACGTATATGTACAGTTACAATGTCTAACTGGAGTCAATGCTTTTTTATCTTATAACATGAAGACATTCCTTACGCTAGACGCGACATTTTACGGCACATAATGATTAGCCAGTTTTGTATATGGATCCATGCAGAAGGGTTATTTGTGTAATTTTTTTTCCAATCAGAAGACTGTGCCCATTTAAAACTTATTTTTTATGCCCCCACTTCCAGGGGGGGGGGGAAGGGGGGCATATAGATTTGCCATTGTCCGTCCCGTCCGTCCTGTCCGTCCGTCGGATGTTTGTGTTGCGCGTAACTCAAAAATTATAACTGATAGGGTGATGAAATTTTCAAACATATTTATTAGCATGGGAATTTGTGCACCTGGGTACTTTGGTTCAGTTTTTTTCGAAATCAGCGGAGTTATGGCCGTTTTTTAGCCAAAAAAATGACATTTTTGGATTTGTGCCGCGTGTAACTCGAAAAGTATAACTGCTAGAGTGATGAAACTTTATAAGCATATTTATCAGCATGTGAACTTGTGCACCTGGGTATTTTGGTGCAGTTTGTTTGACATCAGTGGAGTTAAGGGCCTATTTTTAGCAATAACAGGGCATTTTTGTTCTTGTGTCGCGTGTAACTCGAAACGTATAACTGCTAGAGTGAAAAAAACTTTATAAACATATTCATCAGAATGTAGAATTGTGCACCAGGGTATAGAAATTGCATAAGGATTTTGTGACAACCAGCGGAATGTGGGGGCACCCGCGTGCCTTGGTCACATGTCTAGCTTACGTTTATATTTACTTACTTCAACCTAAATGTTTGACTATAAATGTTATTATAATTTTATATTAAAACTGGAAAGAATAGACCGCTTTCACACTTCTATACATTGTATCCGCCAATTTTCATACTAACTAGTACACGCTTTTGTTTTCCAGTCAACATAGTGATATTATTGAAATATCCAATATTTACAAATACGGGCTTCTCTTAGTTATGAACTACTTTCGAGACACTTCAGCGGTCAGAGTAATACAATTGAATTCATGAGTTTTGTATAGGACCCGTGGTGCGATATCTGAATACCTTCATTGATGTTCTGTTCAGCCAAAATTATCACAGTTTTACAAACCAGTCTCTAAGGTATTTTGGACATATTGTGTATTGCTTAAAGGTGAAAACTTTGTGACATATAGTCCAGTGCACATTCAAGCACTGCGGAAAACATTACGTTATACTTAGAATATTGATACATTAACAGACGCGTGTTACCGTTTTGAAAAAATACAATAAATACAGAACACATAATATACTTAATTCACGTGATTGACATAAAGGCACACTTTTGTCGATCAATCCGTTGAATGTTAAATATACAATATACTACTGCTTATAAAGTCTTACGTGGTAATAATATTAGCTTGTTTGCCATAAATACACTCGTTTTACCCGCATAATCAGGACAAACACGAAAAATATCCATAATTTACAGCCATCAAGACAAAATTAATGTAACCCAATTGGTCTGTATAATTATATAACTTGGAGGTATTCTTATCTTTGAATGTAAATCGCGCACGAAATATACATGTATATATACACAGTCTTAATATTCAAAATGCTTAGCTCTTAAAACTAAAACAATGAGAATTAATTGGGGACGTCTGGATATTGTTTTGGACTGGCATATATCAACAAATGTGATGTAAATGTCACGAATGAATTGTTGTTGGATGTTTTACAAATTTTAGGTACATCTAATATCTTAATTTACAATCATTATGTAAGATGCAGCCCCACACAACTTCGATTTAGTTTTACATTTTCACTTCATTACTGGAACGTGCATCAGTGAGTGCAATCACGTGGTCAAAATATGACAAGAACCACAGAAAATGGTTGCCTCGGTTGATGAGATGTCTTTAAAAATCAACATAACTCAGCTGATCTATGACAAATTTGCAAATCTGAACGACAATACTCAAATGTACACGTTCATATGCTGATGAATATGTTTATAATTTTCAGCGCTCTAGTAGTTATACTTTTTGAGTCACGCGCGTCGCAAAAATCCGACGGATGGACGGGACTGGCAGGACGGACGGACAAGGGCAAATGTTTATGCCTCCCCATTTAAAACTAGGGGCATAAAAAGATTAATCCACTGACAAATGATAATCATTAGGAAAAATGCAACACTAATTGCATTGACGAAACATTTATGAAATAACAAGAAGAAAAAGAACTAATGGTTACACATAATCCGTGACAATAATGTTTATAATTCAGCGTGAAGACAATGATTATAGTTAAAATGTGAAGATAATGGTTATGCATATGATGTAAAGAAAATTGTTATACATATTACGTGATGATAACGTTTACACTATGTGAAGACAATGGTTATGCATATTCTGTGATGTAGGATGCAATAGTGGATGAAAGATACCCTATACCAATATCTCACCATACATATGTGTTAAAAGTCAGCTTACACAATTGTATTGGAAGATTTAAGGTGTAAAAGTATCTACAAACGGCCAGGAGACAAAGAACTCCGGAATCCTGATTCCGCCAGCTAAAATGTCTCTCTGTATATGACGGCGATGATGCGAAGATCTCGCATTTTAAAATACGTCGACACGCGAGATTTGGACGATTATTGTCCAAATTTCGCGTGTCTGTGAAATTGCATACAGCGATAATTATTGCCAAAATCTCGCGTTGTCGCATTGTCATAACTTTGCCCCAGGATTTATTGCTGGTACGAAGAAATTCCCGTACTGACACCGTTTACATGAATTAGTTGCTTTTCATGCACAATAGTTCAAACGATGGCATATGACGCCCGATATTGAATATATGGTCGTATTTGTCTTCTCGCGCATATTGCCCGGGGGCGACAATGCGACGACGCGAGATTTAGGCGATATTTATCGCTGTGTACCAGACAGCGACGATGCGAGATTCAGGCAATAATTATGGCTGTGCATAATTCATAGACACACGAAATTTGGACGCGTGACAGTGAAATTTCTTTTTCGAGATCTGCAGATTGTAAGAGTTCAAACGTCACATTGTCGCATCATCGCGGTCATCCACAGGGCGAAATTTAACTGGCGGAAGCAAAATTCCGAGGCAGATAACAATCTTAAAGACCTAGGAATAGCAATAAAATCGACGTACGAAATCAAATATTGCCATATCAACACATGTTATTGTATGCGAAAGCCAACAAACATGCATACGCAGTTAATACAAATCAAACAACCAACGTAATAACGTGAAATATAACGTTCATATATTAATAACCTCCAGTTTTAAATTTTGCATTACATACATTTTGCATTACCCTCTAAAATGTTCTAATTAGTACACATTGCCTCTTTAATTTGCTCTTTATTTGTGCCTCAGCATTGATCAGAAAGTATTTTGAACATTATAGCAGCTTTTATGGTCTATAGTTTATCTTTGAGTTTGATCCACACATCCCATATATATCCGATCAAGACCAGTACACATGAATTTTGTCTTCAACAGGTGCCCGACAGATTGGGCATTCAGTTAGTGTTCCAGTACAATCTTCGCAGGTTGCCAGGTGACGGCACGGTAGGAATGTCACACAGACATCCTTCTCCATGCAGATCTTGCATTCACGCTGTTCTTGTAGCTTTTCAATCTCCAGATTAACAGTTTGTCCATCTGAAAATGAGCAGACATACAACTAAGCTATCTATGAATTTACTAGTACATTCTAGTTAACTGTGGAGGATAACGTAACCTTTGTCTCTTCACAATAGAAGAATCATACACAGATTTGTTATGCAGAAACATAGAATTATATATGAACACATGCATTTGAATGCGCTTTTCATGTTACGGATTTATTTTTTACTTTATGGTTCTGTCTTAAAATAGTGGAACATATTAAACCATAACGACTGGTCACTAGCCAAAAGTATGCAAAACATATTCAAAGTATTGCGATGTCTGAAGATGAATAAATACATTTCAAATTATATAAACTGAACACCATGGAACGTACCAGGAAGAATTACCGATGCAGCCTTTGATTCCTTTGAAGGAACACTGGATGATGACAATGAACTAGAGCAACTTGCTGCTGCTCTACTTTCAGACGCATTCTGTTGATTTGAAGTTCTACATGTATCTTTCGTCTGGGCCTGTAAAAGTATTTAAATAACATGTTAACATTTTTGTATAAAAGAATCCTTATATTTATAAAGACGTGGACCAGAGACAAAAAATCATTATGAAGCATTATTTTCAATGACATTGAACCATTTTACTTGTACACAGTTTAGGGAACATTGAAAAGATACGTTTCCTTGTTAGACTAAAATGATCTTTGGCCCGATTTGATGTAATATACGAGATTTAATGTACAATTGTCACATTCCAAGTTCCAATAAAATGGCTTTTGTACACGAAAAGTAACTGGAACATTGGATAACAACCGTAACCTAAACTTATATGCATAAATTTGGCATAAATCTCTCAAAAATAAAACTGGTTATTATTAAAGGTGATAATGAAGTTGATGACAGTGTTGAAATTCAAGTTTCAAATGAAGGTGTTTTGTAGTATTGAAGTTACATGAATAATAAATAAAAACTTTTCCTAAAATTCTAAGTTGAAAAGGGACATACAAATGTCAAAATACAAAACCGAGTTGTGGTGATTATATTATTGATGAAGTTGATGACAGTGTTATATTTCATGTTTCAAACGAATACCTTACGAAGTTATAATTCATTCAATTTAATTTAAGGTTGAAATTGAAAATCAAAGAAAAATAGGCGCATCCATCTGTGAAAATACAGAAATGAGTTATGGAGAATCTGGTGATGCTGAAGTTTTCAAGTTGTTGGGTAAAATTGTTACCGTATAATCTAAGTAAAAAAGTAAAACATGGAATATAACTATGTCGAAATCAAGACTGAGCTACAGTGTATAACCCTACAGTAAGCGATAACGGAGGTTGTTGATCTGTACGCCGGAGAACCGGTAGTTGCTTTCACAAATAGCCCTCGGAAATTATTATTTAAAAGGTTTTTAAGGTCACATTTAACAATTTGTCTAAGGTAAGTGCACGCATACTTTTTGTATTTTTGTTTTCGTGAATAAATTGGCCTTCGGGAATGTATCATACGATTTAAACATATGATTTCATACGCTTTGACCACTGCAAGTTTGCAAAATAAAATGTGTTAATCAAAAGGTGCCTCGTATATTATATGTGTGTACTTTTCTGCTGTAAAGAGCTTACACATACTATCTATTTCCTTCAACCACTGTAGGTAAGGCTACTGTTGGCTTAGTTGCATCTGTACGCGATCGTTTGTTGCAAACAGCACTAGAAAGTACTGTGCGTACATTTTGTGAGTGAAAACTACTTGTATTTGTAATTGTTTTGAATTAATAAATCAATATGCATGAATAAATGGTTAACAGTGTTCTGCTATTCTACGTCTGTACAACTGACACAACAATTGGAAAGTTAAGTTCTCTGTACCCGTGCCTGCAAACATGTACATGATTATGCTATAATTATCCACCAACAATTACTTATTATGATTTTTCATTTAAAAGAAATCGGTTTATTTCTACTCGATCATACTACTACCCGTTGTTACATAGAATAACAGAAATGTGCAAAGCCAGGTCTGTATTCAGCTCTGCATTTAAAACGTATGATATGTTCGCATCAGACTACTACTACTACTCGTTGTTACAGAAAGAAATCAAACTATCACCGTTTTCAATAGACACTGTGAAACATTGCATCAATGCATAATAAATAAAGGCTAAACCTCACTAGAAAGACTTTAAAACATGTCCATGCAGTGTTATTTAGTCAATGATACCTGAAAACTAGTCCGAAAGCAAAAACACAATAGTTCATAATACAATAACAACAACTCAATTTTATTGAAATTGACTAAGGAGTTTCTACGATCAAGCACGGAGAAGAAAATACTCCGAATGAAACGCAACGGATGGACTGACGGACAGAACAAATAACGATGAAACATTTTGCAGGGAAACGCATGGAACGGCGGGAAAGACTGAATTGCATTTTATAAATATCATATGGCAGTGTGTGTGACATTGATATTGTCAACCCGAGGGCAGAATGTCACCCTAGGCGAATGCCGAGTGGTGACATTCTGTTTCAAGGACTGACAATATTAATGTCACACACGTTGCCATTTGATATTAATTTTATTATACCGAACAAAATTGAGTAAACGAAGGTAAACACATGCTTAATTCTGCCAAAAACAGACTGAACAATGCCTAAATCTTCTTTCATCTTCAGAAATACTTGCAAACTATTTTTCTGACAGTTACAATACAACAGAATCGCATGAGTACATATTGAATAGTGACTTCACGACAAGGGAGGCAATCTTTTCATGGTGTGGCTTAAAATAACTGACGCAGTTACTTGCCTTATATGACATACAAAATCTCAGCGCGGTCACATGTCCTCACAGTCACTTTCGCTTGGTCACGTGTCAAAAAGGTTGACATGTTTTTTGACAGTCAAAATATCTCTTTCTCGGGTAATGGGAATTTATCATTGTAGACAAGTGAGGCATAATAATGGAATTTGCATTCGGACAGACGAACAAATCGAAAACAATTTGTTTTCGTCTTCGGGAAGATTGAAATTATTTAATTGTATGCCTTTCAATAAAATATCAAATTTTATTGGTGAGAGAAAATCTTATATTTTCACTGTTGAAGCAGTGAATATACATGATTTTATATTTTCACTGCAGTAAAAATATAACATAAAGCGCACAATTTTTCTACCAATCGCATCGATTTACCAGTAGCGGTTTACCTCCCTGGGCACATTTATATACATGTACAGTATTAACATACATTTGTTTACAGAAAACACATGATACATTTAAACAAGAGGGCTACCATGGCCCTAGGTCGCTCACCTGAAATCTATGTATGAAGTTTCATTTAAATATCTCAATAGGTTTTTAAGTTATTGAGCGAAAACAGTTTTTCTATTTTTAGTAACAGTGACCATGACCTTGACCCCACCCACCACCTACGTAAAGCAAGGTCTCTATATAAGTATCTACGTATGAAGTTCCATTCAAATATCTCAATGCGTTCTTATGTTATTGAGCGTGAACCGTTTTTCTACTTTTAATAAGTGACCTTGACCCCACCCACCCCATGAGAAAACATAAGTGATATCTCGATATAAGATATGTGTATTAAGTTTCATTAAAATATCGCAATGCTTTCTACCGTTATTGAGCGGAAACTGTTTTTCTATTTTCAGTAAAGTGACCTTGATCCAACCCACCCCATATGCAATCCCAAGCAATGTGTTGATATAAGGTACTTTTGTAATAAGTTTCATTAAAATAGCTCAATGCGTTTTCAAAAAATATTTAGCGGAAACAATTTTTCTATATTTAGCAACGGTGACCTTGACCCCACCCACCCAATATGCAATCCCAATCGAAACAATGTATTTATGTATTAAGTTTCATTAAAATATCTCAATGCGTTCTCAAGATATTGAGCGGAAACCGTTTTCTATTTTTAGTAACAGTGACCTTGACCTTGACCCCTCCCACTCCATATGCAATCCTATGCGAGGTGTCATTATAAGGTTTCTGTGTATTAAGTTTCTTTAAAATATCTCAATGCGTTCTAAAGTTTTGAGCGGACATCGTTTTTCTATTTTTAGTAACAGTGACCTTGACCTTGACCCCACCGATTCCATATGTAATCCCAATCGAGGCCTTGTGGTTTCAGAGAATAATTTTTAAATCATTTTGCCGTTTACGTCTCTATAAACCATGTGAGCCCCGGGGTGTGCCAAGCTTTGACTCCAGGGGCATCATTTGAACAATCTTTATAGAGGACCACAACGCAATGTTACATACCAAATATAAAACCTCTAGGCCTTGAACTTTCAGAGGAGAAAATGTTTAAAGTCATGTGACCCCCGGGGTGTGGCCAGTTTTCACCCCAGGGGCATTACTTGAACAATCTTTGTAGATAACCACTATAGAATGTTTTCATACCAAATATGAAACCTCTGGGCCTTGCGGTTTCAGAGAAGATTTTGTAAAGTCATTTTGCTATTTAAGTCTATATAAACCATGTGAGCCACGGGGTCTGGCCAGGTTTGACCCCAGGGGCATCATTTGAATAATCTTTGTAGAGGACCACTATACAATGTTACATACCAAATATGAAACCTCTGGGCTTTGCTGTTTCAGAGGAGAAGATTTTTAAAGTAATTTTGCTATTTAAGTCTATATAAACCATGTGTGCTCCAGGGTGTGGCCAGTTTTGACCCTAGGGGCATAATTTGAACAATCTTTGTAGAGGACCACTATACAATGTTACATACTGAATATGAAACCTGTGGGCCTTGCGGTTTCAGAGGAGAAGATTTTTAAAGTCATTTTGCTATTCAAGTCTATATAAACGATGTGACCCCCGAGGTGTGGCCAGTTTTCACCCCAGGGGCATCATTTGAACAATCTTTGTAGAGAACCACTATACAATGTTACATACCAAATATGAAACCTCTGGGCCTTGCGGTTTCAGAGAAGATTTGTAAAGTCATTTTGCTATTCAAGTCTATATAAACCATGTGAGCCACGGGGTGTGGCCAGTTTTGACCCCAGGGGCATCATTTGAATAATCTTTGTAGAGGACCACTATACAATGTTACATACCAAATATGAAATCTCTGGGCTTTGCTGTTTCAGAGGAGAAGATTTTTAAAGTAATTTTGCTATTTAAGTCTATACAAACCATGTGTGCTCCAGGGTGTTGCCAGTTTTGACCCTAGGGGCATCATTTGAACAATCTTTGTAGAGGACCACTATACAATGTTACATACCAAATATGAAACCTCTGAGCCTTGCGGTTTCAGAGGAGAAGATTTTTAAAGTCAGTTTGCTATTCAAGTCTATATAAACGATGTGACCCCCGGGGTGTGGCCAGTTTTCACCCCAGGGGCATCATTTGAACAAGCTTTGTAGAGAACCACTATACAATGTTATATACCAAATATGAAACCTCTGGGCCTTGCGGTTTCAGAGAAGATTTGTAAAGTCATTTTGCTATTCAAGTCTATATAAACCATGTGACCCCAGGGGTGTGGCCAGTTTTGACCCCAGGGGAAATATTTGAATAATCTTCGTAGAGGACCACTATACAATGTTACATACCAAATATGAAACCTCTGGGCCTTGCGGTTTCAGAGAAGAAGATTTTAAAAGTTATTTTGCTACACAAGTCTATAAAAACCATGTGACCCCCGGGGCGTGGCCAGTATTTGATATCAAATATGAAAGCTCCAAGCCTTGTGGTATAAGAGAAGAAGATTTTTAAAATTTCAGTTTTTAAATCTATTTTTAGCTCTTGTGACCTACATATGCAGCGGACCGGAACGATTTGAACGACTATGAAAGAGGGTCACCCAAGGATCATTCCTGTGAAGTTTCGTGAAAAAAAATCTGCCAAGCGGTTTAGGAGGAGATGTCGATTATATGAAATGTTGACGCACGACGCACAACGCACGACGCACGACGGACAAAAGGCGATCACAAAATATATAATATAGCGACAGCTACGCTAAAATTATGGCTCTTTTTTCCCACCATACTTATGATGATCAATTTTGAAATCATTTACACAAACGTACGTGTGACGTTTAAGCTTTTCTCGCGCAATGTTATATATTTATTGTCCAAAAGCATAAAATAAAAGGATTTTTTTTTTATTTCGATGAATGATCGAATATTTATTTCACTCGTGGTCATAGAAGATTATATTTTCACTCGTGTAAATATTGGTTTCTATAACCACTCGTGAAATAAGATTCAAACATTCACCGAAATCAACAAATATCCTATATATATATTTATGCCGTCAGGTGCGAATGACAATGTAACAAGTACAGTAACCTTGCATCAGACACAGGGAAATTATTAGAATAATGTTCTTAAAGACAAATCAAACGTTCGCGTTTTTGACAAATACAGAATCGGAACTTAATTAGGGATCTATGCAGTAAAATACACAAACATAAAAAATATTTAAAAAAAAACCGTGCAAAATTGTACGAGATAGAGAAACAACACGATACGATTAAGAAAATTACTTGATTAATTGTTGAAATAAAAGGCTAACATATCACTGAAAAAAAATTATTGAAAAACTCATTATCGTGGAATAATCAAGGACTTTCCAAATCTGAACTATTGAATCTCAGACCAGTTTCAAATCACCAACTTGTTTTCACCTACCGATCGACGTTTCAATCGCTTGGCTAAAGGCTGTCGTCCGGGTCCTTGATGCATGCTCATATCTGTATATATGTTTTACCAACCATAACTCATGACATTTTGAAAATTATTCCAGGTAATGTTCATATTATTAGACAATGTTGTTTGTTCTGTGTACAAGATGCTAAGCATACATAAGAGAAAAATCGAACTATTTTGTGAATTTAGCAATTACTGCATATGTTATTCCTATATTCAATATCATAATTAAATTTAAAGTCGAATTAACAGATAAGGCAAATGGACGATTTCCTAATTATATGTCACCGAATCTAAAAACAGTTATAAAGGAGTTTAACAAATTTCTGACAGTGAAATATATTCGAAAGTATGTGTCGTCTTTACCATATTACCTTTCTCGTCATCTTCCAAGGGAACAAAAGCGCCACTTTTGAATATCATTTTCCTTGAGTTTCCATGCTTGTCTCTTATCATATAAGCCTGCCCTTCTCCAAAGTCTCCACCGTCACCTAACTTCACAATATTTCTTTCAAGTATTGGACCTCGTAGCTAATCTTGTGCGTGTCCATTATTAGAGGGGCATGGTGTGGCTTCGTGTTCGTTTGCTTTCTGTTGAAATGTAATTCTCTTTATTGTTTGCATGAACGTGTATTAATGCAAGTCACATTTTTAATTGAAACTATATACAAGAATATCAATGAAACGGATAAATGCTCCTTAATAATGTTTTTTTGCTAGTTGATTTTAACAAACTAAGGTCAGGTAATAATGAGAAATTAAATATCAATAGAACAGAAATCAGAAGTAAAATCAGATTATACATGAAAGCAAAGGCACAGGAATACAATACCAAACTGGAGGTGATGCAATTTTGTTAGAACTAGACATATGTCACAAAACTCTGCTGATGTCGAAATAAACTGCGCCAAAATACCCAGTGCACAAGTTAACATGGTGATGAATATGTCTATAAAGTTTCAACAATGTAGCAGTTATAGTTTTCAAGTTACACATGGCACAAGTCCAAAAAAGCCACATTCTGCTAACAAGGGGGTCATAACTCCGCTGACGTCGGAAAGAAACAGTTAAAACACAAGGCAAATGAACTCAGTGAAAAAATGCGAGGCATGGCATTATTCGCATGACCTTGCAGCTGGGTTGATGTAAATAAATTTTCATTGATTTTGACTTATTCTTTGCTGAGAACTAGTGAGGAACCGAAAACACCTTAATTTATAATCAAAACTAAAACCGTCGTGCTAAATCATTTACGTCTGAGATCTAGCTAAGAAATAACAAGACCTGACGGATGAAAAAAGATGGATAACAGTTAGAATGAAAACAAACAGCCGTGCAGACTGAAAGACTGTTAACAAGGACCTAATTGTTATTACATTCAAATAGGGTTTCACTTACCGCACGCCTTTTTAATGGTTTGGCTTTCCATGTGCTGGATTCACGCGCCTATTTCCTGTAATTGTGTTTAACACAAACTTCAAACATGCCATTTCGACAAATTGCTATTAGTATCATCATATTATTAAAAAATATTTCTTTCTGCACCACAAGATGCAGTGACATTCATATGCGACATACCAAAATGTGTGCGATGTATTAATAACTAAATATTTTATTTTATTTAATGCTTTCCGATTATTTATAGGGAAATATCCGTGAAATACAATTGGTAATTCACTGTTTAAAACAGTGAAAATTACCACTCTGATAATTTTCACTGCATCATACTGATTCCCGACTTAAAACAGTAAATAGAACGGACCGTCAACGATGCCGGACTCAATATTGCCAAATGAGTCCCGCCATATTTTCCATTAAAACCCACTCAAATAAGCAATTAAAATGAAAAAAAAAACGATGGAAAAGCATAACATAAACAAGAGGGCCATGATGGCCCAAAGCGCTCACCTGAGTACTGGCAATGACAGAGATCAGCTAAATGTCATCACCTACAAAATGACCCAAATCAGACAACCTGATCTGGCATTTCGACAGGTGCAGTACAGATGCCTGTCCGGCCTTCTTCTGTAGCTAACCTGGCAATCTACAGGCGATATACAGTCTCATGCCTGCCCGGCCTACTTCTGTTATTTACCTGGCAATTAAATGGCGCAATACAGCTGCATTTATGGTCGAAACTGTTGGGACCAAGATGAACCACAAGCAAACAATTATAGGTTTACCATGCACAATCACACTTTCATTTCACAGAAGTTGACATCCAATCTTTGCAATGGCACATTTTTTAGGTTCAAACATCCAGCTGAATTCCATGTACTGTGCTTTGTTCTTATTTCAACAGAACAATAATTAAAACAGTCACAAAAGACAGCAATGCAAGCCAACTGTCAGCATCATGTTTATCATCGATTAGGACTATTCAAACAGACCATTGTACTTGATGTATTTCCATTTTAATTGTGTTTCAGGTCTTGTAAATGGTATTTAGCTCACTGGTTAACAGCTCAAATACCAAAACTAATTAAACGGTTGCTGAAATGCTATCTGCTGCCATCCCAAATGAAAAATGAAGTCTCTATCCTGAACATAGTCCATTTTTTGCTTCTTTTTCACAAACAAATGGGCAAATAACTTTGTTCTTTATACCCTTATCAGCGCAAAACCTTGGTTTATTATGAGATCTTATGGTCATACACACGCTGCTTAATCAGCGCAAAACCTTGGTTTATTATGAGATTTTATGGTCATACACAAGCTGTGCAAGTATTATCAAGATAAGATAAAAATGAAGTTTCTATGTCACACAAAGTCCATTGTTTGCAAAGATTCTGCCAAAGAAGGGGAAATAACTCCAGCGTCAGGCCCATCATTGCACCTTGATGAAATCTTATGGTCATACACAAACTGGGCAAGTGTAGTCAACAAGGAGTTAATTCACTATGGAGACTGACAGCCAGTTTTTGACAAATCATGGATTTTGTTTTCACAAACAAGCAGTCATAACTCTGGTCTTTCTTGTCTGATCTGTTACATATTGGGAAGTGACTGAGACCTTATGGTCAAACACAAATACAAACAAGAACCAGTACTTGGTGTCTTCGGGGGAGATCTTGAGAACGCTCCCAGAGTGGGGATCGAACCCGGAACCTCCCGATCTCTAGGCGGACACCATATCCACTACGCCACCGCGACCTTAGTTTTATTTTGTTGAACTATAAAAAGAATCCCCAAACTACAAGCCCTTACTTATATATACCCTGCAAGCAGATACTAGCAAGTAGCATGGTGCACTCTAAATTGTGTAAAAATATTTCTCAATTGAGGAAAAAATGTAAAACAGTGTAGAAGTCTTTTTCAGTTAAGGAGAAATCATAAACCAGCTTCAATTTGAAATGTGTCCGTAGGACACGGATGCCCCCACATTTCACTAGTTGTCACAAAACTCCGCTAACGTCGGAAAATTTGCACCAAAAATCCAGGTGAACAAGTTCACATGCTGATTAGTATGTTTATGAAGTTTCATTACTCTAGCATTAATACTTTTTAAATTACGCGCAACACAAGTCCAAAAATGTATTTTTTCTGAAAAAAGGGCCATAACTCAGCTGATGTCGGAAAAAACTGCACCAAAATACCCAGGTGCACAAGTTCACATCCTGATTAATATGTTTATAAAGCTTCATCACTCCAGCAGTAACACTTTCTGAGTTACTTGCGACACAAGTCCAAAAATGTCATTTTTTTCTTAAAAAGGGCCATAACTCCGCTGATGTAGGAAAATGCAGATGAATATGCTTATAAACTTTAATCACTGTACCAGTTATACTTTTTGAGTTACGCGCGACACAAAAATCCGACGGACGGACGAACGGATGGACGGACGGACGGACAAGGGCAATCTGTATGCTCCCCCCCTTCTGAAGTGGGGGCATAAAAATCATGTTAGATAATTACTTGAGTTTCCAAAATCCCAATTTAAGTGTAAAAGTCAGTCCAAAAGTTACATAATACTGAATAAATTACTAACTAAACAGTCCAAAAACTACAGAAAATAATTAACCCTTTCAGGCACTAGATCACATGATCTAAATCCTATATTATGATTGCTTGTTTACAACATCAATTATAGCTATTGATTGTTGTTTACATCTTTTTCCTGACTGGATGCCAAGACAGACAGTGGAAAATACATAGCCAAAATATAGGTCACAAGCAGGCTATCAATGGTTACTATGTGTAATGATGCTGATCTGAAATAGAAGTATCATGTTGACTCAGAGTGATGCATTCATTTGACTGATAAGCAGACTCCACTATCTGGGTTATATCTGTGACTGATCTACAAAGGGAAATAACACATTTCCGGCAATTATCTTCCTGATACTTCATTTACCTCCATTTACCAGGTGAGTTATTCAGGAATAGATGTATTTGGGACCAAACAAGGGACAATAACTCTGGTGTTCCTGGTTCGATCGGGCCCATTATCGAACCTGTCCAAGATTTTATGGTCATTAACACTTTGTGCAAGTTTGGTCAAGATTGAATAAAAAATGTAGTCTTTGTCG
This sequence comes from Congeria kusceri, assembly GCA_027627225.1. Classification (NCBI taxonomy): domain Eukaryota; kingdom Metazoa; phylum Mollusca; class Bivalvia; order Myida; family Dreissenidae; genus Congeria; species Congeria kusceri. The sequence continues at coordinate 101,738,248 of CM051024.1, forward strand.
CGATAACGGGCCAAAATGTTGACGGCATTCGGACGAAGGAAGACGGACGACAGAAGACGGACGACAGACGAAGTAGGAGAGGTCCCGTATATCAATTGCTCACCGAGCACTTCGTGCTCAGGTGAATTAAAAATAGTTGCTTTCGGTAGAATATCGACTTTTTATTCATTCGTACTCTTAGACAAAATAATTTTTTTCACTAAAAATATAAATTTATATGATCGATCGTGAATTAAAATCGATATTCTAACGAAACCAACAAATATCCTTTATATATTTTGCATCAATGAACTTAGACGCAATGCACTAACTACGTCAGAATTTATTTCACCAACGTTTATCACTAATTCATTGTCTGAAATTTGATCTTTCTTGTTACTGCATTGATATTCTTTGGAAACCATGTTTTCCGGGAATTTAAGTCAAAAAGGGGCCATAACTCTGTCAAAATTTAGTGGTTTGTAACCAAAGCCGAATTTAACCTGTATTCTATTATGTTACACATGTGTACACAAAATTATTTGAATATGTCAAGCCTTTCTTGAGTTATCATCCGGAAACCATGACAACCAACAGACAAAAAGACCGACGGATTGTTGTTGTTGTTTCGGAGTTTATAGTCCTTCCGCGTCTGAGGCTGCATTATGTAAGGACTACAAAGACAGACGGACCGACAAACTCACTCCTATATACCCCCTAAACAACGTTTCTGGGGGTATAATTAACTGGGTTTTTAGGATAATGGAGACGAACGTGCAAGGAATATTATTGCCAATTACTGCAACAATGAACTAATTGGTTCAAAATCGAAGGTGGTTTACAGAAAATTGTTGACAACGCATGACTGAAAATAGCCATAATAGTTACCAACGAACACAGCTAATGTAAATTAAATACACGGTTTCTACCTACTTTTCAACAAATATATATTCTATTTCTAACTAAAGAAGATGCAATGTACGACCTGTGCATATTTCCAATCTTTCCAAAAATACATCAATCTTACCTGTCACGTCATCTTCCAAGGGAACAAAAGCCCCACTTTTAAATATCATTTTGCTTGAGTTTCCGTGCTTGCCTCTTATCATATAAGCATGCCCTTCTTCAAAGTCTCCACCGTCATCTACCTTCACAATATTTCTTTCAAGTATTGGACCTCGTAGCCATCCTTGTGCCTGTCTATTATTTGAGGAGCATGGTGTGGTTTCGTGCTCGTTTGCTTTCTGTTGAAAAGTAATTCTCTTTATTGTTTGCACGGAAGTGTATTCAAGCAAGTCTTCATACATTTTAATTGAAATTATATACAAGAATATCAATGAAAAGGATAAATGCTCCTTAATAATGTTTTTTTGCTAGTTAGTTTTAACAAACTAAGGACAGAGAATTATAAGATATTAAAAATCAATCGAACCGAAAATCCAAATCAGATGTCAAAACAGAATATACATGAAAGCAAGGTACAGGAATACAATACCAACTTGCATGTGATGCAATTTAGAAAAATGAAGGTCTTTTTCAACTAGAACTCCACTGAGTTCTATCATAATTGTACTATAAATAAGGTCATCGCATCCCGGTTTTTAAGTTTGCCATCAAATATAATTCAAAACCATATATTCGTTCCAGTGCAAAAATTTGTTCATAGGACATATCTAAAAATAATTTTATTAAACTAAAATCAATCCCAATGTTTCGACGAGCATTCACAACCATCAAAACTGAATGATCCAACAATACAAGCATGTCACCTTGGCATCAAAACTGCACAAAACAAGACATTTAATTATATTCAATTTGTTATAAGAAAACAGCATACCAACACAAATAACAATCAAAACGATCAAACTAACACCAAATATATTTAAATAGAAATGACCACACAGTATGCGCGTTCTCGTCAACGTCCTGAGAAACAGCAAATAACAGTTAATACACAAATAAATGAAGAAATGCGGCGCGGTTGCTGCAAATAACGTTTCATTGATTTTAACTTATTATTTGCTGCGAACTAGCGTGGAAGCGAAAACACCTTTGATAATCAAAGCGTAAAAACGTCGTGATAAATCATGCACGTCTGAGAACTAGCTTAGAAACAACAAGACATGACGGACAAAAAAAAGATGGATACCTGTTACAATGAAAACAGACAGCCGTGCAGACTGAATTACTGTTAAACTGGACCTGATTGTCATAACACTCAACAGGGTTTCACTTACCGAACGCCTTTTTAATGGTTTGGCTAAACACTGTGTTCCGTGTGCTGGATTCACGCGCCTATTTTCTGTAATTGTGATGACACAAACTTCAAACATGCCATTTCAAAAATTGACTATGATTAATTATCAGATTATTAAAATATTTCTTTCTGCACCACAAGATGCAGTGACATTTAGATGCGACATAACAAAATTTGTGCAAGGTATTAATAACTGAATATGTAATTGTATTATACAATCTTCCAACGTGTATCATTAATTCATAGTCTGAAATGTGATCTTTAATATTACTGCATTGACAATCTTATTCAAAAGGAATACTATTGCAGTTCTCTCCTTATATGAAATTATTAACTGGCTTTGGAGGATAATGAAGACGAACGTGCAAATATGAGCTAATTGGTTCGAAATCGAAGGTGGTTCACACAAAATGTGTTGACAACGCATGACTGAAAATAGCCATAATAGTTCCCACCGAACACAGCTAAAGTAAATTAAACACACACAGTTTCTGCCTAGTATTCAACAAACAGATATATATATATTATATACTAGCTATTAAAATTGGAATGTAGAACCAGTGCATATGTTTAATTACCATAACAGTTCTATCCGAAAACAATTTACGTATATTAAACATACACAGTTTCTACATTGTTTTCAACCACCATATAATATATTGTATACTTCTAACCAATAAAGAATAAAATCATAGGACCTGAACATATTTCAAATCATTTTCTGAAATACATCCACCTTACCTTTCACGTCGTCTTCCAAAAGAACAAAAGCCCCACTTTTATATATCATTTTCCTTGAGTTTCCGTTCTTGTCTCTTATCATATAAGCCTGCCCTTCTCCAAACTCTCCACCGTTTTCTAACTTCACAAAATTTCTTTCAAGTATTGGACCTCGTAGCCAATTTTGTGCCTGTCCATCATTTGAAGTGCACGGTGTGGCTTCATTTTCATTTTCATTTGCAAAACTGTATTTAGTTATTTTATTATGCAGACGTCATCCTAATAATAAATAAAATCTTTAAAATAATGCATGTTTTTATCAAATCAGAACAAATAAGGCATGTCACATGATGGGACGTATGTCCCCGAACCTTATGCTTACAGTACAATAAAAATAATATATGCCCTGTACAACTATATTGACCTCTCAGTGTGACACTGACTTCTAAATTAAAGGCTTGGATTTTTCCCGGCACATCTTATGTTGGTGATCATTTCTATTTCTAAGTTGTAAAAAAAACTACATGCCAGAAGAAAATATGATCCAGACAAATATTTGACGTTTGAACTTGAATTGTGAGCTTGACCTTCGATAGACCACACCATCACATCATGTGGCGCAATAGTCTGAAGTAATATGAAATGCTTATAGGGTGGAATTGAAAATCCTTGACGTTTGACCTTCAAATGTCACCTTGACCTTTGACAGACAAGCATGAGTGATGTACATCACGCATCGTCTTGTCATGGGGAAAAACAATCGTCGTTAGTAATCTTAAAATCCTTCCAGACGTTCAGAAGTTTTGGAACGGAAACAAAAATCCTTGACATTTGGCCTTGTATTTTGACCTTGACCTTTGACAGACGAGCATGGTCTTGTACGCGACACATCGTCTGGTAATCCTGAAAAATAATCTGAAGTAGTATTGAAGTCCTTCCCTTCCAGCCATTAACCTGAGCACTGGTAGAGATGAAGACCATACTGTTGTGACAGGTTTGAAAATTAAGGTATCTGAACAATGCGCCGAGGGGGATAGGATCAATTTTCATTTAAAACATCGGTTCGTGCAATGGGCTAACTAGAGTATGAGTTGGGTAGTGGATATGCGGGTTTTTTGCTAATGGTTTTCAATTCATTTTTCTCGATATTCTTACCTGCACCTTTTTCATTAAGTCATTGACGATTCTGGAAAATGAAGAAAGAGTAGATTTGGATGTCTGTTTCTTAAACAGTTTTGGAGAACTAGTTGCAATGCGATAATTGCGATGGCTTTGCTATAAGGTCAAGTTTTGCTTTTTCTCTGATAATTTATGTCAAATGATGATAAATGATTTTAATGCAGGCTCTGAAGACATCAATATTGCATGGACAAATAACTGCATGCCAGTCTTGCAACTGTTGGAAATCAAATTTTATCCATTAATTTTATGGTCATGCGGAAACTGTGTAAGTTTGGTCAACAATGACTCAACAATCTTGTGTGCAAACCAATCATTGAAAACTTGTTGTTGTTTTTTTTCCAAACACAAGTGGCAATAACTCTGGTGTTTCTGGCCCGATCATGCTTATATTCGACTTCACCTGTACGTTCATAGAAAAACTGTACACGGTTGGTGAAGATTGGATGAAAAATGAAGTATCTATCTTAAATAATGTCCATTTTTGCATTTTTATCACAAACAAAGGGCAATAACTCTGGTGTTTCTGGTCCGATCTTGCATATATTCGACTACACGTTTAATCTTATGGTCATTGACAAACTGTGCAAAAGTGGTGAAGACTGGATGAAAAATGAAATATCTATCCTGAATAATGCCCAGTTTTGCATATTTTTTCACAAAGAGTAATAACACTGGTGTTTCTGGTCCGATCTTGTTTATATTCGACTTCAACTGTAATTTTATGGTCATAGACAAACTATGCAAGATTGGTGAAGATTGGATGAAGAATGAAGTCTCTATCCTGAATAATGTCTAGTTTTGTAAAATAATTTAATAAACAAAGGGCAATAACTCTGGTGTTTGACACACGATCTGGCCCATTTTGGGCGTCTTCTCAGATATGATGGTCATACACAAACTGTGAAAGTTTAGTTAAGATTGGATGGAAAATAAAGTCCATACGTTGGAAAGGGCATTTTTGCACTTTTTTGCATGAAAAAGGGGCAATAACTCTGGTGTTACTGGTGTGATATGACCCAAAAACAATCCCATCCGATATTTTATGGTCATACACACACTGTGAAAGTAAGGTCAAGATTGAATAAAAAATGTAGTCTTTATCGCGATAACGACCCAGTTTGTTGACGGCATACGGACGACGGACGACTCCGGAGAGGTCCCGTATACCAATAGCTCACCGAGCACTTCGTGCTCAGGTGAGCTAAAAGGTAACAGAGCGGAAACGAGATCCGGACGAACAGACACACACAACCATAAACAAAGCAACCCACCCACACACGGATATACGAACGGACGGTGGGACAACTATATGACAGTGTCAATAAAAAATTTATTTCATCAAAGTAAAATACATAAATTGCCTTCCATTGTTTAAATATTCGTCTGAACAACTCTTGCGTATTTACTTTTTTTGGTTTTGTATTTTTTCCTGTTTATGTAGTAAATATTGGATGTCATTTGATATGGGATTATTTAATGTAGAAACATTCCTGCTGCAATTAGTTTTAGGTCAAAAGGCAGATTGTCTAGACTATTATAATTGTAAACATTTCCCTATCAACAAATTGTGATTGTATCTCTTCAAACTGGTGGAAGCAGTTGTAGCAGCTCTAGCAGTGGTGGTGGTGGTAATGGTGATCTGACCCAATAACAATCCCATCCGAGATTTTATGTTCATACACAAACTGTGAAAGTAAGGTCAAGATTGAATAAAAAATGTAGTCTTTATCGCGATAACGATCCAGTTTGTTGACGGCATACGGACGCCGGACGACGCCGGAGAGGTCCCGTATACCAATAGCTCACCGAGCACTTCGTGCTCAGGTGAGCTAAAAGGTAACAGAGCGGAAACGAGATCCGGACGGACAGACACACACAACCATAAACAAAGCAACCCACCCACACACGGATGTACGAACGGACAGTGGGACGACTATATGACCTCCTTCGCGGACAGTGTCAATGAAAAATTTATTTCATCAAAGCAAAAGACATAAATTGCCTTTCATTGTTTAAATA